>JALMGA010000027.1:435000-840000 GCA_023333525.1 Aspidoscelis tigris stejnegeri | reverse complement strand
CACTTTCAAGGGGTGCCAGGACCACTTCTCCTGGTTCGAGTCTACACTCCTCCCCAAAGCCAGCTGGGTGACCTTCGGCTAGTCACAGCTCTCTTTCTGAGCTCCCACAGCCCAGCATACCTCACAGGGTGTCTATTGTGGGGAGAAGGACAGAAGCTTTGTCAGCCGCTTTGAGTCCCCTTAAATAGGTGAGGAAAGTGAGGTAAAAAAGCCAACTGTTCTTCTTTATCCACATATTTTTATTTACTGTTTTTATTTCTAGATTGTACGCCTTTGGCACATTTTTTATATATCTTATTGACTGGTTATCTGCTTGTAAAGCGCTGAGTACATGTACAGCGCTATAGAAATAAATAATAATATAATAATAAAAGTTTGTCAGCGGCTTTGAGTCCCCTGTGAGGTAGAAGAACAGAAGGTTTGTCGGCAGCTTTGAGTCCCCTTAAATGGTCGAGAAAAGCAGGGTAACTCTTCTTCTTTTGTTATTCAAAATAAAAGCTTGATTGTTTTGCCATTGTTAGGTGATTTCCACGAGGTATGACTGTGTTTTTAACATAATTATCTTACATGGAAATAGTTGGTAGGAAGTCATATCCTTTTTAAAAAGGAAATCTAAATCACTAGTCCTCTTTAATTTGTGGGCATGTCAGGAGAAAAATAGGCAGGTAGTTTCCCAGCCGGTGACTCACGAAGAAGAAGAAGCACGGTTATCAAATCTTTAAAGATCCTCAACCCAAAGGAGCCCTGTGTTTTGACCTACCAGTACTGCTTCCCCCAAAATTCACCGCAGTCTTCCGCGTGGGTGGCTGCCGTTAAAATCTGGTCACGTTCCACTGAATCAGCAAAAACACAAAAAAAGAGAAATAGAGGTAGAGGGTGGAACCTTGTCCCCGTTCTGATCTTATAACAAAACCACAGCCCACCCCACTTGGTGACCTTTGGAAAGCAAGAAGAAGAAGAGTTGGCTTTTCTACCCCACTTCTCTCACCCATTTAAGGGGACTCAAAGCGGCTGACAAACCTTCTGTTCTTCTCCCCACAACAGACACACTGTGAGGTAGGTGGGGCTGTGAGAGCTCAGAAGAGAGCTGTGACTAGCCCATGTCACCCAGCTGGCTTCATGGAGGAGGAAGAAGAAGAGTGGGCGTTTCTACCCCACTTTTCTCCCCCATTTAAGGGGACTCAAAGCGGCTGACAAACATTCTGTTCTTCTACTCCCAGGGGACTCAAAGTGGCTGACAAAGCTTGTGTTCTTCTCCCCACAACAGAACACCCTGTGAGGCAGGTGGGGCTGTGAGAGCGCAGAAAGAGAGCTGTGACTAGCCCAAGGTCACCCAGCTGGCTTCATGGGGGAAGGCAGAATCAAACCCAGTATTCCCAGTTAAGAGTCCGGCTCTAACCACTAGACCAAACAACAGAAAACAAAACAAAGAAAATAAGATTTGCCGTCACAACCTCCATAAGGCTCTTTCGCAACACGGAACTGGTGTAAACTTGAGTTGTGTAACAACGGCGGCGACAGGCGAAGTTCTCTGAATTCTTGCTATAGCAGCCTGTAGCTTCCAAAGTCCATTTCATAGCCAGGTGGCCCACTCAGGGAGGTCAGATGTTGTTGAGATGTGGCAAGGGAGAGAGCCCCCTCCCCCCACAAAAAAACCCACACACCTGGCAGCAGGTGTAGTCAGCGCAGAAAGAGAAACGGCTCACCAGATCTTCTGGCAAAAAGCCGGACTTTGGCCATTACTTCAAGATGGTGTCCATGTTGGACTGTGGTCATTGCTTCAAGATGGTGTCCACACTGGACTTTGGCCATTGCTTCAGGACGGTGTCCGCACTGGACTTTGGTCATTGCTTCAAGATGGTGTCCATGTTGGACTTTGGTCACTGTTTCAGGACGATCTCCATGTTGGACTTTGGTCATTGCTTCAAGATGATGTCCACACTGGACTTTGACCATTACTTCAAGATGGTGTCCATGTTGGACTTTGGTCATTGCTTCAAGATGGTGTCCATGCTGGACTTTGGTCACTACTTCAGGATGGTGTCCATGTTGGACTTTGGCCATTGCTTCAGGACGGTGTCCGCACTGGCATTTGGTCATTACTTCAAGATGGTGTCCATGTTGGACTTTGGTCATTGCTTCAAGATGGTGCCCATGTTGGCAGTCCAAGAAAGCCCCTCATCTGTGCACCAGCTCAGTATTTGTGGGACTTTACCCATAATGCACCCTCTCCAATCAATGCCTTGCCCCCTATTTTGATAGCAGGAAATAGTTTGCATTGGAGACATCATAGGGGCTGTGCTCTGGGATGGTGGCGCTGTCCACAGAAGTGTCGCTGAAGGGCGAGGCGGGAGGCGAGATCAGCGGCGAAGCACTGTTAGGGGCCTTCAGAGTCAAGGGGACCAAGGCCTGGGACAGGACGGTGTTGGGTTTTCCTTCTCTAGAGGTCCCCATGGTCCACTTCTTCTTGTACCTGGAATAATGAAAATGGGCGTGAGCCAAGACCAAGCAGCCATTTTGAATGCTGTCAATTTAATCAGTTGCCAATGTATCCATACACCCTTCGATCTACCCTGGACACGCTGCTTCCTGTGTCAGAGTCAGGGAGGAAGGGCAGGAGCTTGGCAGAGGGAAAAAGAGATCCAGATGGAGAGTAGAAAACAAAAGGCGGCATCTTGGATCTATCTGGGGTACTATTTTCCATACACCGTGGCAGCCATTTTGGATCTAGTGGGGTGTTATATTCCATGCGCCATGACAGCCATTTTGGGTCTATCTGGGGTGACATCTTCCATGTGCCATGGCAACCATTTTGGATTTATAAGGGTGCTATTTTCCATGCACCATGACAGCCATTTTAGGTCTATCTGGGGTGATATTTTCCATGTGCCATGGCAGCCATTTTGGATCTATCTGAGGTGCTGTTTTCAATGCGCCATGGCAGCCATTTTGGATCTATTGGGGTGCTGTTTTCCATTTGCCATGACAGCCATTATGAATCTATTGGAGTACTATTTTCCATGTGCCATGGCAGCCATTTTGGATCTATTGGAGTACTATTTTCCATGCACCACGACAGCCATTTGGAGTCTATCTGGGGTGCTGTTTTCAATGCGTCATGGCAACCATTTTGGATTTATTGGGGTGCTATTTTCCATTTGCCATGGTAGCCATGGATGTATCTGGGATGTTATTTTTCATGCGCCACAACAGCCATTTCACTACTGCTACAGCTCCTCAGAATTCCACACATGGCCTCCGAAGACCAAGAAAGACAGGGAAAGGGGCTAAGGTTCGGGTTTCTGGGCTCAATGCCTCCCCTCAGCCATGAAAGTATGCAGAAAGACCTTGGGCTGGTCCCCACCTCTCTGGATAATAAATCGAGGAAGAAGAAGAATGGGAGCAGCCACGAGACAGGATATAAATGCTGTAAACAAGCAAACTCACTCACGCCTTACCGGAAAATGAATATAACGGTCAGGGCCACGGCCAGTGTTACACTCATAGCCACAGTGAGAAATATATACAGGGGTACAGCTTCAGGATTTGCCACTGGGAACAAAGAAGAAATAGGAGATTAAAAAATAAATAATTTGCAACATTCGTTATTTCGTATGAATATGTCTGAATTCGGACATTCGTACGTTAATCAAATGTTCCGACATCCGTACATTAACATTCATACATTTTGGGCCTTTATACGAAAGTTTCAGACGTTCGTACAAATAGTTTCTCCATTTGTTAAACTGGGGAGCTGGGAAAGTAATGGATCCAGATTGCATTCGGCGTGTATCGAGAGCGGATTGAAAGTGGATTCAGGCCGGAGTTGATGCTTTCAGAGTGTGGATTTTTTTACAGGATATGTATCAGATAGGGGGTGTGCAAGAATACGCAAAATATTCTAAATTGAACTGAATTCTATTCGATGAATATCTCTTTCATTCGTTTTTTTAACATTGGAATGTTTTCAATCTGTACCGGTATGAATAGATCCCTTTCGAATGCGGTAAAATTCTATTTGATACAAATCTATTCGCACGTATTCGTGTGAACATTCGATATGTATCTGATATGAATGAATGTGATACAAATAGATAGGTTTATGAACAAATGTGCATTTGATATAAATAGATACGTATCTGATACGAATAAATACGTAGCCGATACACTTCCCCAGCTTAACAAAATGTCCGAACTATCTGTACCATTGTCTGTTTTGTTGGTGTATGTAAAATTAATTAATAAAAGAAGTGTTTAAAAATAAACAAAAGGTCATTTCATGTCATAGAAATGTGGTTACCAGCCCTGAGACCTTTGGGATAGAAATATAAATAAATGGAAGAGAGAGAGAGAGAAAGAAAGAAAGAAGAATAGATAGATAGATAGATGGATGGATGGATGGATGGATGGATGGATGGATAGATAGATAGATAGATAGATAGATAGATAGATAGATAGATAGATAGATAGATAGATAGATAGATAGATAGATAGATAGATAGATAGATAGATAGATAGATAGATAGATAGATGGCGGCATTACCTGGAGGCTCCTCTGTGTTGGCAAAGGACTTCGGTTTCCATGGGTTTGTACTCTTCCCAGACACATCATTAAAGGGAAACTGGATTACGAAAAAAAAATAAAGAATGTGAAGGATCCTCCATGCTGGTTTCAAGGGCTGGGGACCTAGAATGGAAGCTACTGTTTTTGTGCAGATGGCCCTATCCGGTCCCAGAAGCAACTGGTCCCAGTGTAGCCTGGGTGGCGGTTCCCTGACCATGTTGTCCTGCTCCGGCTCTAGATGGGTGGGAAGGGATTGTGGAAATCACCCCCATAGGGCTATCCATAAAGCAGTGGCATGCTATTCATGCGCCCGATGCTGCTTCCAGCCGTACAAACACCGCAGCTGGGGAACGTTCGTTCCTTGGCTTTGATATATCTGGATAGGACAGTTTCATTTGGCACAGGAAACCACCCATTTCTCTTGGGGTCTTGCATGAATATTTGTAATATTCGGAATCTGGCCGAATTCAGCGCGTACAGGCGGCGGCAATTTGCACCTCTTCCGGTGCTCCGGGGTCGTCTGAGGTGCCACGCAAGTGTGCTAGCACCTGAGACGGCCATAGACGCGAGTGAGTGTGTGCGGAGCGTCAGCGTCATCATGGCGACGGCTCTGATGCGCCGAGTCAAGCAGGGTGCCACAGCCGAAATGGCGGCGCCCTGAAGAGGACGGGCCCCGCAATCGAATCAAGGTAAGTATTCGATCACGGGGGGAGGGAACAGCTGACTAGTGCTCCAAGGGCGAGTGCGCACCAGTCAACATTGGTTCATGCGCTCTGTTCCTGTCCAGTGGATGGGAAGAGAAGTGTGAAATTGCTCCAGGTATCATGGAACCCACTTACCTGGGGGAGAAGAGTCGTGGTTTCAAAACTGGGTGCCTGGAATTCTGAAATGCCAAGAAAAAAGCAAGTGAAAGTTGAGTCGAAAGTCAGGGTGCGCATGAATGCAATTTTTGACATCCGATTCAATTCGAACCGAATATTCGAACGTCCAATTTGTACTAATAGAAAAAAAACCCTAATGGATTCAAACTTGAACCGATTCAAAGACATTTGTATCTATTCGTACGAATACCATTTTCATCCTGTATGTATCCTTCTCCCCGGGTACGAATAAGAGGCGTACGGATACGTATGCAATCTGTACGGATATGTACACATTTGAATGTCTGAATTATTCATACAAATGATTTGAAATATTCGTATTCGTTTGAATATTTAAAAGCTAATGTTGTGACATTCGAATTCAAATTCAAATTGACAAATTTGGCCAAATTCACTCAAATTACGAATATTTCTAATATTCCCATCAGCCCCTGTCCATAGAGTGATGCGCCAGCTAGGTTCACCTCAGTGGGAAATGATACATAACCTCCTATCTGTGCTGTGCTCTTGTGCTGTTAATGGGCCACTTTCCACTAGGGCTTAGAAGCCTTTTTAGACCCCATTAGGAACCTGATTAATACCTGACTGGTACCAATTGGGAAGGTCCTGTTCCCACCTGGACCCCATTGAAGGCCCCATTTGCAAGGCCCTGTCCCCATAAGGGCAGGGGAAATCTGGGGTGTTTTTCCACTGTCACTAAAAGTACCCATTAAGTACCCATAAATGGGTACGTAATGGCATTTTTGTACCCATTAATGGGTACTTAATGGGTACTTTTAGTGACAGTGGAAAAACACCCCAGGATTTCATGGGTCCTTCAGGCCCTTAAATCTGGATTTCATGTGGACCTGATTGAAGGTGTCCACAATGGGGTCTTCAGGCATCTTCAAGACCTGGATCTCCAGGAGGACCCCATCTCAAAGGTCATGATCTTGAAGATCCAGATTTTTGACTGTGTGTGGAAAAAAAGGGGGATGAGTCATAGCATAATAGCACACTAGGTCACATGGAATCATGGAATCATAGAGTTGGAAGGGACCTTTAGGGTCATCTGGTCCAACCCCCTGCTCAATGCAGGATCTCCTAAACCATCCCAGACAGATGTCAATCCTGCCTCTGCTTGAAGACCTCCAGCGAAGGAGAACCCAACACCTCCCATGGCAACCTGTTCCACTGACTGGTCACCCTCACTGTCAGGAAGTTCTTCCTAATATCTAATCCATACTGACTCCCTTGAAGGTTCATCCCATTCCTTCTATACCTCCTATCTTGTGCCAGTGAGAATAGGGGCAACCTCTCTGAACTGTGCCGGCCCTTCAGATACTTGAAGAGCATGATCCTGTCTCCTCTCAGTCTTCTCTTCTCCAGGCTGAACATTCCTAGATCCTTCAGCCTTTCCTCGTAGGACGTGGTTTCCAGACCACTCACCATTTTGGTCGCCCTCCGTTGGACTTGCTCTACCACCTTCCCAGGTGGGATACTCACTAGGAGTTGTCCTTTCGTCCGTTGGGTTGGTTGCCTTTTGTTACAAAGCCCCATGGCAGGCCAGGTAAGGAACCTATCCCACCCCCATGGCCTGCTCTCCTTTCCCTTATAATACTAACCAGTCCAGGGTGTGCCAATAGATTCTCTACTCCACTCGCTCCAATTTCCGTGGTCAAATTCCTCCCGGGCCCGTATCTGTACCGTATGCGGGAGGTTATACAGGGCATCGGTGATTGTGTAGTCAGTGATGCCACTACGCACAAAATTCTGTAACCAAGAAACAGGGGGAAGAGAAGTTGATTTTTATGGGAAAGAAAAGCACTTGTGCTCTTACACACATCTTTTTGGAGCACACTAATAGGTCAGTGATGCTGTGGCCTTTCTTTGCCAAGCAAAAGGTCCTAAATTGGATCCGTCCAGGTCGGGCATTAAGGAACCTCATTCGTCACTGGCAACATTTTCACGGAATTGATTCCATTTATATGGCCATCTAGAGGTCCATGAAAACAGAATTTTCAGTGACCCACTCTTCTACAATGAAAAGGGTGACAAAAATAAATGGAAGAAAACCATATCCTAAATAAAAGAAATCATAGAATCATAGAATGGTAAAGTTGGAGGGGACCTCCTGGGTCATCGAGTCCAACCCCCTGCTCAAGGCAGGATCTCCTAAACCATCTCAGACAGATGGCCGTCCAGTCTCTGCTTGAAGACCTCCATCGAAGGGGAACCAACCACCTCCCGTGGCCGCCTGTTCCACTGGTTGATCACTCTTACTGTTAGAAATTTTTTCCTAACATCTAAACTAAATCTTTTCCCCTGCAGTTTCACCCCATTGTTTCTAGTCCTTCCTTGAGAGAGTGAGAACAGGGCTGATCCCTCTGCCCTGTGACAACCCTAGAGGTATTTGTAGACAGCTATCATGTCTCCTCTCAGTCTTCTTTTTGATAGACTAAACATTCCTAGTTCCTTAAGCCGTTCCTCATAGGACATGGTTTGCAGACCATTCACCATCTTGGTTGCAACAATAATACACTAGAGTATGATAAATGCATAATGAAAACATTGTGTAATTATGCTTAGATGCCTATTAATTTTTAATAATAATTGTACTCATTTAGATAATATCTAATTGAAGAAGAAGAAGAAGAAGATTTGGCCTTTCTACCCCACTTTTCTCACCCATTTAAGGGGACTCGAAGCGGCTGACAAACCTTCTGGTCTTCTCCCCACCACAGACACCCTGTGAGGTAGATGGGGCTGTGAGAGCTCAGAAGAGAGCTGTGACTACCCCAAGGTCACCTAGCTGGCTTTATGGGGGAGGGCAGAATCGAACCCGGTATTCCCAGATAAGAGTCTGGCTCCCTAACCACTAGACCAACTGAGTACCTTCCCATCATCATCATCATCATCATTATTAAGGAACTGATGGGAATTGTAGCCTAAATCATGGCTGTGCATGCTAAGGCTGATGGGAGTTGGAGCCTAAATCATGGCTGTGCTCACTAAGGCTGATGGGAGTTGGAGCCTAAATCATGGCTGTGCTCGCTAAGGCTGATGGGAGTTGGAGCCTAAATCATGGCTGTGCATGCTAAGGCTGATGGGAGTTGGAGCCTAAGTCATGGCTGTGCATGCTAAGGCTGATGGGAGTTGGAGCCTAAATCATGGCTGTGCTCACTGGGGCTGATGGGAGTTGAGCCATATGAACATCAGGAAGGTCAGCATGTCCTCCCTCCCTGTGCTGAGAAAAGATGTGGCAGCCCAGCATGAGTCAAGCTGAGGGGAAGCACAGTTGGGCAACCGGAGCGTCCTTCTCTTACGGGATGTTTACAGCTCGCCTGTCTCCCTGGCCACAGCTCCACCCCCACCCAAGCAGCACAGCATGGGTTCCCGCCCCAGCGCCAACGTCCACCACCACCTGGGCCTGGTCCTACCTCTGTGTACGATCCCCTGTTCCCCGCACGGTATCGGATCTGGAACTGCAGAGCGTAGAAATTGCCGGACCCCCATGAAGGCGGCTTTCGCCAGGTGACGCGCAGTTGGCGGGGGAACCATTCCACGGGGGTCACCACGACGTCTACGGGGGGGTCAGGTTTTACTGGAAAAGAAGCAGAAGAGGGGATCAGTGGTTGGTTGATTTCCCCATTTGTGGAGCGTATAGTGTACAATGTTCAGGGTATAGGAGCTCCTCCATCCAACCTTGATCGTGGGCAACATCTGGGCAGGTGTATCTGCAGTTTCAAAAATGCCATTACGTACCCATTAATGGGTACTTAATGGGTACTTTTAGTGACAGTGGAAAAACATCCCTGGTCTGCCTCACAGGGTGTCTGTACTGGGAAGAAGACCAGAAGGTTTGTCAGCAGCTTTGTATCTGCTTAAATGGGTGAGAAAAGCAGGGCATAAAACCACCTCTTCTTCCTCCATTAAGCCAGCTGGGTGCCCTTTGGCTAGTCACAGCTCTCTTTCTGAGCTCTCACAGACCCACCTGCCTCACATTGTGACCGTAGTGGGGAGAAGACCAGAAGGTTTGTCAGCAGCTTTGAGTCCCCATAAGGGTGGGTAAAGTGGGGTACTGTAGAAAATCCAAATCTCCTACTACTAAATAAATTAAAAAAGAAATATTGTTTTTTCAGGGGTTTTTTGCTAAGGGGCAAGAAAAGGAAACACAGACACCTTTGGGAGCCTGTTTTGAAAAATTATTTTTACATTCCGGGCTCTTTTAAAGTCACCCCTCGGTAGGGCATGAAGGGTTCAGCTTGCTTTTCTTGCCACCGGCCACCTTCTCCTCCAAAAATATCAGAGATCGAACCTGAAACAGTTTTGAAAACAGAAAACCCGTAGTCAAATTAAGTTCTATTTCTGACGGCTGTGGGGAAAGCACCAGCCATTTGCTTTTTTCAGTTTTTTGTTCAGCTTTCGCCTTGCGTTTCCTTCTCTGTATCCTTTTAGACTGTCAGTAGAGCTGTCAGCTTGTAATAGGATGGGCGCAGATGTTCTAAGATTCTGTACGCATTTGCACTTATAACACAGGATAAAACGGGATGTGTACAGAATGAGAACAGATACATATAACACATACAAATCAGATTCTGTTGCATTTGGATTCTAAACATTCAAATCGAATCAAATGTTTGGATATTCAATTCGATTTGAATTCAAATGCGAAAAAAACATTCCTTGAGCATCCCTAAATTTGTAAGCTGGTAAGGGCATTGGGTGGATTGTGTAGAAGAAAGGGTTTCCACCTAACAAAAGGGCGAATTCCCCCCCCCCCTGTCTTTCGTAGCTGACCACCTCTTTCTCGACCTGGGAGGTCATTAAGATCTTCAGGGAAGGTCCTACAGCAGGTGCCATGAGTTGCTGAACGCCATGACTATGTGCCTTCTCTGTGTTGGCCCCCACCTTCTAAAATAATCAGTAGAAGATGTATCTTTTCACACAGGCCTTTCCAGCATACATGTTTATAAAATGCTTCAAGGCTGTATTTTAATAGGAAGCAGCAAAGGAATACTTTAAATAAATAAAGGTAGAACGTCCCACCCCAACCCCAACCCCAACCCCGGTGATGGCAGAGCTAGGCAAACTCACACAGCAAAGTGGTATGGAGGAATTTCTCCTGCTTTGCAGAGCCAGCCACATTGACCGCACAGGCGAACACCTTTAGCAAAGGGAAATCCTCGTAGTTTGAGGCTTCGATGCGGCAGGAGAATTTCTGGGACTTGGTGTAATAGCGGCACTTATGCTCCGTGTAGTTCTCTAGCGTAAACCTGGCGGAGAAACGCAAGCGTACGCGACACTTAACACGCTGTCACAAAGACATGCGGGGGAGATTAAGAAATGTAAAGCCTCAGCGCTTGAAAGGGGGAGGCGTAAAGACCAGGGCAAACTGGTGCATCTTCAATGGAGAAGGTTATTAGATAATCTGGGGGCCAACACTGAGAAGGCCATGACTCCACGACATCAGTCTCACTTGCAGACTGGACTTCCTGGCTGGTCCCTCTCCTCTCTCCACCGAATTTGAATCGAATGTACTTAAATTTGAATGCAATGATTCAATTCGAATTTCGAATCTATTCGTTTTGAGTTATTCGGACAGTCGTATGTGTGTGGGGTTCATACACGATGCGTACTTGAAGATCCGCATCTTTCCCGCGCCCGTATGCATTTGTCCAGATCCGTACGTGATAAAAACGGGTTGCATACGGGATAACTTCGGGATGCATACAGGTGATTACGGACCTGGAGAAGATGTGTACGGGGACAAGCGAATGTTGCAAACATCCGTAAGTGCAAATTCGAATTTAAAAAAATTCGAACAAAAGAGATTTGAACTTGCTTAATTCCAGTTGAATCTGGTTAAATGTGAACTTTAAACATGCAAATCGAACTGAATTTCCGGCTACTCGATTCGAATCTGATCCCAAAACTTGCGTTCGGGCACACCCAGTGCCCATCCTCTGCCGTCCACACCGTCTGCTCCAAGCGCAACAGAAGGGCGTGGCCATACTCACCCCTTCTTCACCCACATTTTGGCTTCCGTGCGCATCGCCGTCGGCCGTGCGGATCTCCACTGGCAGATGATGTCCTTGTCTAAGCTCCGCCAGGAGCAAGCGATGTTCGGCGCCTCGGGGGGGTCTATAAATCAGGAACGGAGAGTCACGCAAGGGACGGAGAACATGGAGCACGACACATGTGCCAAGATTAAGATAAGAGGGTCACATGAGATTTCATGGCACCCAATGGGTATATATGCCATTTTTGGCATATAGTCAGACCCTCATATCCACTGATTCGGTCACCACAGTTTCAATTACCGGATCAGACCCACCCCAACCCTGTGGGTGCCATCAGAGAAAAGCACCCAGAACTGGAAGGCCTATTTCGGCCTCTGTAGAACATTGGAATAAGCACGTGAGGCCACCAGAGCCCATCCCAAAATGTAAGGGGAGGTGTCGGAGGTGGGTCGGAGGCGTCTGGCGGCATCGCATGCCTAATCTAACGCTCTCCGTAAGCCAAAATAGGCCTTCCGGAGCCCAGGAAAGCACTTCCGGTTCTGGGGTTGCACGACCCCAGAACCGGACGGCCTGTTTGCAATTATCCACGGTTCCAGGTAACTACATTAGGAGCCAGAACATAACTGGATTAAACCTTGGCTAACTTCACACCTAAATTTTAATACAGCTTCGGTCCACTTTCAGAGAGAGAGAACGCATCAGCAAAGTGACCAGTCATTTTCTTTCCACCTTATCTGTCCCAAAGGTGAATTTTCCGAGTAACGTAACACTGAAAGAAAGCAGCTGGTCACTTTTCTGCTGCATTCTCTCGCTGGCTGCGCTCACACCTAAGCTTCAATCCAGCTTCGGTTCACCTTCAGAGCGAGAGAACCCACCAGCAAAGTGCCCAGTAATTTTCTCTCTACATTATCTATCTGTAGTTTTAAATAACTATTCTGAGTTATTTAACAGCTCGGCGTCTTGCTGCCGTTTTTCTCTCACTCTGAAAGTGGCTGGATTAAACCTTCGCTGTGACCACCGGCTAAGATTCAAAGGTGCGCAGTTGTTTTGTGAAGGTCAGAACTGGTCTTTCTTTGGAACACCTGCGAACCTCTGTGCCGCTGAGAAGAGCCATTTCCTGGAATTCCCCTCCGTCTGCTCTACTTTCTGCTTTTTCTGTTACCTTTTCATCGTAGGAACGTGACAGGGACGTGACTCACAGATGGACCAGACTAGAGCTCATTGAAGCGAGTGGAAAAACAGGGAGAGAAGGACGAACCTCAGACTGCGAGGTGAAATGGAAACAACGGTTCACAAAGACACCACCCTCCCCGGCGAGGGAAGGAGTTTTTGCCTACTGACATTTTCTGGGCTTTTTAACTTGCTTGCCAGCCAAGTTGACCAACAGGCTTCCAATTCTGATGGCCTTATCGGCTGCTGTTTCACCCACTACCCTAGCTAAGAATTTTAAGCACGTGAGTCGTACAGAATGCAGTCCTGACCTTTCCTTCAGAAGTTCTACAGAACTACAGCTAAGAAGATGCATTTTCATCAGGCCTTAAAGATTATACGGCGTAGGTGCCCGGCGAACCTCAATGGGGAGGCTGTTCCAAAGTCTAGGGGCCACCACAGAGAAGACCCTCCTGCATGTCCCTATACCTCCAAGATGGCCCTCCCCTTGAGATCTCAGTGCCTGGGCAAGTCAATATGGGAGAAGGCGCTCCTTCAGAGACCCAGGACCTGAGCTGTTCAGGGCTTTATAGCTTGGCGTGCCAACACCTTGAACTAGGTGGCTAAATGCAGACTGCATTTCTCACCTTCCACCAGTAGGGTGATGTTGCAAAGGAGCCGAGGGCCAGCATGGCAGCTGTAGCGCCCGGACGTGTTGTATGTTACTGAGGGCAAGAAGAGACCAGATCCTGTAACATGCTGAGATTTCGGGTTTCGCCCCTTAAAGGACCAATGCAGTTCGGTTGCGTTCTCTAGCTCCCCCTCCAGGCAGCGCAAGGTAATGTTTTCACCGGGTCGGCCGACGATCAGATTGGGGGGCACGGCTGAAAAGACAGAAAAGTTTGGAAGGGGGAAGACAAATGGCGGTACGTATAAATAAATAAATAAATAAATAAATAAATAAATAAATAAATAAATAAAATTTCTTGTATTTCTTGTATTTCTTCTTATGAGCTAGTGGTTAGGGAGCCAGACTCTTATCTGGGAATACCAGGTTTGAGCCCACCACTCTCCACAAAGTCAGCGGGCTGACCTTGGGCTGGCCACAGCTCTCTTCTGAGCTCTCACAGACCCGCCTACCTCACAGGGTGTCTGTGGTGGGGAGAAGAACAGAAGGCTTGTCAGCAGCTTTGAGTCCCCTGAAATGGGTGGGGAAAGCAGGGTAGAAAGCCAGCTGGGTGGCCTTGGGCTAGTCTCAGCTCTCTGCTGAGCTCTCACAGCCCCACCTATCTCCAGGGTGTCTGTGGTGGGGAGAAGAACAGAAGGCTTGTCAGGAGCTTTGAGACCCCTTAAATGGATGAGAAAAGCGAGGGAGAAAAGCCACCTCTTCTCCTTCCTCCACAAAGTCAGCTGGGTGACCTTGGGCCAGTCACAGCTCTCTTTCTGTGCTCTCACAGCCCCACCTACCTCACAGGGTGTTCTGTTGCAGAGAGAAGAACAGAAAGGGTAATCCTCTACCGTGACATTTTGTCACCGGGCTCACATGATGTCCGAAATTGCCATAACCTGGCCAGGAGGATTAACGCGCTTTTGATGGCTTAATTGACCTTCTCCCGCGGGGCCTCATCCAATCTAGGCTCCTTCTCTGCTTTGCAAATATTTGCTAACACTACCTTGTCCTTACAAGAGCGATTTCTTAGCAACAAGAGCTGGTTTAGCCAAGGGGCAGCTGGTGAGCAGGTAGAAGAGCCTCTCTAGCAGGTCCTAGAGAAACCCATAACTTGGCTGGGCAAATTTATCGATGTTTACCTGGAAAGAAAATCATCTTATGAAGATATGTTATACAAAAAAGATGATGATACTAATGAATTTGATTTTAAATCAGGGGAACAGTTAAATCAAGAGGGGGGAAAAGTACAGTGGTTTACATATGTTCTAGTAGATATATACAGAAGAGATAAAAAGAACATTAATTTTCAAGGAGAAAAACAGGACTGGGAAATAAAATGAAATAAGGCAGAAAGGGGAACAATTGGTATTATGTATAGAGTCCCACTTCTGATTGAAATGGAACATGAACAGGTTAACGAGTGTATGGGCGTTTTTCCGCTGTCACTAAAAGTACCCATTAAGTACCCATTAATGGGTACGTAATGGCATTTTTGTACCCATTAATGGGTACTTCTAGTGACAGTGGGAAAACACCCAGACATTACATGGGCAAGAAATTTTGGATATAATATTCAGAGGGATCAATGGGAGAAATTGTGGACAAACGATGTGAAATTTGCAACTCCATTAGTCATCAGCTATTCCGGACTGTCGCCATTGCTATCTGCAGTCGGTCAGTATTTCAGCCTGGCAACGTCCGGAAGGCGCCGCGCTTGCTGTGTTGGGATATGTAAATCGTGTTTTGGGTGACGGACTTCCTCCTTTTTGCAATGAAGGAGACTACTCAATGAATTCAGACAGGGAACAAGAGTTGTGAAGCAACCCTTAGGCCTGTTCCCTTTGCAAAGAGAGAAAGAGAAACGGAAAGAGAGAGGAAGCGTAAGAGATAGGCTGCATTCACACACAAGGGGTGTACACGGATTTCTAAACATTTGGAATCCGATCAAATTCGTTTGGATGTGGACATTCGAACTCAAATCGAATGCCTTCACATTCAAATTTAGACATGTGAAGTGATTTCAAACGTTCCGAAACATTCGTTTGTATCTGTATGCATTTGCGCTTATAATACAGGATGAAAACAGGATGCACACAAAATACGTACAAATACGTATAACACATATGAATGTTGTCAACATTCGTGCCTTTTAAATACAAATCTAACATTTGAACGGATAGATTCAAATGTAACGGATTCAAATCGGCTTTTTTTTTTTAGCATTCGGATTGTAAACATTCAAATCCGGTTAATGTATATTCGTTCAAATAGATCCTCTTCGTGTGTGGCAGGAGTCGAATTCAATACAAATGTTCAGCCCCAGGGTGCATGACGACGCATATGGGCGCATAGAAATGTTGTCAACGTTCGTAAGTGCCAATCCGAATAGAAGATTCAAACGAAGAGATTCAAATTTGCTTTATTGGAACCGGATTTGGGTAAATCCATATTTTAAGGATTCGAATCAAAGCAAATTTTGTCCTGAAAATTGCATTTGTGCTCACCCCCTAGCTGGCATGCTCGGAGTCTATAGCAGCCTAGTTGATGCGCGTACGCTCTTTGCCAGACGTTCGCTAATTGTTGACCAGGGGTCTAAGTGTGAATAGGTTGGTGGTCTTAGACAGCTCTTGGGAAAAGGTCATTGGTGGGGAGGTGATATTTTTTGCTGGGAAAACAGCATCAACACACACACACACACACACACACTCCAACTTCCCCTAAGATCTGGGCTCTGATGAAATGTCAACAGGGAACAGCAAACAATACATTCACTTGCCTCTTTCTCTCTCTCTCTCTCAGCATGGCCCCTTGGTTTATTTTGGTCTGAGGCCAAAACAGCTGGCACCCGGGCAGAAAGAGTTTGCAGCAATCTGCTAATCCCAGCCCTTGCGCCTGCTGGGGTGGTAACGATTCCCTCAAAGGGGGTTGGATTTCTCCAGGTATCCCCTAACCTGCCACGGAGCCCCTCTTTGACATCACTGCTGAAGCTTTGCTTTATCTCACTGCTGAAGCCTTGCTTTATCTCCCGCTCTCCGAGGCCCTGGTCACACTGGGCAACTTCAGGCCATCTTCTGGTTGTGTTCACTCACACTATTTTTATTTAATTCGTTCTCCAAGCTAGCCTATCCCTGTTAGATCGTTCCAACCGGAGTCGTCTTTTCCAGAGGACTCAGCCCATCCTAGCATCCCAGGCCGTCTTCATAGCGTGAACGGGGGGGGGGGGACACAGACAACAGGGACGGGCTAAAGGAGGCTGAACTGTGCTGTGGTGGGTGGGTCCTGCCTTTCCTTTCCTCCAATATCTAGGGGGAGATGGCATGCACAGAGTTCGTGATGCACCTCCCCTTCTCTCCTCAGTTTACATGTATGATTCCTCTATCTAGCATTTTTCCGCAAATTTATTATTATTATTTTTAAAAAATTAATTGCACAGAGAAGAAAAGCGCATAAAAAAGGAAGGGGGGCAATGGAGGTGGGGGAGCAGGCTTAGAAAAGAACCACAAACACTCATCCTTACAGCATCCAATAAGGGATAGATTTGGCACAGCAAAAGGGGTGGAGAGCCAAGAGTTCCATAGAGGAGGCTCAGGTTGATCATGGAGAAAGGTGTGAGCGATGCAGCCCAGAGCAAGGACGGCCTGAGGACGACCTATAACGATCTAGAACTGCTGCGACCCACTATGATCTAAAACTGCTGCGGCCCATAACAATCTAGAACTGCTGCGACCTACAATGGTCTAGAACTGCTGCAACCTATAACGATCTAGAACTGCTGTGACCCATAACGATCTAGAACTGCTGCGACCGCAGTTCAAATTATGAACAGGAGGTCCTGTCTTGGACTTGTGTGACCAGGGCCTGAGTGTAGGTAAAGCGGAGGCTCTCTGATACCGGAGGCGCGCGAGGCGCTCTAAAGTCAGAACGCTCTAAGCTGGGAGAGGGTATTCTGAGTGAACCAAAATGCTCCTTCGAAATGGAGCTTCTCCCAACTCCAGATCAAAAGCAGAACGTTCCAAGTGCCCGAATGGTCCCCCCAACACTTTTCCAGTTATTTAGTTGGTTGCTTAGTTTCATGCGCCCAACCGGCGCACATTTTTGTCAGCCGTAGTCGGAGCATTGGCTTGTGCTGGAAGGAACCACACAAGGCAACGTTAACGTGTGAAGGAGGGCCTTTTTTTATAACTCAGACCCACACACCCCGATCCTCAGCCAGAGATGACCATTATCCCAGTCGTGTTCTGTGGTAGGGTAGTGCGCGAATACAATTTTCAACATTCAATTCGTAACGAACTGAATATCCAAAAATCCGAATTCGTACGAATAATGAAAACGAATGTCCGGGCATTCGAATCTGTACAAATACATGTGTATGTATTTGTTTGGATAATTTGGATATTTGCATTTCTACGGGCCCATACGCATCTCGTACAGATACGAACGTCCAGATAATTCATACGAATAAGTCAAAATATTTGTACTCCAAATTTGCCCGGATAACGAATATTTCAAATATTCATTCATATCCCTAGTCTATGGTTGTCTGAGGTGCCAGAGCACTTTCAGGGCACATCAGACGATCCTGGAGCACTGGTAGAAGTGCAAATGGCTGCTGCCCAGGATACTCCAGGTGAGCTTTTGGTCAATGTTAGTTAACCAACACTGATTACTTAATCAACAATTAGGGAACCTGGAAAAGCAGGGGGCATTTGGAGGCCGTAGCAGCCTCCTCCAAACCCAGATTCCCTTCCCCAGTAGTTCACTAACCGTGTGCTACTGGCTATAGGTGTACCAGACAAGCCTAATCCGGTCTACAGAGGCATGCAGAAAGCCCACCAGCTGGTGAGTGGGTCTGGGTTTAATGCTCGCCTTGCATGCCTGATGCTCCTGGCTTGTTTGTTCCAAAGTTGAGTGGAATGAAAGGGGCGGGGGAGGCTTTTAAAAAAAGGGCCCAAGAGGAAGTGAACACAGGAACATCAAGCAAGAAGCGCAGAAGCCAGAAACCTTACTGCCAACCAGCTTCCTGTTTCAACCCACAGCCCCTTCAAAGTTGGCTTGGAAAAGTTCAAGCAGCACACGGATCCTGCGAAATTTCTGCATGTTTCCAGGGGGTGTCGCAAACCCCTGGCCATGTGCAGAAGTCCTTGTTCCAGGACACGTGGACCGGACCCAGGTGGAGCGCTACATCTAAGGGAAGCTCAGAAATGGCCTGTGAACGTGAAGATGGCGGAACCGGAAGCAGCTGTCTCATTGTGTGACACTGTGTGTAGCTGGGCCCTAAACCCATTTAGTCTGGTTCAAAGAAGCTGGCGTCGTGACGCCTAATAACCTCTGTATGTTTACGTTTGATCCTGTATAAGGTGCCTCTTAAACTGAATCCTGAGTCTCTTAATCTGTACCTCGATGTGGATTAAGGAGGCACCTTCCTCATTAGTCCTGCCCTGTCTGCAGAAGATGGGGCTAGACCCAGATTAAAAAGCCCTTAATCCGGATCTCTTGTGGTCTCATTTAATTGTGACCAAAAAAGGGCTTAAGGATTAAAGGTTGTGCATGCATGCAAATTTCGGATTTAATTGAATATTCAAATGTCCAGCTCCGAATGAATAGACAAAAACCGAATGTTCACCTCGAATAGAATGTGGAAATTTGCTCCATACTAAGAACAGATTAACCAACAGATTAAAACAAGGTACACATTAAAACAAGATACAGATGAAAAACACTTTTAAAAAAATTCAACAAATTTAAAACAGTGTTGATTAATGACTGTCAGATCAAGTGTTGTATGAGAGGGTATAGAACATCCATCTAGATGCTCGGTAAGGTTCGTAAAGGCGTGGAGCATGATTTCATGCTCCACAACTAGTGCATGATTAGGGGACTTCCGGGAAGGCAGGGAGCACCTGGAAGCTGTAAAAGCCTCCTCAAGGTGCGGTCGCTCTTCCCCAGACATCCCCTAATCACGTGCTAAGGGCTGTAGTGCAGATAGGCCCCAGGTGAGGAAATGTGACATGGATTATAGATTTGCCTTCTTTTCTTTACTGATTTATTCTAAGGCAACATAATTTCAGATCAACCCAAAGAACTTTAGGATGAATTGATGGCTAATAGCAGCATAAGAAGAAAGAAAAACCCGGGAGGAAAGTACCCAAAAACTGATGGGAAAAGGAGAGGCGGAACTCCCGGACTGCGGCCAAACGGAATGGATAATTTTTTAAAAACCCAGAATATATTACTGAACCTTGGTAAATATTTGGAAAGAGTAAAAAGAGAAAAACTTCACACATTTTTTTGAGGGGAACCCTCCTCAGGGAAGGTGGAAGCTTATACTCAAAGAGATGTAAATCAGACACAAGGTGGTTGGTTTTTTTACTGAAACATGTTGAGCTTTGGGGGATTTTTTTGAAAATTCTCCTTTTCCTTTGGCAGTGTTTGGAGAATTTGCCTGTTCATAACAGCAAGGCCAAGATGTTCAGTCTCGAAATGCTTCTAATGGGAGCCGGTAAATCCCAGACGGAGAGCTATTTTACACTTAAGAACATAAGAAACTCAGAGGAGGCCTGCTGGATCAGGCCACAGCCCATCTAGTCCATAAGGACCTAAGAGGAGCCCTGCTGGATGAGGCCACAGCCCACCTGGTCCATAAGAACCTAAGAGGAGCCCTGCTGGATCAAGCCACAGCCCATCTGGTCCATAAGAACCTAAGAGGAGCCCTGCTGGATCAGGCCACAGCCCATCTGGTCCATAAGAACCTAAGAGGAGCCCTGCTGGATCAGGCCACAGCCCATCTGGCCCATAAGAACCTAAGAGGAGCCCTGCTGGATCAGGCCACAGCCCATCTAGTCCATAAGGACCTAAGAGGAGCCCTGCTGGATGAGGCCACAGCCCACCTGGTCCATAAGAACCTAAGAGGAGCCCTGCTGGATCAGGCCACAGCCCATGTAGTCCATAAGAACCTCAGAGGAACCCTGTTGGATCAGGTCTCAGCCCATCTGGTCCATAAGAACCTCAGAGGAGCCCTGCTGGATCAGGTCTCAGCCCATCTGGTCCATAAGAACCTAAAAGGAGCCCTGCTGGATCAGGCCACAGCCCCTCTAGTTCATAAGAACCTAAGAGTAGCCCTGCTGGATCAGGCCACAGACCATCTAGTCCGTAAGAACCTAAGAGGAGCCCTGCTGGATCAGGCCACAGACCATCTGGTCCATAAGAACCTAAGAGGAGCCCTGCTGGATCAGGCCACAGCCCCTCTAGTTCATAAGAACCTAAGAGGAGCCCTGCTGGATCAGGCCACAGACCATCTAGTCCGTAAGAACCTAAGAGGAGCCCTGCTGGATCAGGCCACAGCCCATCTGGTCCATAAGAACCTAAGAGGAGCCCTGCTGGATCAGGCCACAGACCATCTAGTCCGTAAGAACCTAAGAGGAGCCCTGCTGGGTCAGGCCACGGCCCATCTGGTCCATAAGAACCTAAGAGGAGCCCTGCTGGGTCAGGCCACAGCCCATCTGGTCCATAAGAATCTCTCTTTTAGATACCACCTCATTTAACCTTCAAATCTGTATTAAATAAAGAGATTTGAAATTAAAGAATAACTCGGACATTGGGACTTTGACATTCTGTGTCCTCATATTGCTCAAGCGCATAGAAATCGGTCTAAGCGAACAAAAACTAATCTGTGCATTTTAGCTCCCGGGTAAACTTTTCAGACACACTTTCATAGGTTAGAAAGCCGAAAATGGCTGCATTGTTTTCCAAATTGATTGATTGATTGATTGAAAATATGTATCCAGTACTTCCCCTTGAAATATAATCGCAAAACAGTTAGCAGAGAATACGAACAGCTACTAACTCCTAAGGATTATATTAAAAACATGGCTAAAGATCAAGGCTGGGGGATAGAACAGAAAACAAATAATTCACCCTGGAAAGTCCTGGATAAAAAGATCAGTTTTCAATCGGCGACCAAAACCATTGCAGGGTGCGCGCCAATATCTGTTGTTTTCCTCTATTCCTTTGAGAAAATCAATAACCCTCTAAGTGATAAGATCAGCTGATAATATGGCACAGGTGGACTATAAACAGAGCCACAACGTAGCGGCACGAATGATACACCAGAACTTATGCCCAAACTACCATCTGCCAGCGGCAAAGAGCTGGTGGGACCGTAAACCAGAAAAAGTGGCCGAAAACGAGCAAGCCAAACGACTGTGGGACTTCCGAACTTCCGACTGATCGAACACTGGAACGCAACACGCCGATCGTGGAGAAAGACAAAGGTGTTTATCGTCGATGTTGCTATTCCGGGCAACAGCAGGATTGATGAAAAACAGGAAAACTAACCCAATTTGAAGACCTGAAAACAGAACTGCAACGACTCTGGCATAAACCAGCCAAGGTGGTCCCAGTGGTTCTCGGCACACTGGGGGGGGGGGGGTGCAGTGGCAGAAGATCTCAGTGGGCACTTGAAAAGCATTGGCACCAACAAAATACCCATCTGCCCGCTACAGGAAGCCACTTTGCTGGGATCTACTTGTATCATTCGCCAATACATCACTCAGTCCTAGGCGCATGGGAAGGACCCGACTAGGGATAACAATGACCCCCAAACCAGCATAAATATCATGTTTGCTGGGTGTTACTGTTATGCTATGTCTAATAATAATAATAATAATAATAATAATAATAATGCTGCCAGCTGTTGCTCCGGTAGTCATATAGGCTGTGAGCACAATGTGGACTTTAAAAGGAAAAATTAAAAATTGGCAGCCTGAAATCTGGGAAGGTTAGTGTCTCCGCGGTCACCGAAAACTGGCTGTAATAAAACCATTTTATGCTGGGGAAAATTTCCCCCCGACTTCTTGGGGTTTGGGGTATTGAATGGATGGATGGATTTATGGCTTAGTGCACTGACTGTATCCAAATTTACAGAGCTAACAAGGAAAATTAAGAACACACACCTACAGCCTTAATTTTTTTAAAAATATATTCAGTGGAGGGTTGGAGTGTCACATTCCTGGATATTGGCGTCTCTTTCTACAGCCCCAGCAAGAAGAGCGGAATTTCTTACCCGTCGGTTGGCAGCGCGGGAGAGATTCTCTCGAAGTAGTAGCGGCCAGAACCAGGTGCGCTATCAAGGAGGCACTAACCAGCCACATGATGCCAGCCGAATGCCAGCTTGCCCCTGGAACCCGGCCAGAGTGAGCCTCGACCCCTGAGCATGGGTGTTTGTCTGCCCTGGTCTGTAAAGACGCATTTGAGGAACTATCTGAGCCCGGGCATGGAGGAGGAAGCGTTTGCCCTGAATCATTGCGAAAGCGAATGGCAAAGTTGAGCAAGAAAGGAGGAGTTAGAACAGCCAGGGACAGCAGGAGAGAAAGTGATTTCAGTAGAGGGTGGTGGTGGAAGAGGAAGAGAGAGAGAGAGACCACACACTCCCCCAAGGGTTTCATAAGAGCCACAGCTTGGAATCCTGCACCTTTGCTTTCCTATGATCTTTGGCAGTGGGCGTCTCTGGCCAGAAAAGAAGAAGAAGAAGAAGAAGAAGAAGAAGAAACAACAAGTGTCCTCCTTCCGGATAGATGCGCTTGCACATATGCCCATGAGGTTTCAATGGAAGCTGTGTGGCGGAGTGGCTAGAGCGCCTCCACTCCGTTTAGCAGGACAGTTTGGTCTCGTTGTTGGAGTGCTAGACATGCATCGCGTATTCGGTGGGTTCAAGTCTGCGCTCCGCCACGAAGCCAGCTGGGTGGCCTCGGGCTGGTCACAGGCTCTCTTTCTGAGCTCACACAGCCCCACCGACCCCGCAGCGTGTCTGTGGTGGGGAGAAGAACAGAGTGTTCATCAGCCACCTTGAGCTCCCTTAAGGGTGAGAAGAACGGAGTATAAACCACTAGCCAATGTCGTCTGGAGCTGGACTCTTTATCTGGGAATACTGGGTTTGATTCCGACCTCCCCCCACGAAGCCAGCTGGGTGACCTTGGGCTAGTCACAGCTCTCTTCTGAGCTCTCACAGCCCCACCCACCTCACAGGGTGTCTGTTATGGGGAAAAGAACAGAAGCTTTGTCAGCCGCTTTGAGTCCTTTTAAATGGGTAAGAAAAGCGGCATAGAAAAGCCAACTCTTCTTCCTCCAAGAAGCCATCTGGGTGGCCTTGGGCTAGTCACAGCTCTCTTCTGAGCTCTCACAGCCCCACCTGCCTCACAGAGTGTTCTATTGTGGGGAGAACTGAACATTTGTCAGCCACGTTGAGTCCCCTTAAACGGGTGAGAAAAGCAGGATAGAAAAGCCAACTCTTCTTCTTCTTCTTTCCAAACTAAGAAGCCGCACGAGTTGCAACCTTTCCCCATCACCTCTGAAACTGCCCAGCGTTGCAAAGTACATCTTGCTAATGCTGCTAAAAAAAACCGGGGGGGGGGGGAGAAAAAGGTATCTCAGTGGATGTAACTCCAAGGCAAAGTTGACTCCAGGAAATCCAGGTTCCTGTATTTCTGTTGGCTGCCGTTTACAATTTTAAGTGTACAAACACAAAATTTACTTACTTTGGAAGGTTGGGAGGGGTCGGATTTTCCTTGTCGCGCTGAGAAGAATAATTGGCTTTTCTCACCCATTTAAGGGGACTCAAGGTGGCTGACAAACCTTCTGTTCTTCGCCCCACAGCAGCAACCCTGTGAGGTGGGTGTGGCTGTGAGAGCTCAGAAAGACAGCTGGGACCAGCCCAAGGTCACCCAGCTGGCTTCATGAAGGAGTGCAGAATTGAGCCCGGTATTCCCAGATAAGAGTCCGGCTCCCTAACTACAAGACCAAAGTGGACAATGGCTGGCTGCTTTTATGTGTCCCTGAAGGCTGTTTGGGAGACCACGAACGGGGCATGATGTATTCCAGTCCTGCGCATGGGTCCCAGATACAGCTATTTAGCTACTTGTGGTTAGAGTGCCGGAGTCTTACATTCTGCACTCCTCCGTGAAGCCAGCTGGGTGCCCTTGGGTGATTCACAGTTCTCACGCCCCCACCTACGTCAGAGAGAGTCCCCCTGAATGGTTGAGAAAAGCCAACCCTTCTTCCTCCATTAAGCCAGCTGGGTGGCCTTGGGCTAGTCACAGCTCTCTTCTGAGCCCTCACAGCCCCACCTACCTCACAGGGTGATTTGTTGTGGGGAGAAGAAAAGAAAGTTTGTCAGCAGCTTTGAGTCCCCTGAAGGAGAACTCTTCTTCTACTGTGAGAATAGGTTGCTGGCTCTATCCAGAAGGGCAATGTTTACCCTCCTATATTATCATGCCTCACAGTGCTGGTTCAAGGATCTCGAGGCAGTAACAAAACTTAGAGGGATTATATAGAACTTTTAACATGGAGCAGCCATTCAACAACTATAGATGTGCTACACTTGGCTCATGTTCAGAAGGCTGACTGAATGGTTTGTGTCTGAAGCCGCTTGCATTGAGCCAAACATGCAGCTGTTCGAATATCCAGAGTTTCGACTGAACCGAACCAATGCACCATTCACGAACGTGTACAATTTGATCGATCAATTCACGTTAGCTGTGGTTTTGCCCTTGAAGGGGGCTTTATTTCAGTGGAAATACTGGCAATTTGTTTTCAAGCAAGTACAAAATTGATCATGAACCACTTGCCCAACGAATCGGTTCGCTGTCGAACCAAACAGGTGTTTGGTTCAGTTTTGAGCCAAACAAAACGGGTGTCCTGTTCAATTTCAAACCAAACCTGCCGTTTTCCTTCATGGACATATACCATCAATCCATCTGGACTCTGGTCCTGGACGCAGGACAAAACCATAATTATCCAACGATCCACATCAACCGGCCACCCCATAATTCCAGAATTTCACAAAACGCCTCTTGCATCCATGCAAGGGTGTTTTCCACCTCCACCTGTCCCCTTCAAAACACAGATGCTGGGAAAGCATCATTTTGGTTTGTTGTTTGGTAGGGGAAAAAATGGCTCCAGTTCCCAAACGTGGCAAAGCGATATACAACCCATCGCTTCCCATTTTCCTTTTAAAAATGGGGAAATGGGTGGAAAGCTTAGATGGTGCCTGCTGGACAACCTCAGGCCACTAACAGATATGACAAGAAGCAGAGCATAGCACATCGATTTAACAACATTTCCTCTTTACGTTGGAAAGGGTGTAAGGAGAGCAGCTCTTTTATCCACATGTGGTTAGAGACATGAATTAAAGTTTTCCGGGTATTTTGATTTGAAAAGAATGTTAGAAAATCCATTTTCGTACAAATAGATGGCATTCCATTGTGGTCAGATTCTATTCATGCATATTCATATGAACACCAGATGCATATCTGAAAGGAACAGATATGTATCAGATACGAACAGATATGTATCTGATACATATCAGATATGAACAAATATGTATCTGATAGGAACAGATATGTATCAGATACAAACAGATATGTATCAGATACGAACAGATCAGATATGAACAGATATGTATCAGATACGAACAGATATGTATCAGATATGAACAGATATGTATCAGATATGAACAGATATGTATCTGCTACAAATAGATATGGTTTTAAGTTTGTTGAGTTTTTAAGGTGTTTTTAAATATGCATCTTGTTTTAATCTGTATTTCATTTTAATCTGTATCTGTTTTAATTTGTTGTTACCTGCCCAGAGACCTTTGGGTATGGGGCGGGATAGAAATGTAAATAAATGGATGGATGGATATAGATGGATAGATGGATAGATAGATAGATAGATAGATAGATAGATAGATAGATAGATAGATAGATAGATAGATAGATAGATAGATAGATAGATAGATCATGGGTACTTAATGGGTACTTTTAGTGACAGTGGAAAAACAGCAATAGTTATGATTTCTAATGGTTGTACCGGCATTCGGTTTCTTTCTCATTTAACTTATGTGTGTTGTTGTGTGTGGTTGACTATTGTTGTAAAATAAAATATTCAAAGAAGAAGAGAAAGAAGAAGGGCATTGGAGGGACAATGCTTCTAGGCCTGACCTACCTTACAGGGTTGTTGTGAAGATCAAACAGAGAGGAGTTGCACACACTTTTTGAGAAAAGGAGGCAAGCTACCAACACCAGGAGCAAACAAACGTACCGAGTCTTCGGTGATTTCGGCGCACGCATCCACTTAATCATGAAATATAAAGACTTTTCTTTTTTTAAGAAAATGTGATTTCTCTTTTATACCCATAAAATGATACAATTTCTGCCAAGTATAGAAATGTGTAATAAATTATACGGAATGTTCTTCAGTCCCTGCCCGGCACGGCTGCCCTGAAATATAGCTTCTCTTGCCTTGCACCAAAAATAGAAGAGAGTCCGCAGCGAACTGGAACAAACACGTGTGTACCCCCTTCCACATATACCCCCCCCCCCAAAAAAATAACCCCACAAACTGTTCCTCTTTGGTATCGAAGTGAACTCCGGGCAGGATGTGGGGTCCGGGCACCGCAGCGTGAAACGTATTGCTCCAAATGTTTGGCATCTGTGCTACATTCTCCAACCTCCAGGCCCCCTGAGATATCCGACAAAACCCACAGAAATTGGTCCACGATTGCACAGCAAAAGCAGGAATTTCTTCTTCTTTTTCTCTATTCAAGGGGCCTGGGGACTACAGAAATCTGAACTGCGCCTCACTTTCCCCTTTCGTGAGCCAGTCTGGTCTAGTGGTTAGGGAGCCGGTCTCTTGCCTGGGAATACGGGTTCGATTCCGCCCTCCCCCCCCCCCGTGAAGCCAGCTGGATGACCTTGGGCTAGTCACAGCTCTCTTTCTGACCTTTCACAGCCTCACCTACCTCCCAGGGTGTCTGTGGTGGGGAGAAGAACAGAGGGTTTGTCAGCTGCTTTGAGGGGTAAGGTTAGTAAAGACGTGGGAAGGCAAGGGGCATATGGAGGCTGTAGCAGCCTCCTCTAGGTGCAGATCCTTTCCCCCAGAATTTCCCTTATCATGCACTATGGGCTGTAGTGCCAGTGGGCCTCAGACTGCAGGGACAGGCAGGATGCCTCTGAAGTCCAAATGCAGGTGAAGGTTGTACTCTTGTCTTCTGCTGGAGGTGCCCAGAAGCCACTGATGGACCACTGTGTGGGACAGGATGCTGGACTAAATGGGCTGTGGCCTGATCCAGCAGGGCTCCCCTTAGGATCCAAACCACATGGGCCAAACCCTTTCAAGGACACGGCACACAGCCACAGAGGGCTGGCTATAACATCTCTTGAGGGTCAACCTGACCTTCTCCAGATGTTGCAAACTCCCAGCTTTCCTGAGCACTGGGTCCTGCTGGCTGAGGGTAACGGGAAGAGGCAAGTGCACAAATATTCAAAATATTCATTATTTGGATGCATTGGGACATTCATAAATAAGATTTATATATACACAAATTTGTATAGATCAGAATGTCCCAACATTTGTTTTTCCTTATTCTTATAAATTCGCATTTTTGAATAACGAATCGAAACGAGAGCACTGAACCGCTTTCCCACTAATTACCCACAATGCTCTGGGGTGATGATACAGCTGGTACTGACCAGAGTGGGCCAAAGTGAGCAAGAACCAATTACAGAAGGGTGAATATTAACGAGAGACCAAAACTGGTGGGCAGAGCTTAAGTCTGCAAGAGCATAACATTTTGTACCTTGGAAAATAATGCTATCCAAAAATGGAGACTGGCGTGGCGATGGTGATGATGACCACAGGGAAATCTGCAGGCCAGTCTATGGCGTGGCCAGTTTGCAAGCATCTGACAGCCAGCTGGACGCACTGGCACGCCCATCAAACCAGCCCAGAATCTGGGGAAGGGCCGTGACAGGGTGGGAGGAGAGCTAAGAAAAGCTGGTTCGAGAAACACGCTATTGCACGGTTTGTCGGAAGGTCGGGCCGGCCGTCGAGCATCCCAACTTTAGTAAGGCAAGGACTGCCAGACGGGTACCCGCGGAGGGGCGGAAGGCAGAGGTGTGGAACCTCAGGGGAGAGGGCTGGAAAAGCAGGCCAAATGTGGCCATCGGACCTTCTGTAGGCCACGTTCCTGGCTGGCGTGATTCTGTGGTTTCCTCCGGTTGCAACGGGGCCTCCAAGTGTGGACATGGTTCCTCCCCACCAGTCAGAGACCCGATGCACAAAGCCCACCGGTTTTGGGTGCTGGAATGCACAGCCTCCAGAACAAAACCGCACGCCGCACTCTGACTCATCCCCCTTGGCCCCCTGGGTCCGCGTCTCACATGGCCCTTAAGTCCTTTGGGAAGCCCGAGGCACAAAATACTGCTCTTTCCGCGACGCAGGTGTCCTCCTCGTTGTCCGAGGCGGAGTGAGACACTGGCCGGCCTACCCGCCGCCAAAGAGCCGCGGATCCGGAACGGCCAAGCAAACAAACTCAGAACTCTGGACATCCAGGTTGGACCATCCAGACGAGCGTCTTTCCCGAACCAGGCAACGTGTTGTAGGCTCTTCATCAAGGTGGTTGGAAGGGCGAGAGATACTAGACCTCATGTTAGCCTAGCATCTTCCCTGACTCAATAATGCCGTCGTGAAGGACCACCAGGTCCCATTTTCACCCTAGGGTACCCACGTTTATCGAAGAGAGGGGAGTGGACAAAGGACAAGAGTTCACTGCTGGCTGAAATCTAATCTTGTATAAAAATAAAAATAAATCTTTCAAACCAGCACTCGAGCCTAACGCGGCCTCCAGCGCCTACGAGCCTGAGAACATTCAAAGGGAAGCCATCTTCTTTCCAAGTCGGCCTTCCCTTCCAAAGAATTCTGCTTCCTGACCTCCCTGACGGTCGCCAACCTTCTAGCCCACCCACCCACCGCCCGCCCCTACACTCAACGGATCCGGAATCCACGCGAGCCAAGTTGTGCAGGGGTCTCACAAGAACAAGCGGCGTCTTCGTTCGAAGCATCGGATGCCAGGTTCTGCCCGGGCGCGGCGGGCACGGCAGGTGCGGCGGGCACGGCGGACACAGTTTCTGCCACAGTCCCTTGTCCATCTCGCGGTGCTCCGGGGGCGCCTCAATAACCACTTCTGATGCCAACAAAGCTTGTTTCCTTTCGATTGTAAACTTGGATTGTTCTTTATATATATCTATATATCTGTATATATATATCTGTATATATATATATTTATATATGTAACTTTTTTTATTAAAAAAAAAGACATGTGTAGATGAAAAGGAAAAAGGTGCGTGGGGTGGGGGCTGGAGCAGCCCCATCTTTTCGCCGCCGCCGCCGCCACCTTCCCTCCGGACTCTGGCCTGAGGTGCGTTCCGGCACCCAAACTTGGCGCAACTCTCACTGGAATACATTCGTGTGCGGTTTCGTTGGGGTGGGGGGAGAGAAGCGTTAAGATATCACACCGCAAAGGTGGGTAGATATTTTTGTGGGTGTTTTTTTTTTCGTTTCTTTTGTTATACCTCGGTACCCCACGTGCGCGACAGTTCAGCGCCGCTGGAGTCCAGCGGATGAGATCCCGTGGCGTCTTGAGTCCGCGTGGCGGTGGATCGGGTGACCCTCCGCCTGTTCCACCCTGACAGCTGGTGAGCATCGACCGCTACACGTGTCAGCCAGAGAGGGGCGTGATTTCTGTTTTTGTGGTGGGTGGGGTTGTTGTTGTTTTTTTGGTAATATGGCAACAGCTGAGGCCTCGGGCCTGTACTTGCAGGTCGATTTGGCTTCTCCCCGGCAAACGGGGGCGAGAGCTCCTTCCTGGCCCGTGGGTGGCCCCTTTTCCCCCTGAGGCGGCAAGGCTGGCCTTGCTATCCACGTTGGTCCCTCCGAGGACCGTCCCCCGTTCTCCCTCACACCTTTAGCGTCTTGTCGGGGCCCCCCACGCTGGGGCTGCTGGTAATACTGTTGCTGTCGCTGCCGGTGCTATTCTTCTTTTTCCGCAGCGTCTCGATCCAGCTGGCACTGGAGCGGCCGCTGAAGCTGGAGAGAGCCAAGGAGCTGAGACGCATGTTTTTGCCGGACATGATGAGTTCTCCGAAGCCCTCCTGGTGGGAGAAGGCGTAGCCCGAGCGCCGGGAGCCGACGCGGCCCACCCGGCCCATGCAGCGGTGCTGGGTTTTCTGCTTCTTCCGTACCAGCTGGGTGTAGCGGACCTGGACAGCGGCGGCGGCGGGGGGGGGGGGGAGAGAGAAGGGAGGGGAAAAGGAAATCAGACGCCACAATAGGATGGAATACCACCGCCCCGGTATACGTGCGGAAGAGCAGCCTCTGATCCGGTCTTCACGGCGGAAGACCGCATTGAAGTCACCATTAACATATGTTGATCCGGATTTAAGGGCCCCGAAGGCCCCGTTAAATCCAGATTTTGACGGCGCTCGTGTGGACAACGTGTCCAGAACGGGGTCCTTAAGGGGTCCTGTGTGTGGACGGTACGTAACTGATCCGTACCAATTGAGCACCTGTCGGGTTGCTAATGGGGTCCTTGCTGCACATGCAAAGGGGATCCTAGGCAGCTATTAAAGGCGCAGATGGCCCAGAATTCCTTCTTCTAGGCAAGCATCCATCTGCCCCCACTAAACAAGCATCGCTGCATCCGTTGCTTGTGGCGCTAAGAGCTGGAGTTTGAACACCTGGAGGTGGCAGGATGCTGGCGCCCACCAAGCTTTGTGACTTCGCTTGTGAGAACAGGGCCTGAGCGTGGAGTTTGCCAAAAGGGACGGCAAGAAAAAGACAGGCCAGACCACTTCCCTCGGGCCATCGTTCCCATCCGTCCCCTGAACTCACCGTATCGGATAGCTCTGGTTTCAGGTCTAGCTTCAGGAAACGGAATGCAACCACGGGCATGATGCAGACGACCGTGGTGAGGGCGATGGTCAGCCACACCACTGGCTTCCCTAATGTGTTCTGGGCATTGCCTGGAAAGGAAAGGGAGGAAAGGAGGTCAGAAAATAGAAGCCAGCCAGAGAAACTTGCAAGGTCACAATGTAGATCCTTCCCATAATGCATTTCCCCCAGCCACCGAGAATTTTCCCATAATCTTTTGCCAATGGCCATGCAACACGAGCCTCCCATAACGCATTTCCCTGACTTACAGAGAAGACCTTTCCCATAATCCTTTGCCCGTGGCCATGCAGAGAAGAATTTTCCCATCATCCTTTGCCTGTGGCCATGCAGCAAGAGCTTCCCACAATGCATTTCCCTGATCCACAGAGAAGAATTTTCCCATAATCCTTTGCATGTGGCCATGCTGCAGGAGCTTCCCATAATGCATTTTCCCTGAAGAATTTCCCGATCATCCTTTGCCCATGGCCACGCAGCAGAAGCTTCCCATAATGCACTTTCCCCACCCATCCAGTGGAACTTTGCCAGACTGCAGATCTCTCCCATAAAGCACTTCCCGCAGCAACAAAGATCCCCCACAATGCATTGCCAACAGCTCCATACCACAACGCTCTGATAACACCAGATTTGTCCTGGACTCACCAACGAACCGGAACTGGTTGGGGAAAAGCTGGAAGAGGCCATTGCTGTGCATGGCGAAGAGAATGGCGAAGTAAACAGCCAGGCTGCCCCAGATAAAGAAATGGTTGATAGCGGTCCAGTATCCCGTATCCAGGCCAATCTGTTGAAAAAAGGGAAGGCAGGATAACACCCGAAGCGGATTAACAAAGAGGGTCAGTCACAGAGGGACAACCAGACAACCAACACTTCAAATGCAGACGGTCCGGCCGGTACCATCCGGATCACCACCGGTTTCACTACCCTCGGGGGCGCAGGGGGTTGCGATGCACGAGAGGGCCTTGTCTGTGGTGGCCCCCCTGGGTTTTGAATACGGGGAAGGGTAGTGTGAAAACACCTCAGCATTCAGTGTCCCACCCGCCCCGCTGCCGCCAACAGGACTGCAAGTATAGGGTCACGTCAAAATTCAAGGCAACAGCTTCATCCAGACAGTGCTTGCTTAACCCAGATTACCCATGATTTACTCCAGATTACCCAAACAATGCAGATTAAGTAAACGCTGTCAGTGCTTGCTTAATCCGGATTATCCATGCTTCAATCCAGATTACCCAAACAATGCGGATTAAGTAAATCCTGGGAGTGTTTGCTAAATCTGGATTATCCATGCTTCAATCCAGATTACCCAAACAATGCGGATTAAGTAAATGCTGTCTGGATTTTCACCTCCGTGTGGCTACACATCTTGGGCAGGAGGGCGATTTCATAGGCCCCGGACGGCAGAGGATAGAGGTGCGATACCTGTACGCTGACCACGATGACGAGGGAGGTGGCCACGGTGACGGCGAACGACTGGTAATCGGTCAGGTCTGCGTTGTCGCTGAAGACCCCGTAGGGGATGAAGAACATGAAGACGGAGGTGTAGATCCCTTGGGCGATGCAGATAAAAAACTCCCGTTTGTTGAAGAGGAGGTTCAGTTGCCCGGGTTCGTACAACTTGGGGTATTCCAGACTGCGGTGTTCAGGCACGTCCTAAAACAGTCAAAGCGTGATTCAGAATCACTGCGGGCTTTGGGGGGCCGGGGTCAGGGGTCGGGGGTCAGGGGTCATGGGGGAGGAAAGAGACCCAGGCTGGGGGATCCCTCATCCTCGGGCACCCAGGGGCACAGAAGGGACAAGGTGGCTGGATCCAAAGTGAAATCCCCTGCTCCGCGTCTTCTGTTCGAGATGCCCAGAAGCAACCGGTGGGCATCAGCGTGATACAGAACGCTGGACCAGGTGAGCTGCGGCCTGATCCAGCAGGGCTCTTCTGAGGTTCTTAGGCGCCCTATCCTTAAACCCGGAAGCACAATAAAAGCAGGACTGACCTGGTCGAAGACACCCATGGCGAGCACAGGCAGCGAGGTGTAGACAATGTTATACAGTGTGATAAAATACTGGTCGTATACAGTCTGGGAGATGTTTGGGGAAAGGCGGAGGGGCAAGAGAGAGAAAGAGAGGTAAGTATTCGCACATCATCGTTTAGAATTTTTGTTCGTTTAACAATAAAGCATTTCTAAAAAAACAAACCCAAAATTCCACCTCCGCCAGCTTCCCTCTCGCCCTCCCCGCCGCTGCCCGCGCGTGGACCCCGGGGCCGCGATCACCTGGGCGGAGAATCCACAGAAGAACCCAAACCAGAAATGCACCATGGTGAAGGCAAAGTTCTTGTAGAAGAAGTAGCAAAGGAATTTGCACATGCGCAGGTAGGACCAGCGCCCGTGGACCAAGAGGAGGCGCTGAAGGAACTTGAACTGGGAGAAGGAGTAATCCGACGCCAGGACGGCCTGGATCCCTTCCTGGCCGCTGATGCCCACGCCGATGTGGGCAGCTGCCGGGACCGGAGGCGGGCGGGTGGAATAGAAGAGAAAAGCAGACCAGAGCCGTTAGGAGAGGCGCCCCTAACACAGAGACCTCAATGATGGACAAATCAAACCCCAAATCAATGTATTCCCTCGTCTATCGGTTGCTCATTCCCCCCTCCCGCGTCCCACGAGACCGATTCTACGGACGTAATATTTCACTACCTGGGGCCTCCCAGAAAAGGCCCTGTTTCTGCATTACTGCCCCTCCGAGCCCAGCGGGTGGTGGCAACTACACCTGTAGGAAGACTCACTCTTAATCATGCTGACATCATTGGCACCGTCCCCGATGGCCAGCGTCACGGCTTTCTTGTATTTCTTCACCAGCTCCACCACCTGGGCCTTCTGCAACGGAGTGACGCGGCAGCAGATGACCGCTTTGCACGCACACGCAGTCTCCAGGAACTCCAGCTCCATGTCGGCCTCCAAGGCATGCGCCTGTGAGGGCCAAAGGGGAAAGAGGGAGGGAGGTTGGGCTGGATGACCTCTAGGGAGCCCTCCCCAGATCAGGGAGTCTATGGTTCCGCCACACAGTGCGGGGCTCTGAAGCGTCATGCCAGAACCAAGGCTGTGGTCACACCTAAGGTTTAATCCAGTTTCAGTCCACTTTCAGAGCGAGAGAACACATCAGAAAAGTGACCGGTCATCTTCTTCCCACTTTCTTCTTGTCACTTGTGCGGCGTGTTCTCCCACTCTGAAAGTGGACTGAAGCTGGATTAAATTTGAAGTGTGACCACAGCACAAGAGAGATGAAGCAGAATAGGCAGTTCCAAAGGCGACGGGAGGGCGCTGGCCGAACACTTCAACCGATACGCCATACTAGGGGTGTGGGCGGATGCAATTTTTGAGTTCGATTTGTAACGAATCGAATATTCAGAAATCCATTCATGTTCTGGAGGGGCCGACATTCCCTCTGACTAGTTTTTTTTTTCCCACTGACCTTCCTTAATCTGGATCTAAGATGATTTGGATCTAAGGAATGCGTCCTTCAACTAATCCGGATCTAGTAGATCCACATTAAGGGAGGTACCCGATGCGTCCCCATGGGCAGTGCAGCACCCAAAAGCAATGGGTGCTGGCCTGCCTGCAGTGGAAACACTGAAACACCCATGTGGTGAATCAGGACTGACCCACGTGGAGCCTGCCCAGCACCCCAGGTTTTTGGGGGGACATGGGGTGATATCTCCGTAGACTCTCCGTAGATTCTTCGGAGCCAGCTTCGGAGATTGTGTGCAGGGTTCAGAGCTTTGGGTTTTGGGGCATCCCCCGGAGCCCCCCCTAAACCCCATTGCCCGATCATGGTAGAAACGTGCTCTGTATAATCCGGATTAGATGCCTGAAGACCCCATTGCAGCCCCCTTTAACGGGGTCTACAGGAAATCCGGACTATAGGTCCTGAAGGACCCATTCAATCTGGATTTCCCTAGAACTGGTGGAAACAAATGTGGCTCTAATGGGGTCTGCAGTGGAAATGGGGTCTTCCTGCTCTGAGCCTAATGGGTCCTTAATGGGTCCCTAATGGGTACTTAATGCTAAGTGGGAAAAACCCTTAGGACTACGGGCTACAAGGAAGACGTGTGTTTGGAGTTTGAGGAACAGGTTCGTGGCAGGGCCTACGGACTTCGGTTCAGTCTCTGCCTCTGACCTTTTGGGACTCCTTACCAGACTGTGGCCGTTGATGACCAGCGCGTACTCTCTGGCCACCGCTTCCAGCACGGACGTCAGCTTCGAGGCGCACAGCTTCTCCTGGTACGTAAACCCGTTGCCCACGGGCCGTGACGCACCCACCAATTTCTCTCGGGCCTTCCTGCCAGAGGAGGGGTGAGGAAGGGGAGAGACAAATGAAAAGCGGATTAGCTGCGGTGGGGCAAAACCTTCCCTAGGGGTAGAAGAACAGACTCCGCGGCAAATCGATCGCTTCAAAATGATTAGCAGCTCTGGGTCCGAGTGTCCGGCTCGGCTTGTATAACGAGAAGCGTAGGGAGAGTACATTTCTAAGAAAGAAAGGCGTTTTTAAACCTAAGCTGTCGCCCTTACGGGAGCTCAAAGCTGCTGACAAACCTCCTGGTCTTCTCCCCGCAACAGAACACCCTGTGCACATCCCTGTGAGGTAGGTGGGGCCCTGAGGTCACCCAGCTGGCCCAAGGTCACCCAGCTGTCTGAGTGGCAGGAGTGCGGAATCGAACCCGGTATTCACAGATCAGAGTCCGGCTCCCTAACCACAAGACCAAACTGGCTCAGAGAGGGGCACAGGGCTACCACTAAGGAGGCCACGACCCGTGGGACTTCACTCACCGCAGCTCCTGCCGCACCTCAAGGACCGTGTGGCCCGTAATGATGAAGACCTCTGTCATCTCGTCGGTCAGCATCTTGCAAGAGTAGCCGATGTTCACTGCTGTCTCTGAGGCAGGAAAGGGATGGGCGAGAGAAATTAGGATTCAGGCTACCCAGGATTCCACTGTTTAATTTAGAAACAGGGTCTGGCTTTAGGTGCTGCCCGCAAAGACCACAAGCGAGTGATATTCTGGAATATCACGATACGTACTTGAAGATCCCTGCCTTTCTGGGTTTTTTCCCTCTCTCGCCTTCTATCACTTTGCTGCTATGTGGAAAATTTGTATAACTTTCTTACATATATTCTATATTTCTCTGTTCCCGTATATCTACTTTGCATACCCAACATGATAGATTTGGGGAACTTTTATTCATATATATAACTAAAGAAAGACGAGGAGGAGGAGTTGGCTTTTATACCCCGCTTTTCTCACCCTTAAAGGGGACTCAAAGCTGCTGACAAACCTGTTCTTCTCCCCATAACAGACACCCTGTGAGGTCGGTGGGGCTGTGAGAGATAAGAAGAGAAGCTGTGACTAGCCCAAGGTCACCCAGCTGGCTTCATGCAGGAAGAAGAGTTCATTTTTATACCCTGTTTTCCTCACCCGCAAAGGAGGCTCAAAGCGGCTGACAAACCTTCTGTTCTTCTCCCCACAACAGACACCCTGTGAGGTCGGTGGGGCTGTGGGAGCTCAGAAAGAGAGCTGTGACTAGCCCAAGGCCACCCAGCTGGCTTTGTGGAGGAGTGCAGACCCAAATTAGGAGACTACCAAATAACAGTCCAACACACTAACCGCAAGAGCAAACTGCACACTTGCTTATGGTCTTGTTACATGCTTTTCCTGGCATAACCAGTTCTGATATAGGCATAAATTGTTTGTTTGAGATTAATATTTTCATTTTGCTGCCACCACCCTGTTCCAACATGACCTGGACAATATGAAGTTACTGTATTGCCCCCTAGGCTGTTTCCAAGACCCTCCAGGATATGTATAATATATCATCACCTTGCTTATCTCCTGTCAGCACCCAGATTTTGATGTTTGCCAACGTTAGAAGCGCGATGGTCTCCGGAACACCCTGCTGCAATTTATCTTCAATAGCAGTGGCCCCTAGTAGCTGAAAGAAGAGGGGAGTCAGCCTGACCTCCCAGCAACAGAGCCCAGATTCAAGTGGGTGGGTGTGATGTGGTACCTATGGGCACATGCGCCCCCACTAAAGCCTCTCCAAACACACATCCCAGGACCTGGACCTGCTCAATCAATCAATCATCAATCAATCAATCAATCAATCAGTCAGTCAGTCCGTCAGTCAATCTATCCATCCATCCATCCATCCATCCGACCATCCATCCATCCGACCATCCATCCATCCATCCATCCATCCATCCATCCATCCATCCATCCATCCATCCGACCATCCATCCATCCATCCATCCATCCATCCATCCATCCATCCATCCATCCATCCATCCATCCATCCATCCATCCATCCATCCATCCATCCATCCATCCATCCATCCATCCGACCATCCGACCATCCATCCATCCGACCATCCGACCATCCATCCATCCAGTCTGGCACGATTTAGGCATTTGATTGGCCAATTTTTTGGCTATTTTGGTTTTGGGCAGGGGAGGGTTGTAGGCAGGGTTGTGGGTGGAGACGTGGGTGGGGAAATTGGCATTTTCTGGAAATAGATAATCCGGCAACGCATGCACCCCCACACCTACCACCATGTCGTTCTCCACTTCTTCATAAAGCTGGGCCACGCTCTCTTCCCGACTGTCCCCGGCCAGGTTGGCACGCTGCAGCCGCTCCGCCCACCCTGAATAGTATGCTTCCTCGAGGTCGCGGTAGGCGAGCACCAGCGTGCGCAAACCCTCTCCCGCGTATTCCTAGAAGAGAGGAGGAGAGAGAGAGATCCAGCAGACAAGTCAAGATGCGGCAACTGATTTTATTTATTCATTTATATTTCTATCCCTCCCTGTACCCGGAGGTCTTTAATGTGGGTTAGAGGAACCCGCGTGTGGACGTTACCACCTCTAAACCACTTTCAAGACCCCCCCTTTTTTTTTACTGCATGCAGACACAGCCAAAGGTCTGTTGGCGGTTTTCTAGGGACTGCTGAAACTCCAAGTTCCCATCAACCATTGCAGTGCCGAATCAAGGAAAACAGACCCCACAAAGGGGCCACCACTTGCAGCCCCTGCCATCCTCCTCTCTTCCACTCACATTCAGATGGTCTGTGGTTATGTTGTACAGTTCCTGATTGCCTGGGTGAAGCCGTTCCAGCAAAATGGTGTCTGCCCCCTTGCAGTACAGACGGATCTGCCCCTCGTGGTTACGCACTTCGAGAGGAAAAAGGAGAAGGAAGAGGCGATTAAACAGAATTTGCATAGAGCATGCAAAAATTGGTTTTTTCAACTGAATTTTTTTCTTATCGCTCTTCCATTTACATTACTATGGTTAAATAATATATTTAAGCATGTTAGAACAACAAGATTAATTTCCCTTTACCCCTCCCCTCACCATAACTTCCGATTAATAAATATTTATCCATCTTCTCTTTTAATTGATGAATCTACTGTTACTGTCCTATGTATGCAGGCCCGCAACTATATCCACTGATCCGGTAACCAGGGATCAGCTCTTCTGCGGTCAACTGGATCAGCTTCCCATCTCCTGCTGGCACTATCACACCCTCCTCAGTAGCCACCCCCATCGGGAATAGCAAGAAATCTATTCTCATGAATCATGGGAAATCTCACAAAATTTCCCTAGAAATCATGGGAAATCTCACACGATTCCCAAGGAATCATGGGAAATCTCACAAAATTTCCCTAGAAATCATGGGAAATCTCACACGATTCCCAAGGAATCATGGGAAATCTCACACAATTTCCCTAGAAATCATGGGAAATCTCACAAGATTCCCAAGGAATCATGGGAAATCTCACAAGATTCCCAAGGAATCATGGGAAGTCTCATTCAATTCCCCTAGGAATCATGGGAAGTCTCGTTCAATTCCCCTAGGAATCATGGGAAATCTCACTCAATTTCTCATGAATCATGGGAAATCTCACACAGTTTCCCTAGGAATCACAGGAAATCTCACACAATTTTCCTAGGAATTGTGGGAAATCTCACACAATTTCCCAGCATTCACTATATCCATGGTTTCCTGTAACACTGTTAGTTCTTAGAACCTACCCGTTGCAGACAGAGGAGCACGCCGCTACACATACACTGTTTTTATTTTGTCGTCCATTGTGATTAAACTCATTACTACTTGCTTTATCCCAGTATCAAAGCTGGCTGATACAATCAACGAGACCCGATATGGCCAACAAAACCTGATACAGTCCACAAGGCCTGATGCTTCCCACCGCTTTGACCCCCCCCCCTCACCTATGACAGACATGCGCTTCCGAACATTGTTGAAATCCAAAATGGCAAGAAGCTGGTAGGTCACGGGTCGCCCGAGCTCCTGCACCGTGATCGTCTTGGGCGTGCGCCCGCGGAACACGAAGCCGAAGTTGCGGGAGGCGGTGACCAGGGCTCCCTCGTCCGGAGACTGCGCTTTGTAAAACAGCTCTCCTGGAGCAGGAAGAGAGAGAGAAAAGGGCATCTCGATTCAGGTTCTGGGAACCAACAGGCAAGGAGCCCAACATGGACACCTGCCTCCAGGTGGAGAGAGATGGGCAGGATGCCACTAAAGGAGGGTTTTGCTTTTGTCTTCTGCTTGAAAAATGCAATTGATGGGCTACTGCATGAGACGGGGTGCTGGATTAGATGGGCTATGGCAAATTCGTGAGAACCACCTGCAGGTGAGAGGGGCAGGCAGGAGGCCTCTGAAGGCCCTTTGCCAGGGAAATGGGAGCAGGTTAAAGTTCTGCCTTTGTCTTCCACTTGAGAGTGCCCAGAAGCAACTGGTGGGCCACTGTGTGAGGCAGGATGCTGGACGAGAGGGGAAGTGGCCTGATCCATCAGGGCTCCTCTCAGGGTCTGACGGACTCATTCATGGAGGGCTGGTGTTTGAATGGCTACTAGAAAAAATGCCCATGTGCCACCTAGAGGTCTGAGAGACAGGGAGATGAGAGCAGATGAAGGCTTTCCCTTTGTTTTCTGCTTGAGATGCCCAGAAGCAACTGGTGGAATCACTGGGTAAGACAGGATGCTGGACTAGATGGGATGTGGCCCAATCTAGTGGAGCTCCTCTTAGGTTCCTACGGACGGGATGGGCTGTAGCCCGATCCAGCAGGGCCTCTCTAAGGTTTTTATGGACCAGGTGGGCTGTGGTCCAATCCATCAGGGCTCCTCTCAGGTTCTTATGGATTAGACGGGCTGTGGACGTGGCCGTTGCCAAGGCAGACCAGACAGATTGCCAAGATGGGAACACAAGATCCATTTCTTGGCTGCACCGGCTATCAGATGCAGTCCACGTAACCCAGAGAAAGTCCTGTCTGAACGTAGACTATAACTCCCATGATGCTTAGCTGCAGGGCCCCACAGCTGGAGCAAAGAATCATGGGCTTTGTAGTCCATAAAAGGAACTCTGCTGAGCAAAGCGGACATCCTCTGTTGTTGCAGTCTCTGACTTCCCACAGCGCCGATCCCACCACCACGACCAACCTGGGTTCTTCTCTTCAGACATGACTGTGTGGCAGAGCGAGAGGAGGCGAAAGAACTCATGTACGTGCGAGTCGCCGAGTTTCACTGCTTCCAGCAGCCCAGTGTCCCAGAAGGCGAATTTGGGGTCAGCCAGGGGGTTGAAGGAGAAATCCACTGGTTCTGTTTTCTGGAGGCAGGAGAGGAAAAAAAAGAAGAAAAATGGTAAAAATGAATACAGAACGGGAGGAATCCGGCTGAGTAGTAGCACGAGTGAAAAGGGTCTGGGTGTCCTGGCTGATCACGGGATGACCATGAGCCAGCAATGTGATGCAGCGGCAAAAAAGGCAAACACCATCCTAGGATGCAGCAAGAGGAGCATAGAGTCTAGATCACAAGAAGTAATTATTCCTCTTTACTCTTCCTTGGCCAGACCTCATCTAGAGTTCTGTGTTCAGTTCTGGGCACCCCAGTTCTAAAAAAGACATTTGACAAACCAGACCAGTTCCAAAGAAGGGTTACCGAAATGGTGAGCGGCCTAGGAAGGTTTAGCCTGCAGAAGAGACACGATCGCTGTCTTCAAGTCTCTGAAGGGCCGTCACAGTGCAGAGGGATTGTCCCTATACTCACTTGCCCAAGATGGGAGGACTAGAAACAACGGGATGAACCTCCAAGGGAGTCAATACAGATGAGATATTAGTAAAAATTTCCTGACAGTGCAGGCGATCAGTCCGTGGACTAGGTTGCCACTGGAGGTGGTGGGTTCTCCTTCACTGGAGGTCTTCAAGCAGAGGCTGGACCTACATCTATCTGGAATGGTTTAGGGAATCCTGCCTTGAGCAGGGGTTGGACTGGAGGACCCTAAAGGTCCCTTCCAACTCTATGATTCTTTGATTCTAGGAAATATGGCTTATAATTCTTGCTGGGGGAAAAAAAAGCATGCTTTGCAAAGCTCTGGAGAAGCATCTTGCAGGATTTGTAAACCAGGAGAAGAAAATTGATTCAAAAAAATTATAAACAGAGATAAATATCCAAACACTCCCAGACCCCTTTTCTGGGCAAAGACTCTTTCTTTGTTTTTATAGTTTTGCATCCTACCCAGTTTTTCCTGTATCCCCCAAATTCCTACCTCTCCAAGTTCAGCCTTGTAGCCGAGGACGTCCAAAACATCACCTGTGCCACCAAGAAAGGGAAAAAAGAAGAAAAAAAAGAGAGAGAATTACCAAACAGGAGAGAAGAGAGGTTAAATGCTTCTATATTGCTTCTATAGGCTGGGAGAACCAGAATCTTTTGACCTTGGCTTCAGATCTCCAAAATATGGCCATGCTGGATACTGGTGATGAGAACGGGAGTCCTAAACATCACTGTATTTCGCAGGGCCTGATGGGAGTTGGACTGGCAAAGATGGCTGTGTTTGGGTGGGGCTGATGGTCGGTGGGGGTGTCCACGGCTCAGCGGTCTAGAAAAACAGCCTGGAAAGCAGAGGTTCAGCAGTTCGTTCCCTGGCTTCTCCTCAGAAGGAGGGGATGGCAAACCACTCCTCCGTCGCTGCCAAGAAAGCTGCACAGAGGGGCCAACGGAGTGGTCATAGCTCCATGGCAGAGCAAAGGGCCTGGAAAGCAGAGGGCTGCCGGTTCAATCCCCAGGCGAGAACATTTTGTGGGTGCAGAAGAAGGCGCCACGGAGCTTCTGCCCCTGGGTGTCCTGTCCTTACTGACACCATCTAACTGACTTCCACGAAACCTTCATGCATTTATTAAAACACACACAGCTGGGCTTGTTACACAGCAGAGCCATTGTTCCCCGTCTCTCTGGCTTACCGTAGCTGCGGCCGTTCACCGAGCACTTGCTGAACACCATGATGTTCTGGGTGAGCGTGCCGGTCTTGTCCGAAAAGATGTATTCCACCTGCCCTAGCTCTTCGTTCAGCGTCGTGGTCCGCGCCTCGGCCGGCGTGCTCCGCTTCCCACAGTACATCTTCTTATCCCAGTTGATGAAGTAGCTGTGGCCGAGGCGGATGACCTCCACGCTGCACAAAATGGCGGAAATCGTTAAGAGGAACGGGAGGGACCCAACCGGGCAAGGAAGACTTGCCTCCTCCTGGGCCCCGAACCCACAATTCAAAGAGTTCTTGTTCGGGTTGGGAGAGACAGAAAGAGAGGAAGGAAGGAAGGAAGGAAGGAAGGAAGGAAGGAAGGAAGGAAGGAAGGAAGGAAGGAAGGAAGGAAGGAAGGAAGGAAGGAAGGAAGGAAGGAAGGAAGGAAGGAAGGAAGGAAGGAAGGAAGGAAGGAAGGAGAGAGAAAGAGAAAAAGGAAAGGAAAGGAGGTTGGGAGAGACAGAGAGGAAGGAAGGAAGGAAGGAAGGAAGGAAGGAAGGAAGGAAGGAAGGAAGGAAGGAAGGAAGGAAGGAAGGAAGGAAGGAAGGAAGGAAGGAAGGGCACAATGAAAAAGCTCCTACTTTTGCCCTCCTAGTGGTCAATACCAGAGAAATAGCCGTGTTAGTCTAATTCGAAAGGTCCAGCAAGGTAGTTAGCAGCACTTGGAGGCTAATAAGAAGAGAGTTGGCGGCATGAGCTTTCGGAGACAGGTCTACTTCTTCTTTTCCCCTCCGAAGTCAAGTGAAAACACGGGAAGGACTTTGTTTTTCTCTGGGGTTTCGCATTTGGCATCTCTCCCCAGGCTATTTTTTCAAACCGTTCTCTGCCCAAAAACCAGCCAGACGTGCAGTCTTTCCTGCCCCCTTAATCCTGGCGACGGCCAGCACCCAAAGCCTGCGTCAGGTTTCGGACGCGCGTGACCGTGGTTATCTCTGGTAGAAGAGTCCAGCTGTGGTCCTCTCCCCGGAAATCAACAGCCCCCTAATTTTCCGATTCTTATAACAGCTGCCAAAGGGAAGGGAGGGCGCGTTTTTTACTAACCACGCGTAAGCATAAACGTCCTACCTAAAACCATGCAAATGGAAGAGGAGGCTAAATTAAATCCTGATGCAAACCGATGCACCCAGGGCAAGATACCCACAGCTGCCGTTCCCACCTCTGTACAGCAACTTTGTAAATCTTAAAATAGCCTCTGGATATCTCACCTCCCTGTGTACCCTGCAGTTACCGGACGGTGCTGAAAAAACAAAGCGCCCGTGCCGAAAGGCAAGAGAAAAGCCCTTGAAAAATCTAGCAGGCGGGCAAAATTCCAGCAGCGCCATCAGCACAAACACACTTTGGGACCCGGGTGTTTTCTGCAGCACCAGAGATCTGCAATTTAGCAAGCGAGGCGAGGGGAGGAAAAAACCCATTTGGACTGTTTATGTAAAGTCTCTGGCCCTGACTCAGAGGGAATCCTTTTCCGCATTGCTGCGTTTTTAGAAACAGCCTTGACGGAGTCTACGGTTTCCGTGAGATCCAGGCATCGCTCAGGGTGAGCAAAACGCTCTAAATTTGGAACAGGAGAGAAGCACGCCAGCAGTTACAGGTTTGGAACAAAAGGGCCGTCCGGAAGAGGGTCCCGTTCTGAATCCGGAACAGAAAGAGCACCGTTTCAACTCAGAACTAGAGATGTAAACGAACGGGTTTTTGGCATTCGATTCGTGACGAATGAAACGTTAGAAAATCTGCCTTCGTTCCATTAGATCCCCTTCGAATGTGGTAGGATTGTATTAGATACAAATGTATTTGTACGAATTGTTCGAATATCTGATACAAAGGAATACGGATCCAATAGCAATGGATACAAACCGATACAAATGGATACGTATCTAATAGTAACAGATACAAACCGATATGTATCCAATACGTATCCAATACGAATGGCTACGTATCCGATAGTAACGGATACAAACGGAGACGTATCCCCAGTTTAATGAATGTCCGAACTATTCATACTCTGGGTGACCCACCTTGATGGTACTCTATCTGACCCAAAGAAGATCCGCAAGAGGAGAACAGCCAGCTGGTCCTGAGTGCTCCATCGGAACGTTCCAAATGTTTCGTAGTTTGTTCCAAAGACGTGGAACAAAACGTCAACACTGTTCTGCACACAGCTCCATTGAACTACAGCTCCCATAACCCCTCTGGCTGTAGCTACTGGGAGTTGTAGTCCAGAACTGGACCAAGGTCTATTGGGAAATTGATTGGGTATGCCCTCCAAGGGCTCTAAATGCTTGCGTCTCGCCACACCCACCCATCACATCATGGGGTAAGAGGCTTTTTGCAACTGGGGGCCCCACACCTTCCACCAGCTACAGACCACCCGGAACGAAGCGAAGTTTCAGGAGGGAAGAGGCAGATTAAAATAACATTATGGGATGCAGAGGGACATGCTCTTACCTTAGTACTAAAAGTGAGAGAGAAAGTCATGCTGGGAACGCCAAAAGGAAAAGAAAAGAAATTAAAGAAGAAAAGAAAAAGGAATTTAAGAAGAAACACAGACACAAAAAGACAGCCCGAAATGGTAGGGTTGTGAGCAAAATGGCAGTAAAAAAAAAAGAAAGAAAAAGTGAAATATAGATAGAGATATACATGGGTACAGAGGAAATCAGAACACTTCAAGGGGAGAAGGAGGAACCCAGGGGAAGGAAAAAGAAGAGAAGAAGAGTTTGCTTTTCTACCCTGCTTTTCTCACCCTTTTAAGGGGACTCAAAGCAGCCGACAAACCTTCTGTTCTTCTCCCCACAACAGAACACCCTGTGAGAGCTCAGAAGAGAGCTGTGACTAGCCCAGTGCATGGAATAGAGGCTCCTAGGTTCCTTGCTGTACTGCTTTGGTGGTCAATGCGGAAAGGGGTTGACATTTTGCAACACTCCACCTACCGTCTTTTGGAGACCAGGAAGGAAGGAAGGAAGGGACTTGCCCAAGTACCTGACATAGAGTGAGATGGGGACCACGGTGTTGAGGATGATGATGTAGGACCAAAAGGAGAGGAAGCCAGAGAATAAGGCACTATCAACTGCCTCGTCCCACGGAAGGTAGATCTGGAAGCAGCTGCCCACTTCGTATTCCCAGATGGCGTTGCCGATGGCAAGGATGACTCCCATGCAAACCAGGAAACCGAAGATCTGCAGCAGAATGGGACAACGGGGGCGCAGCGTTGGTTGAGAAGACAAGGGAGAAGGAGGCCAGGATGGCGAGAGGGAAGAGGGCAGAATACAGCTAAAAGGTGGTTGGCTGTCTGACTGTCTGGCTGAGCGGCTGACAAATCTTCTGTTCTTCTCCCCACAACAGAACACCCTGTGAGGTGGGTGGGGCTGGGAGAGCTCAGAAAGAGAGCTGGGACTAGCCCAAGGTCACCCAGCTGGCTTCACTGAGGAAGAAGAAGAGTTGGCTTTTCTACCTTGCTTTTCTCACCCATTTAAGGGGACTCAAAGTGGCTGACAAACCTTCTGTTCTTCTCCCCACAACAGAACACCCTGTGAGGTGGGTACAGCTGTGAGAGCTCAGAAAGAGAGCTGTGACTAGCCCAAGGTCACCCAGCTGGCTTCATGGAGGAGTGTGGAATCGAACCCAGTGTTCCCAGATAAGAGTCCGGCTCCTTAACCACTAGACCAAATGGATGCTTTAGGCACGTGTCATTAAATTTCCCATTTGGGTTGACTGGATTTAGGGTTGTTACCATACCCAACAAACCAGAAATACGAAGATTCTTTTGCTGAGAAAATACGCTTTGTTCAAAAGGACGAGCCAGACTAAACTGAAGATTCCAAAAGTTATTTTCTCCCAGCCTGGTCCATGATCCTTTGACATCAAAGCAACTTAGAGTCTTCCGTATCTTAGCGTAACAATACTACAGCACCCAAGACCTTGTCTGTCTGGGATCCTCACAGTTTTTGCTGCTGTTGGATACCACTGAGTCCTATCTGACTCCTAGCTGACTGCATGGGTACCTCTATGGGGCCCTCTATGCAGCTTTCTTGGCAGGAATACAGAAGTGGTTTTCCTTTCCCTACCTACAGGGAGGGGCAGGGGATCGAACCAGCGACCCTCTGCTTTCCGGGCACTTTGCTCTATCACCGAGCTACAGTCACTCCCTCTCTGTGGAACCAAAGGCCATAAATTGTCACTGGACAGTCCACACCTTCATTTAAACATCTCCACGTTTCTCTCCCACGGTTCCCAAGTGAGTCGCATTTACCCATCATGCCCCGTGGCAGATCCAACATGGCTACACTGTGGCTAGATATGGATATAGTGGAAAATGCAATACATGATACCAGAATACAGGGGTACAGAATACAAAACACGGTGAAGACACCCACACACATGTCTGGAAGAGTCATTAAGAGAGAGGGGCGTTAACATACCCAAAGCACCAAGGTATTCATCAGACGGTCAATGCTTGTCCTCTTGAATTTTGTGCGGCCACTATTCTGCATCAGTTTAGTGTCAGGACCTGAGGGAGATGAATAAGACATTTGGAGACCCTTTGCATTAGACCCCTGGATTTCCCTTCTTCCATCACTCAGCCTAATAATATTTTTAGACAGTCTGCACTTAATTCTGGGGGGGAAAATCTGTTTAAAACATATATATTCGTAGGAATAGGTACAAATTCCAACATTCATGGACAAATCGAATCATGGACTATTTGTCTGAAAATTGGATATTCAGTTATCTGTCAAAGCTTCGCTGGATACTGGAACCCTATGGGCCTCCCCCCCACGTGGCCTCCCGTCCCCCCCATGGACCTCGTTACCCCACTTACTTCTGTCGCTGCGCGAGCCCAGAACCGGAAGCCCCATTTCGGTCTCCGGACGGACTATTTCAGCCTTTGGAGAGCTTGGAAATAGGCCTGGGAACAGCACCAGAGAGTTCCCACCTGCCCCCTTACCTTTTTGGGGCACTCCTGTGGTGTCCTGGGCTTAGTTCTGTGCTCTCCGGTGGCCAAAATAGGCCTTCCGGAGGCCAAAAGGGCACTTCTGGTTCTGTGCACGCAGATGCAGAAATGCCTTAGAAGAAGTCAGGGCGGCTCAGAAAGAGAGCAGTGACTCGCCTATGGTCACCCAGCTGGCTTCATGGAGGAGGAGGAAGGAGGAGTTGGCTTTTCTACCCCACTTTTCTACCCCATTTAAGGGGCCTCAAAGTGGCTGGCAAACCTTCTGTTCTTCTCCCCACAACAGGTAGGTGGAACTGTGAAAAGCTCAGAAAGAGAGCTGTACTTAGCCCAAGGGGTGCGGAATCAAACTGGGAGACAGTCTGGAGATTTACCAGCGTGCAAAGGGCAAGGAATCTCATACTGGGACCAGGAGTTTCCAGCCGCACACTGGACCTCTGGCCGCCACTGCATTTCCCATTAAAATCGGTTCAGGTTGGGTCAGCAGCACACACAACGTACCTGCAAAGATGACGAGCCCAAAACACCACTCGGTATTGCGAAGGACGCAGCCGCGCAGCAACATGTTTTGGTTGCTCAGGGGGTACTTGCTGTCTTTCCAATAGAGGGTGCCGCTGAACCGGTCGAGTTTATTATTCGGCGGTTCGCAGATCACCTCCCCTGATGCGAAAACGACACACGCAAAAACGACATGTGTGAACGCATGTCCCCAGGAACAAGGTCTTCCTTATGCATTTAATTTGTTTGTTTGTTCAGAATATCCTCATATCCTAAGATCTCTGGGCAACTTACAATAAAGACCCGTATGTAGCAAAACATTAAGTACATACCCTAATAAACACTATTAAACAGCATAATTAGTTAAGAAGTTAAAAGCTAAAATTAAGATTAGCATTAAAACAGCGCTTGAGTGAATTAGCGCCCAAAGGTTTCCATAAAAAGCCATATCTTTACTTGGCGCCTAAAAGTTAGGAAAGGTGGTGCTAAACGGGCCTCCGAAGGGATTTGAAAGGAATTATGGGAAATTGTGCGCTATTTCATGCCTTTCCCAGGCCTTGGAAGACTTTAAGGTAGGCCTAACGGCGCCCACGGGAATGGGGGTGGGCTGATCCGGTCAACCACGGGAAACCATGGTGACCGGATCAGTGGATATGGGGAGATCCAACTGTAATATATTTGTGATTTTCTTTAATATATTGAATATTTCTTTTATATTTATACGCTTCTAACAAAGCTCTGGTGTGACCTTCTGCAGAAGACTTGTTTGCGAGTACCTACCGTCAAAGTGTGCGAGTTTGCTGGTGTCGCTCAGCTCCGATGTCACAGGAATTGCTTGCCGTACCTTCATGTTTGTCTCCCTGGGGTCAAGAGGAGCATGAAATGTGCGTGAGGAATAGAAAAGGCTCTTGAACGTCTACACAGCTCGGGATCTCAGTACTTAGTACTGTCTGCCCTGAAAGCAGGCAAGGCCTGAAACTTTGCCAGGGTCTCCGAAACCCTTCCTTGCTATAGGTAGCCGCAACAAAATGGAAGCAACTTGTGTATTTCCAAGTTAGCACTGGAAGCCAGAGCATTTCTTGGGCTTTGGGGGTCAGGTGGAATTAGAAAATGCTCATTTCTACTCCCTTGCTATGCCCACAGTTTAGGATTCGCCCCATTTTAGCAGAACCTAAATGGACACAAACTTGTACACACCAGAAACAGACCTGGGTAGCCTTGAAGATAAAGTTCTGATCAACTGGAGGCAAACAGATTCTCTATGGCACGTCCTGCAGTATTTGGAATCTCGCCACAGGGTACTGTTTATTTGCATATCTGTTTTGCCCATGTGCAGTATTCCCAAGTATGGATGCAGGGTCTGACTCCAACTCTAGCAACCCAACAATTCCTTCCGGTTCCAACTCTATGATTTCACCACCTGGTTCGTTTGCCCTCTGCAGTACCTCAAACCAGGAGAGGTCAACCCACCATAAGTGAGCAGTCCGGCAGCTGAACCGGGGCCATTCGACCCACAGCCAAGCCACCTCTGTTCACCTCTTCCTTAAGCAGGGCGTCCAAACGCCAGAACGGCACTCACCCGTCTAGTTCAGCCGTTTCGATGTAGCAAAGTCCGTGAGGTTCGCTGCTGGATAAGAGGAGCAGATCAGCCTGGAAAGGAAAAGAGATTTCTTTTTTTAAAGCACTGAAAGAGGAAAAGAAAATCAGCTTTGCCCAAGGCTTTTTGGATAAATAAACGGGGGTCCTGGGAGAGAAAGGTATTTTATCTAACTGTCTGTCCGCCACCTGCTTATCTGTCCCTCCCTCCCTCCCTCCTTCTATCTATCCATCTATCCATCCATGGTATCCATCCATCCATCCGCCTACCCACCCACCCACCCACCCATCCATCCGACCCACCCACCCATCCATCCATCCATCCATCCATCCATCCATCCATCTATCTCTAGCAATCTATATCTGTCTGTCTGTCTCCATCTTTCCATCTACCTACCTACCTACCCATCTTATAGTTCTTGCCCACTCTATATCCAAAGGTTTTGGTTACAATGGGAGTCAATATAAAAAGAAACAAAAGACATTAGCTAAAGCAGTGAACAGGAACATTTTATTCTGGATTATCCAAAAAAAAAGCGAAACAGGCAAGTGATGTCTGGATGAAGCTTTAGCTGATGTTAGAAAAAGTTATCAACCAGAAACATCATCCTATGACCGAGGAAAAGCAAAACAGAAAACACCCACACAGTTCCTTTCATGGACTTCAAAGGCTCTAACAGGCTTCAGTGAAAAAAAAAATGTTTTGATTCGACAGGTCTGAGTCCTGTTTGCACTACTATTTGCACTGAGTCCTGTTTGCACTACTGTTTGCACTGAGTCCTGTTTGCATTACTGTTTGCACTGAGTCCTGTTTGCACTACTATTTGCACTGAGTCCTGTTTGCACTACTGTTTGCACTGAGTCCTGTTTGCATTACTGTTTGCACTGAGTCCTGTTTGCACTACTATTTGCACTGAGTCCTGTTTGCACTACTATTTGCACTGAGTCCTGTTTGCATTACTGTTTGCACTGAGTCCTGTTTGCACTACTATTTGCACTGAGTCCTGTTTGCACTACTATTTGCACTGAGTTCTGTCTGCACTACTATTTGCACTGAGTCCTGTTTGCACTACTGTTTGCACTACTATTTGCACTGAGTCCTGTTTGCACTACTATTTGCACTGAGTTCTGTCTGCACTACTGTTTGCACTGAGTCCTGTTTGCACTACTATTTCCACTGAGTCCTGTTTGCACTACTATTTGCACTGAGTTCTGTCTGCACTAGAGCCTTGCAGCCCTCCTGCCCATCACCCGGCCCCAAACTCACCGCCACAAACTGGTTGTTTTCCAACTTGATGATATCACCGACACGGACGTTCATCCACTGTTCCTGCTGAAGACTTTGGAACACAGAGCCAGGACAGAAGGAGATGCAGTTAAGGGGAGGAACACCACCACCACCAACAACAAAGAGACAGGTGTCTGGAGACCAGCGGTGGGCGACCACAGGGGAGCAGAGTCAGGAGTCCCTCCCCTTGGTGGAAGGCGGTTCCTGAGCTTCATTTGAAGTCCAAAGAAAACTCACAAACTGGTTTTCATGAACCAGCTTTGGCCGAATTCGACTGAATAATGAATATTTCCAATACTCTTACACTTCCCTAAGCCAATCCCTTTTATGTGAACCTCTTGCCGCGAGGGGTATTCTAGCCGGTCGCTAAGAATGAATGAATGTGACTAGCCCAAGGCCACCCTGATGGCTTCTTGGAGGAAGAAGAGTTGGCTTTTCTACCCCGCTTTTCTCACCCATTTAAAGGGACTCAAAGCGGCTGACAAGCCTGCTGTTCTTCTCCCCACAACAGTCACTCTGTGAGGTAGATGGGGCTGTGAGAGCTCAGAGGAGAGCTGTGACTAGCCCAAGGTCACCCAGCTGGCTTTGTGGGGGAGGGCGGAATCGAACCCGGTATTCCCAGATAAGAGTCCGGCTCCCTAACCACTAGGCCAAACCACAAGACAACTAGATGAAAGAGATCTTTGATCTTTCCTTAGTTTACTGCAGGAACAGCCAGATTCCCTCAGTGCCAACCTGAGCAGACAGGTAAACTCCTCAAAGCAGCAGCTATCACCTGCATCCTTCGCAATGCACTCTAATAACAACCCTGGAAGGTTGGTAAGTGGCCAAAACAGGCTCCATAGCCAGCCCACTCAATGTCCAAAAACGTTCGCGGAGGACCCAGGGATACTCACATCCCGCTGATGAGCACCTGAGACTGGCGATTGTTCACCTGGTTGTCGCTCTTGTGGCGGAACTGCAAGCAGAAAAGAGACAATGGAATGAGCAGAGACATTCCCTCTGGTGCACGCACCAGGAGCAACACCAATGGACGTCCATTAGAGGAATTCATGGAAGATGCTGGACTGGATCCAGTTTCCCTTACGCTCTTTGAGACAAGAGGAGCCCTGCTGGATCAGGCCAAAGCCCATCTAGTCCAGCGTCTTGTCCCACGCAGCGGCCCATCAAGTGCTTCTGGGCATCTAAAGCAGAAGACGAAGGCAAAACCTTCACCTGCTCTCCACTCCCTGCAAATGGCCTTGAGAGGTCTTCCTGCCTGACTCTCCAAGGTGGAGGTGGCACCTGGGCATCCATTCTAACATCTATTGATACACCTGTCCTCCATGAATTTGCCCAACCCTATAAGAACATAAGAGGAGCCCTGCTGGATCAGGACACAGCCCATCTAGCCCAGCATCCCAACTCACACAGTGGTCCATCAAGTGCTTCTGGGCATCTCGAGCAGAAGATGAAGGCAAAACCTTCACCTGCCCTTGACTCCCTGCAAATGGCCTTTAGAGGCATCCTGCCTGCCTCTCCAACCTGGAGGTGATACCTGGGCATCCATTCTAGTAGCCACTGATACACCTGACCTCCAGGAATTTATCTAATAATCTCTTAAAGCTATCTAGGCTGGTTGTTGTCACCACCTCTTCTGGTCCACCTCTTGATCTAGTACACATGAAACAACACCATCCACGACTGGACAGCTTTTCTGGGGGTGGCCACCAATGCTGGCTCTGAAGGTTGCATCACCTTCCCAGCTGAATCTGAGAGCTACCAATGACCAGGAGGAAAGTCCATGGGCACAGAGCCCCCCGAGGGAGGGGGCAGCAGATTTCAGCTGTGCAACATGGTTTACTACTGAAATGAGTCCCTTGGGGGATACCAAGTTGTGGACATGTCCTTCCTTCGCACATCTTTCTGGTCCAGTTTAGCGGCTGGCAGTCCGCCGGTAGACCTTTCTGACCGCAGTTCCTCACATGTCATAGTTTTTGGATCGGAAGCCAGAAGGTAGGTACCCATATATGCGCACAAATATTTGGAGCATTCGATATTCGTACGAATTCGGGCATTCGCATAGGAATCGAATTTGTACAGTGGCATTCATATTCATGCAAATGTTCGGAACATTCATACAAACCCTTCGGGACATTTGTGAACCGGGGAGGTGGCAGTCACATCTGCAATGGATTCAGAGTGCATTTGGCACGGATTGAGAGCAGATTCAAAGGGGATTCAGGGCGGATTTTGTGATTCCGGAGCGGACGTGACGGGATACGTATCGGAAACGTACGTGTTCGATCAGATACTCGTACAAATTCATATTGAATTAAAATTCTGCCATATTCAAAGGGGATCTATTCAAACAAATGATTTTTCTTACATTTGATTTGGTACAATTTGAATGCAAAAAAAACCCCATCCATGCACTTACCTAGTCAGAAACGCAATAAGAAAGACCAGAGAGGAAGCTCTGGCTTCACCCCCAACCCTCTCCAAATTCCCCCCCGGGACTCACATAATCATCGGTGGCGTCCTTGACGGCTGTGATCGTAAGTACAAGAACTAAAGGCACTATGGTGGTGAACCATGATAGAGAAGAAATCTGTGGAATCAGCTGGGAAGGAAAGAAAACCCAATGAGCCGGGCTGTTCCTTTGTGGCGTACACGTGGGATGTGAACGAATATTTGAAACATTCAAAATCCGATTGAATCGAGTCGAATATCTCAGCACTTGAGGCTGTAACAGCCTCCTCCGCGTGCGGATGCTCTTCCCCAGAAGCTCCCTAATTTCTGACTAGCAGACTAAGTGTGAAAAGGGCCCTGGAATCTCTCTCAACTCAAAGTCAACTAACAGCAACAACAAATAGTTCACAGTGTAACTATTTCCAACCTGAAAGTGGGACGCCTGAAGAACCCCACCTACCTGTAGGATGAGAAGGAAGAGGAAGTAGGTGTTTGCCACTTCTTGGAATTGCTCAAAGAGGTTGATGGGCAGGAACGTGAGGACATTGTACTTGGATGTCTTGATACAGTTACTCTGCAAAGGATGGAAAACATATTAATTGACTGATTGTAGGGATATGCAAGAATATTCAAAATATTTGTCATTTCATTCAGAAGAATTCGGGCATTCGAATTCAAATAGAAAGTCTAGACATCCGTTTTTTAATATTCAAATACGAATATTTTGAATCATTCGTTCAAATAATTCGGGCATTCGTATGCGCATGGATACGTATGTATTACATAAGTATCCATATGCATCCGTTTGGATAAGTACAGGATGAAAACAGAATGCGTACAGATGCGTACGAATAGATTTGAATGTATTCTATTTGGATCGAATGCGAATACGTTCGAATTTTAAACATTCGAATGGATTTGAATCTTTGGATATTCAAATCGAATTGAATCCCAAAAACGGCATTCATGCACACCCTTACTCTCGAGCGGGCCAACACAAAGAAGATCCTTTAAGCTGCCACCACCCCTCTTCTTTACATAGACCTGTCCCCCCCCCCTTCCCAGCCCCTGTGCCGCCAGCTTCTGCATTTCCCATCTATTTAAAATGTATACTGTGCATTGTCCCTGGATGGGAAGTTATTTACAGATAACGCCCACCCAAAAAAGAGAAGGCTAAGTCAAGTCATAAAATGGGGAGCAGAATGTTGCCGGGGGGTGGTGGTGTACAAAAGCACAGATAATGGCTCCATTGTCTTGAAAACAAACCTGTTTCCAAAATGCTTTGTCTGGAGAATCCCTGCTCCCAAAAACCCAACATAACTACCACCTTTTTCCGCCTTCTTCTGCTCCAAACAGACACACAAATACAATCTAGGTTCTTCCCCGCTTTCATTTTTTTTTAAAAAAATATTCATTGTTTTATTATTTTTATTTCTAAATCTTTATCGCTTGGAAAACAGAGCACTGCACGTTCGGTCCCCTGGATCTCGTTGGCAGAAGGCAATGGCAAACTACTTCTGTATTGCTGCCAAGAAAACTGCACAGATGTATCCAAGGCATGGTTGTAGCTCAGTGGTACAGAAACTGCCTGGGAGAGGAGAGGCTGGCCGGTTTGACTCTCAGCACATCTCCCTGGCAGAAGGCAATGGCAAACCACTTCTGTATTGTTGCCAATAAATCTGCACAGATGAATCCAGGACATAGCCATAGCTCAGAGGCACAGAAACCGCCTGGGAAGCAGGGGGTCACTGGTCTGATCCTCAGCACATCCCCCTGTCAGAAGGCAATGGCAAACCACTCCTCTGTTTGTGCCTGCAAAACTGCGAGCGTCTGTCCACACGGCCACCAAGGGTTAGTCCCCGACCCAGCGGCACCCAAAGAGAGTTGTACCAAAGAACCACAATCGTCAGAATGATGGAATCTGAGCTCTTATTCTTTCTCTTATTTCCCCACCAGTTTCTTTATTTAAACAATAAATCAAGAGTGGGCCACTGCGGATTCAGGCCAATACCTGCGCATAATGTTTGCGCGACCCAAACGCTGGATCGTAAGCGTGTTCCAAGCCAACCCACCAGCAGCCGGGTTCATCTCGGTCCTGCAGAAAACCAGGTCACCTTTTTCCCACCCTGGCCAAACTTGCCTGCAAGATCTCTCTCACACTGAAATGCACAAATGCGCAAATGCACACACACACACACACACACACACACACATGCTGTAAAGGAGGCTCCGTACTCACCGCGTACTGAAACTTTTCGTTGAATTCCCGTGCGTTCGCCTTCACCCGCCTTTCCTCCTCTGCAAGAGAACCCAAGGACTGATTCGGCCACTTTGCCGCATGCCCCACGTGGACTCAGGCACCAGGGCGAGCACCGCACCCCCGCCGCACCCCCCACCGCCTTCCCCGCGTCCCCCTTCGCCACAAAGGAACAGCCCGGCTCACGATCCGCTTCCGGCATCTTCCGCAAAAAGGCCGGAGAGGGAGATCTACCCAACCCCTGTGCTGCATAGCCCTAGAAGTTAAGAAACGGTAACAGGGCATCTGCTCCACATTTGCGCGGCGGCGTATTGCTCCAATTCCCTTTTTTAAAAAGTAATAATAATAATAATAATAAAATTCTTGTGCCAATGCAGCAAAGGAGAAGGGGAAAGAGGGAAGAGAAGGGCTTGGAATTCGACAAGCTTCTGTCTCCCCCCCCCCCCAGGCAGAGGCTGCGGCCGTCCACACGGGTGACCTTCCTTCATTCCGATAGCGGCGGCGGCCCTAAGTTGCAAAACACCTGCCAAGGTTGCTTGCGGGGCTGGAGAGGGGAAGGGGAAGGGGAAGGGGAAAGGGGGGGAGCCCACCGGCAGCAACCCCCTCCCTCGAAGAGAAAACAATCCACCCGTGCGCCTTCAGCGCAAGCGGAGAAGTTGGAAGGAAGTCACATCAGGGATGAGGTAATGTCTGAAGCCGACCACAGCGGCCGCTTCCCTTGGGAAGATGCTACAGGACAAAGATAGACAGGCCAGGACCGAAATACGCCGCCGGCCCCTCACCAAAGTCCCTCCTGATGAAAGAAATATATATATATATTATATATATATATAATATACGTATCTCGCCATGTACCTGTCCCTCCCGGCGTGTGGCCACGGCTGCTGGTCGCCACGGTGACCCAGGGCCATTTCTCGGGCATCTCCTTCGGGATCGTCATGGTTACCACGCTCCTGGCCCTGCAGGTGGGAGGGGGGGCAGCCGGGGAGGGGTGGGGGGGCTGCCCAGGGGGTCCCTGGGCCGAGGCTACCGGGCCCCCATCCTCCGTCCCCTCCGTTCCCCTTCCACACTCTCTGCGGGAGAAAACTCCACACTGACATTGAAGGGGACGGGGGGCCGCCCACTGTCACGCAGCAGCCAATCGGGGGCCGAGGCTGCGTCGCCTAGGCGACCGCTGCCTGGGAGCGGGAGGCAAGGCGGAAAAGCATCCTTCCACTCGCCGGTACCCACCGCAGAACCACCGGAGCAAGAAGCCTGCAAAGAGGCTAATTTGCTCTCCTCAGCTAGGAGGAATGGCCTCTTCTCTGTCTGTTCCCCCAAAAATTTAACACACGAATTCGCCCAGAGCTACCTAGAGACCTGTGTTTTGCTACACAATTTCTTCTACTCCTGCCTTGGCACTTGACCCTTCCAAAATTTCAGTTTCTTCTTTAAATATATATATACATGCATATACTTTAAATATACTTAAATATATATATACACACATATACTTTATATATACATATACTTCCCCCCCCCCCAAATATAGTCAGGCTGCCATATTCATGGGGGATTCATGCCAGGCCCCACCCCAGAAAACAGTGGATAATAGCAAGCATTGGGAAATGCACTCCATTTCCCATAATTCCAGGGAAATCCCATGGGGTTTCACAGGAATTATGGGAAATCCAGCTCGAGAGGGACACCATTTTCCATCATTCCAGGGAAATCTCATGGGGTTTCATAGGAATTATGGGAAATCCGGCTCGAAAGGGACACCATTTTCCATCATTCCAGGAAAATCCCATGGGGTTTCATAGGAATTATGGGAAATCTGGCTCGAAAGGGACACCGTTTTCCATCATTCCAGGGAAATCCCATGGGGTTTCATAGGAATTATGGGAAATCTGGCTCAAAAGGGACACCGTTTTCCATCATTCCAGGGAAATCCCATGGGGTTTCACAGGAATCATGGGAAATCTGGCTCAAAAGGGACACCGTTTTCCATCATTCCAGGGAAATCCCACGGGGTTTCACAGGAATCATGGGAAATCTGGCTCGATTTTCCATAATGTCCAAAAAAGGCTCCAGCTGGCGCACCAGCTGTAGCTGGGAACAGGCCCTCCTGGCCACGGCCTCCACCTGAGCACCCAAATTCTGCACCTATCCCATCCAGGGCATTACAAGCCCATTGAGGACAGGGTGTCTCCCAAATACCCGGACTCAAGCACCTCTGTCTTGCCTGGATTCAGCTTCAATCCATTGCCCCCCATCCAGCCCACTGCCCATCAGACGTTGGCAGCTAAGATCCAGGAGCCACAAGAAAGTCCGTGTCCCAGCCTTGTGGCCAGGTCATGAGAAAAGCCCTCCCGCTTCCTTTCCTGCCCTCCATGCCACGAAGCTCCACGGCAGAGTCTTACCTGGGGGGCGTTTCTGAGCACAAAGTTCCATGGCATTCGCCAGCAGCTGATCAGGCCCATGGGAGATGCTAGAGGGGAGAAGAAAGAAAGGAGGAGATAAATTCGGTAGTGAAACAATCCCACCCTGGAGTAAAGAGGCCCTCCGGCCCTCTCCGGCATCCCAGCTCTGGCTGGGTCCACAAAAGGTGTTTTCCCACTGTCAGAAAGTACCCATTTTGGCACCCATCAAGGACCCATTTGGGTGTGAGCCGGATGATCCCATTTCCACCATGGCACCCATTTGGGACCCGATTGTTTCGACTGCCGCTGGAGAAATCCAGATCAAATGGGTACTTTCTGGCCTTTAATCTGGATTTTCTGTAGACTCCATTAATGGGGTCTACAATGGGGTCTTCAGGCAGAAAATCCGGATTAAAGGGAGCCTGTTTCCACACGTGTGGTAATGGGGTCTAGAGGAGGCTAGGGGGAGGGGGCACCCATGGGGGGGGGAGCCCCAAAACCTAAGCTTCGAAGTCTGTGAAAAATAGCTCTGAAGCATCTTTGACGTCTGTGCTGATCTTCAGAGTGAACTTCGAAGTGACTCTGAAGTCACTCCGAAGTCACTTTGAAGTCACTTCGAAGTTCAGCACAGACTTCAAAGATGCTCCAGAGCTATTTTGCACAGACTTCAAAGTGACTTCGAAATGACTTCAAAGTGACTTTGAAATGACTTCGAAGCCACTTCGGAGATTGCACCCCCTGTCCCCCCAAACACCTGGGGTGACAAGCAGACCCCTCATGGGCAGATCCGGATTTTCAAATGGGTGCTCCGGTGTTTCCATGGCAGGGAGGCTAGCACCCATTGCTATTGGGTGCAAGACCACCCATGGAAACACATTGGGTACTTCCCTTAATCCAGATCTAGTAGATCCGGATTAAGGGAAGTACCCATTCCTTGGATCCAGATCTTCTTAGATCTGAATTAAAGGAGCGCGGTGGAAAAACACCCAAAGGGACAGAGCATAGCGAATCTCTCCTGCTTTCTTGCTGGAGTATTTATTTAAAAACCAAAGCCACTACTCCATTGAACAGGGAGCCTAAATGTATATTTTAAACTGGTCTTGGTGGAAAAGCAGGATCAGAATTGATACACAGCAGAGCCCAGAAAAGACATTTAATCTGTTGTTTCAACCATTGTTACCCACCCAGAGACCTTCAGGTATGGGGCAGGATAGAAATGTAAATAGATGAATGAAGGAAGGAAGGAACGAAGGAAGGAACGAAGGAAGGAAGGAAGGAACGAACGAACGAACGAACGAACAAATATCAGGACAAGGGTGTGCACAAATGCAATTTTCGACATTCAATTTGAATCAAATATTCGAACGTCCAAATTCGTACAAATAAGAGAAAAAAACTAATGTATTCAAATTCAAACTGATTTGAATATATTTGTGTCTATTCATACGAGTATTTGATTACTATTTGATGAAACCAATGTTGACAACATTTGCATAGGTCCATACGAATCCCATTTTCATCCTGTATGCATCCCGTTTTTATCCCATAATCCCTTGCCCCCTTGACCAGCTGACAGTTCAGAGACATTTGAGTTGGCCCCACATGCTAGCAGGATGGATCGGTTTAAATCACGATCTGAAAGCCGAAAACACCACCCTAAACCACCGATTTCTCTGAAGCAAACCGCTGACGCTTCCTCAATTATTCTTTTTATAGAATGATAAGAGTCTATTATGCTCAACAACGATAACAGCTGGAAGAGGATAAAACACCACAAAAGGCCACCGAATCACAGATAAAACAAGGATAATAACCTGGCATGAAATCAATCTTTAAAAAAATAATAATAACACCATGTATCTGGTGGCTAAAACGTCTCAATTCCTCAGTTTCCCCACCATATGATTGAAACTTTTATTATTTTAACACTCGCACTGTTAAACTTTTTAAAAGGTATTTTCTATAGGGTGAGCTGAAAAATACAGAATCAGAAAAGGTATAGAAAAGGTGGATAGGGGGCATTTCTTTTCTCTATCCCACAACACTAGAACCAGGGGGGATCTAGGAAGCTGATGGGCGGGAGAGTCGGATCAGACAAGGGGAAGGATTTCTTCACCCGGAGGGTCATCGGTCTATGGAATTGGCTGCCGGAAGAGGTGGTGACAGCAACCAGCCTAGATGGCTTTAAGGAAGGATTAGACAAGTTTATGGATGACAGGCGTATCAATGGCTACTAGAATGGATGCCTAAGTACGTCTTTCAGGCTGGGGGGACAAACAGGATGTTTCTAAGGCCATTTGCTGGGATTCGAGAGCAGGAGAAGGTTTGTCCTTGTCTTCTCTGCTTGAGATGACCAAAAACAACTGGTGGGCCACTGGGTGAGACGGGATGCTGGACTAGATGGGCTGTGGCCTGATCCAGCAGGGCTCCTCTTAGGTTCTTATGGACCAGATGGGCTGTGGCCTGACCCAGCAGAGCTATTCTTAGGTTCTTATGGACCGGATGGGCTGTGGCCTGATCCAGCAGGGCTCCTCTTAGCTTCTTATGGACTAGATGGGCTGTGGCCTGATCCAGCAGGGCTCCTCTCAGGTTCTTATGGACCAGATGGGCTGTGGCCTGATCCAGAAGGGCTCCTCTTAGGTCCTTATGGACTGGATGGGCTGTGGTCTGATCCAGCAGGGCTCCTCTCAGGTTCTTATGGACCAGCTAGGCTGTGGCCTGATCCAGCAGGGCTCCTCTTAGGTTCTCATGGACCAGATGGACTGTGGTGGGATCCAGCAGGGCTCTTCTTAGGTTCTTATGGACTAGATGGGCTGTGGCCTGATCCAGCAGGGCTCCTCTTAGGTTCTTATGGACCAGATGGGCCGTGGCCTGATCCAGCAGGGCTCCTCTTAGGTCCTTATGGACTGGATGGGCTGTGGTCTGATCCAGCAGGGCTCCTCTCAGGTTCTTATGGACCAGCTAGGCTGTGGCCTGATCCAGCAGGGCTCCTCTTAGGTTCTTATGGACTAGATGGACTGTGGTGGGATCCAGCAGGGCTCTTCTTAGGTTCTTATGGACTAGATGGGCTGTGGCCTGATCCAGCAGGGCTCCTCTTAGGTTCTTATGGACCAGATGGGCCGTGGCCTGATCCAGCAGGGCTCCTCTTAGGTTCTTATGGACCAGATGGGCTGTGGCCTGACCCAGCAGAGCTATTCTTAGGTTCTTATGGACCAGATGGGCTGTGGCCTGATCCAGCAGGTCTCCTCTTAGGTTCTTATGGACCAGATGGGCTGTGGCCTGACCTAGCAGAGCTATTCTTAGGTTCTTATTTTCTTATGTTTCTGATTTTGGTCTGTGACCGTATATAAAATTCATTCATTCATTCAGTTCCTCAGTGTAGTTCAACAGACTGGGTAACAATCATTTTTTTTTAAAAAAGGTAAATTTTAAATTTCAAAAATCAAATTGTATCTTTCTCAAATGTTAGTCGCTGATGTTTGCATCTTTCACTTACAACTAAAGGAAATTTTCTTTTTCTTTTTCAATGCAACAATATTGCTGTAGGATATTGAGAGAGAGATACAAATTCTCTTAAAAAGAAACCTATAATGCAGATTAAACATTTACATGTTTAATGTGAAACATAATTTCTTATTCCCACAGACTCCAGCCACAAACGATCACACACTCTTGAAGGTTTGCAGATCTCTAGCAGATTGAATCTTCTGTGCGTTTACTTGTAGGAATATGCACAAATATCCGTAGGCGTTTGAAATTCAATCGAATGTGCCGAATTTCAGCATTCGAATCCGAACAGAATGCCCCGAAATTCGAATTTAAACATTCAAATCGAATTTTTAATTTTGGATCTTATTCGTTTGCGTTATCCAGACATTCGTATGTGTATGAGATCCTACACAATGTGTGCTTGAAGATCTGCACCTTTCCTGAATCCACAGACATTTTTACGGGTCCACACGGGATGAAAACGGGTTGCGTACGGGATAACTACAGGATGCGTACTGATGCGTATGGGCATCTCCGAATATTTTCGGCACTTGTAGGTGCAAAATTCGAATCAGAAATGCAGACGAATAGATTTGAATTTCCTTAATTGAAATCGAGTCTTGTTAACTTCGAATTTTAGACATTTGAACCGAAATGAATTTTCAACTATTCGAATCGACTCGAATAGAATGTCCCAAAAACATTCCTACACACGCCTAATAAAAATGTTTTAGGACATTCGTTAGATTGGGGGTGTGGAAAAATGGAGTGCCAGTTGCATCTGCCAATGGACCCAGATTGCATTTGGCATGGATCGACGGGGGATTAAAAGTGTGTCCGTTGTGGGGAGAAGAACAGGAGTTTTGTCAGCTGCTTTGAGTCCCCTGAAATGGGTGAGAAACGGAGGGTAGAAAAGCCAGCTCTTCTTCCTCCACAAAGCCAGCTGGGTGACCTTGGGCTAGTCACAGCTCTCTTCTGAGCTCTCACAGCCCCACCTGCCTCACAGGGTGTTTGTAGTGGGGAGAAGAACAGGAGGTTTGTCAGCTGCTTTGAGTCCCCTGAAATGGGTGAGAAAAGGAGGGTAGAAAAGCCAGCTCTTCTTCCTCCACAAAGCCGGCTGGGTGACCTTGGGCTAGTCACAGCTCTCTTCTGAACTCTCACAGCCCCACCTGCCTCACAGGGTGTTTGTAGTGGGGAGAAGAACAGAAGGTTTGTCAGCCGCTTTGAGTCCCCTTAAATGGGCGAGAAAAGCGGGGTAGAAAAGCCAAATCTTCTTCTTCTTGTGATACAAAGGAGAAAAAGGAGGGAAGCCACATACTTATCTCTCCTGTCCAGTTTATTATTGGACGGACAGGAAACCACGGCCCTAAACGTGTGATATAAACAATCCCTGAGCTCAAAAATAGAAAGTTCAAAATCGGTGAACTTCTTTGACCAAAGAGGGCATGGATCTCTTGTTGTTAGGATAGGAGGGACCCCTTTTCTCTTGCCACAAGTTCTGCCCCCAAAGTCAACAATATATCTCCAAATCAACATTTAGATCTTCTAACACACTCACACACAGCTGTTTTTTCCAGGAAAAGACAAAGTAGTATTCCCTATTCATAGCCTGCCGTCCCGCCCTATATCCAAAGGTCCCAGGGCGGGAAACAGCGGCAGAAAGAAAATATAAAATGAACCAAACTCAAAATAGCAATACCCTAAAATAGCCACTGAATGTGGGGAGGGAGAGATGTTTCCCTTATATCCAGTCGAACGGCAGGGGTAAATAAGTGCGTTTTTACCGATCTTCAGAACCTTGGTACAGTAGCGGGGAGCCACCACTGAGAAGGCCCTGCCCCGGGATCCCACTCCCTCGGCTACTCAAGGTGGTCTGGCAACCAGGAGACCCCTCCGCCGCGCATCCTAAGGCACAGGCAGGTCAATATGGGAGAAGGTAATTCCTTCAGATATTTGGGACCCAAATCCGCTTAGGGCCTGGCGGGTTAAAGTTAGCGCCTTGAATTGGGCTCGGTACCCAACTGGCCCACCAGGGCAGCTCTTTTAAGACCGGCGTGACGGGCATCCAGCCAGACGCTCCGGTCACCAGCCGTGTTCTGTGCCAGCGGCAGCTTCCGAACCGTCTCCAAGGGCGGCCCCAGGTGGACTGCATTGATGCCCTTCCGCGATTACCCAGAATCCTCTTCTCTGAGACCCGCTTCTAGGAAACGGATCTCGTGTCATTTTTAAAGCACTTTGCGGACACCATTGCTAGACACAGCCAGTCTGCGGGAAACAACACCCCCTTTCTTCCACACCGGGATCGGGAGAAAAAAAGCCAAACGGCTTGAGAAGGAGGACGCCGGGGGTCTTTATGCCCATGTGCCCATGTGAGCCATGGATGTTGGCCCTCTTCAAACACCACCAGGGGGGGAAACACAGAAGAACCACAGGAACCCGCAACAGGGCCTCGTCCCGTTTCTCGGCACGTTCCCCCTCCCCATCCCGGGTTGATCCTCTTGGGGGTTGAAGTTCATCCACGCTAGCAGCGGGATGATGGGAGTTGAAGTCCACCCATGCTGGCTGGGGTTGTGGGGAGCGGGGCGGTGATGGAAGCCAGAGTCCGTCCGTCCCCGTCCCCCAGACAGCTGGGGACGGAAGCAAAGCAGGTAGGGGTTTGGGGGGTCCAGGAAACGCCTGGAGCAAGATGCATTCGGCAAGGCGGCAAAGCCAACGCCGGAACGACATCCAGCTTTAAGCTGCCTGGTGCCCACACAGCCTCCGCCTCGCTCCCAGATGCCGCCGCGCTCCATGCCAAGCTGGCACTTTGGAGGATCTGGAAAAGATTGAGATCAGGAGCAAGGGGTGGGGGTGGGGGGCGGTGGAGAACGGGGAGGGAGGGAAGGAGGGAGGGAGGGTGTTGGTTAAAGCTTTGGCGTCCAGAAGGCCCCCGCTGCCAAGATGACACGGAAGCAAGCCACCTCCACCGCCGCAACTCCTGGCAGACACATCTGGAAAGAGAAGAGGGCGCAATGCCCGGGTGGGGGTGGGGGGTGGGGAAAGAGTCGGCGAAGCAGGATCCAGGCCCCGGAGAAAGGGATTGTCGGAAGGCGGAAGGGAAGAAAGGGGCCCCCAGCGCCGGCACTCGGAGACGAGGCAGAAAGCCAGGGCCCTCGGAGGGGCAGCGCTTGGTTGCGGGGGCGGGGGGGGGGAGCAGCTGTAGGAAGCACCAAGACAAAGGAAGGACGGAGGGCAGGATGAGGGCACGATGCAGCCGGTCCCAAGAGCGACCGAGGAGTACTGGTGTCTCAAGAGCGACCTAGGAGTACCGGTGCCTGGGTACCAGCATCGTTGGGGAAGGCGCAGGGCGTGGAGAACGCAGGGGAAGAGGGAAGCGGGCTGAGCAAAGGCCAGATCCTAGAAGGTGGCTGCATCTGCTGCCATCAGAAGTGAGGCCCCAGCTGTCCTGGCGCCCGTCCGCACTTACTGGGCCAGGGAGGGAAGGAGGGAGGGAGGGAGGGGCGCTGGGAAGAGGGCGACGCTGGTGGGAGGCGAGGCAGGGCGGCGGCGTTGCATCAGGCGAGAGGGAGGCTGGCCTAGAAGAAGATGGAAAAAGCATCTAATCCAGGAGAGGCTCTCTTTGCATCCACGGAAAGAGAGGAGGAGGAAGAGGAGGAGGAAGAGGAAGGAGGGGGTCACCCTTCCACCCTGGGGGGGGGGCACAGAGTGCAATTCGAGGAATGTGAAAGAGGCATCGGAGTGGGGTGGGGTGGGGGCAGGTCCATTTTGGCAGATGGAAAGAGAGAGGGCCTGGTGCTTGGCCCTGGTTCTTGGAGGAAGGCGGGCACAGGGCGCAGGAGGCAAGGAGAGAATTCGGTACCATCTGGAAGAAATGGGACCCGGAACCGGGAAAACCCATTCCAACGGTGGGGTGCGGGGTGGGCAGGGGTTGGGTAGGGTGGGGTGGGATGGGGAGATAAAGCTTGTCCTCAAATGAACCCGCCGGAGCCGGGCTTCTCTCTGCGCCGTGGGGTCTCCAGAGACCCAAAGCGGGCATCTCTCCCCGTGCCAGCGCAGTTCAGAAGGCGTGGGAGAAGCAAATAAAGGAGGAGGCAAAATGAGAAATCACTCCTTCCCTCCCCCCCCCCCCAGGGAGTGGCTACAGGCAGCTTCGAGGCCTGGGGAAAGGGAATAGCAAACCACCGCTGTGCAAACTTCCCAGGCGTCCCCACGGGTGGCCAGAGGGGACTGAGAAAGAATCTACCAAGGGTGCCCACCCCAAAATCCAACTTCCTCGGGGTTCCTCGCCCTCCCCTGACCCCACCCTGGGGGCCAAGGAACTGGGAAAGAAGGAAAGGTGGTTTTCTTCCAATCCAACTGGCCTTCTATAAATGGGGTGAACAGAGTTGGCATCTATGCCCGGCGGGCCTGACCCGGGAGAAACAAAGAACTCAGGAAGCGTCTATCAAAGGGAGGAGGAAGCCACCCCCAGCGGACCCCCCTCCCTCCACAAAATTCAGGACTTAGAACCAAAGCGGAGGGAGAAACACGCTTTACACCGACTTCCAAATGTGCATTTTGCAAAGACTTAACAGAGGTAACTTTGAACTAATTACCAAAAGGAGCAGTGGGGGGGGGGGACCCCACCACCCCCGCCACCATTTGGAGGGAAGGGGGACAAAGTTGCCTATTAGGAGGGGCGTTTTTCCAAACTCACTTTCCCCCCCCCCCGCCCCTGGCAGCTTCCAATGTATCTCCCAGCTCTGATGGATATCATCCACGCTTGACTGCATAGGTCCCCTCCAGGCAGTTTTCTTGGCAGGGATATGTAAGTGGTTAGTCATTGCCTACCTCCAGGGAGGGGCTGGAGATCGAACCCTGGCTTTCCAGGCACCTTTCACTCGACTACGGAGGTATGAGCACTCCGTGGGGCCCCCTCCATGCAGTTTTCTGGGCAGGAATACAGAAGTCGTTGGCTGCTTCCTACCCCCAGGGTGGATCTGGGGGACGGGGTCAGGCCGGCAGCAGACGCTCTGGTTTCCAGGCACTTCCCTTTCCCGCTTCCCTTTCCCTTTACGACCACTCCGCGGGCTGCTCTACGCAGTTTTCTTGGCAGGGATACCGAAGCGGTTTGCCATTCCCCGCCTCCAGGAAGAACCTGAGAAACAAACCCTCTGCATAGCAATCTATGCAGGCTTCCCAGGCACTCCCCTGATAAGCCAATATATTTGTCAAAGGAAAGGGGCTCACCTCCAAGAGCTGCCTTCCCCCTCCCTCCCCCCCCCCCCCGCAATGGAAAATTCTCAACTTGGAGCAAAGAAAACATAGAGGTATCCAAAGGCTGCTCTTTCCAACTTCAGGAATATAATCCAACCTGTCATGCAAGGCAAAAGGGAGAGAACCCAGCAGCAGCCTTGATTGGGGGGGGGAGAGAAGCAGCCTGGGATGGGGGTGGGGGAGTGGGGAGGGGAATAAATCCACCCCCACCCCACCCAAAGAGACCCTTCAGCTTAATAAAGTGAATCCAAGACGGGGGAGGGGGGGGTGTTTAGGCAGAGGAAGGTGGGAAGGGGAGACAGAAGCCCCCCCTCTTTCCCAAATCAAGCCAGGCCTGAGTGTGTGTGGGGGTTTAGAAAGCCAAAATACACCCCCCCCCGTTTAAAAAACCAACTAACCCCTTCAACCTCTCAAGCAGATGGAAGCAGCGTGGGAAAAGTTCTTTGCCAAGAAGTAGTGGGGGGGAGGAGAGAAAGGGGGGTAACGTCCGAAAACTTCACCTCTCCCCCCCCAAATAAAAGGCGAAATCTGCCAATCGCTCCCCCCCTTCTCAGAGCCTTTCAACTTAAAAAGAGGCCCGACCAGCGCTGTCCTTCTCTCCCCCCCAAAAAAAGTTATTTTCCAAGACGGAGGAGTGGGGAGGGGTCTCCCCAGGAGTTATCCTCCCCCCCTTCCAATATCCAATCTATAGGGCCAGCTGTCGGGGGGAGGGGAGATAGCGGGTACCGTCGGGGGGGGTGAGAGACGGGGGAGGGGGGGAGATGGGGAAGGTGTCCTCACCCCCCCAAAAAAGTTATTTTCCACCACGCAGGTGTGACCCCCCCCCTCCAATAGCCAATCGATAGGCCAGGCGTTGGGGGGGAGAGATGGGGGAATGCTGGGGAGGGGGAGGGGGGAGGGGGGCTGCTAGGGAGGGGGAATGCTGGGTGAGATTTCCTCCCCCACACACAAAAAGTTATTTTCCAAGACGCAGGAGTGTGACACCCCCCCCCCAACATCAAACCTATAGGGCCAGCCGCCGGGGGGGGTGTCACATCGTGGGTGCCGTCGGGGAGGAGGAGCTGGAGGAGACTTCCTCGCCCCCCGCCCGCCCGCCCCCGCCCCCCGCTGTCCCCCCTCCGCCCCCCCCTCGACCCCTCGCCCGCTCGCTCACCTTAAGGAGCCGCCGGGGGTCGCGGCCGCAGCTGCCGCCCGCCGCCCCGCATCCTCCCCGCCCGGCCGGCTACGCCTCTTCGCAGGAGCCCCGCGGCGCCCCGCCGGCGCCCCGCCGCCCGCCTTTGCCCGCCGCCCCTTGGCCGCCGCCGCCGCCTCGCCGCGCGCCTTTGCCCGCCGCCCGCAGCACCAGCGGCAGCAGCAGCAGCAGCATCGCTGCCCAGGCGCCGCCGCCTCCTGCGCTCCGGCGCTCGCCCGATCGCCCGCCCGCTCGCTCGCTCCAACGGCCCGTCCGCGAGGCGGAGGATGCTGCCGCCGCCGCTGCCGCTGGGTGGCCGCTGCCTGGTGGGCGAGCCAGGCCCGGCGGGCGGGCGGACGGACGGGCGGGCGGCGCCGCTGATGCTGCTCCTCCTACTACTACTCTCCGCCTCCTCCGACTGCTGCCTGCGCGGCTCTCTGGCGGCGGCGGCTGCTGATGGAGGGGGGAGCGAGGGGGAGGAACGGGAGGGGAGGGGAGAGGGAAGACCTGGAGGGGAGGGGAGAGGGAGGAACGGGAGGGGAGGGGAGGAGAGAGGGAGGACCGGGAGGGGAGGGGGGAGGAACTGGAGGGGAAGGGAGGGAAGGGGAGGATCGGGAGGGGAGGAACTGGAGGGGAGGGGAGGGGAGGGGGAGGAACGGGAGGGGAGGGGGAGGAACGGGAGGGGAGGGGGAAGACCTGGAGGGGAGGGGGAGGAACTGGAGGGCAGGGGGAAGACCTGGAGGGGAGGGGGAGGAACTGGAGGGAAGGGGAGGAGAGAGGGAGGACTGGGAGGGGAGGGGGGAGGAACTGGAGGGGAAGGGAGGGAAGGGGGAGGAAATGGAGTGGAGGGGAGAGGGAGGACCTGGAGGGGAGGGGAGGGGGAGGACTTGGAGGGGAGGGGAGGGGGAGGACCGGGAGGGGTGGCAGAAGTGATGACAAGGCCGAGCTTGTAAGCGGGGGGGGGGGGACGCACAAAGCTGATCCAACCGGGTGGGAGAGGGGGGAGAGCGGTGTTTGGGGGTCCCCCCCACGGAGCAGTGGCAAATTGGGGGAAGCAGGAGCGCCAGCTGAGTGGAAGGGGGTGCTGACAGTTGGGCTGGGCTGGGCTGGGCTGGGGGGGGAAGATAGGGTAGGAAGGAGGTGGGTCGCTAATGGGTATTTAGTACTAGTGGAAACACACACACAGAGACAAGCTATGACTTTGGGGGTGGCTTTTCCCCAGAATATCACTTGTTAGCGCAATGTTCAGGCGGCCTCTGATGTCATGTCCTGTCACTCTGGAAGTGGGCTGAAGCTGGATTAAAAACTAAGGTGTAGATGGGTCCCAAGTGTCTGTAGTCCGTGTGAAAGCACACTGAACTCCGAGCACAGAGTGACCTGACCGGATCTTACCTAGCAAAAAAGCAAGATGAAGGTCAAATAGAAACCATCCCAGGGATTTTGCTGGAACAGATCTGAGAGACTGTGTTTGCACTTAAACTTTTAATCCGCTTTCGGTCCACTTTCAGGGTGGGAAGTCCCATCAGCCAAACGACTGGCAATTTTCCGGGCACATTATCCAAACCGAAGGTGGATTTTCTGAGTGAGATCATGCTGAAAGGAGAAGCACCACGGTGACTGGGCTTCGCCGGGATTGCCACGCTTATCTGCGGCAAGCCATCTCAGCCTGGAATTCCAGGATAGGGCGGCTCGGTCTGTCCCGGGACATTTAAAGAAAGTTCAGAGTAGGTAATGGCTTCAATGCTCTAGCTGGGATACCACCTTGGCTCCGGGGGGGGGGGGGGACACAAAACTCAATGGCTTTTATCTGGAACAAGGAAACATGTATCACCAACCACAACTGCAAGCAAACATTCCTCTGTCTGCCTATAAATAACACGCTTCTGTTATATCAAGTGTCATAATTACTGCTGCATCCGATGGCATCAGGGATTGCGTCAATATGGCGCAACCCCAGGAGGCCCGCCCTGGGCTTATGATCTCTTCACCTTACAGAGACCATGTTTTCCATAGTAGTAGTAGTAGTAGTAGTAGTAGTAGTAGTAGTAGTAGTAGTAGTAGTAGTAGTAGTAGTAGTAGGGCTTATTATCTTTTCACCTTACAGAGGCCATGTTTTCTGTAGTGGTAGTAGCAGTAGAAGTAGTAGTAGTAGTAGTAATAGTAGTAGGGCTTATGATCTTTTCACCTACAGAGACCATGTTTTCTGTAGTAGTACTAGTAGTAGGGCTTGTGATCTTTTCACCTTACAGAGGCCATGTTTTCTGTAGTAGTAGCAGTAGAAGTAGTAGTAGTAATAGTAGTAGGGCTTATGATCTTTTCACCTACAGAGACCATGTTTTCTGTAGTAGTACTAGTAGTAGGGCTTATGAACTTTTCACCTACAGAGACCATGTTTTCTGTAGTAGTACTAGTAGTAGGGCTTATGATCTTTTCACCTTAGAGAGACCATGTTTTCTGTAGTAGTAATAGTAGCAGGGCTTATGATCTTTTCACCTTACAGAGACCATGTTTTCAGTAGTAGTAGCAATAGTAGTAGTAGCAATAGTAGTAGTAGCAGTAGCTACTATATCCCAGGAGTGGGCGGGGCCAAGGGCAGAGGTAGAAGGGGCAAAAGAGGGAGCTGTTACCTGCTGTGGCAGGTGACATCCCAGCAAGGTTGAAATTAAGGGATCCATCCACACCTTTGTTGAAACTGACATCTCACAGTCCCTTACCTTTGTCTGCCGCGTCTTTACACACACACGCAATTTGTGTGCCGTATCCTTTTAGCCCGTAAGCCTGAGGGTAGGGAAGTGTCTAAGGATTATACCATAAGCTGCTCTGTGCAAATGCATAAATAAACATTTGGGCAAACGTGAGCTGGTGTTGCAATTCAGGGGCGTACTCTAGCCAGGCAAAATTGCTGGGGGGGGGGACTTGGGACATCAATGGGGGGTGTGGCCAGAGAGGAGGGGTGTGGCCAAGGAGGAGGGGCGTGGTCATAGATGCACCAACCGGCCAACCCCTCCTGTATTGCATGCGCAAACAAAGTAGCGCATATGTGCACGTTATGCAGTTTCCTTCTTCCGTATCCTTGGCAAGGAAAATGCAGGGATGCATAGCTCCACGACAGCCTTGACACCCTGTTTGTGCGCAGCGGTTCACAGGCCTGATGCTCAGCATCTCCCCGGCAGGCAATGGAAAACAACTGCGCTATCCCTGCCAAGAAAGCTGCGTCGATCTCCCCGCGGGATCCTTTGACTCCTTAAGGACCCTTTTATTCCCTTGAGCCACCTTGTGAAAACCAGGCAGGCGGGGCGGCAGCTGGGCATTTTCAGATTGCACCCCAATTCCTCGCCGAAGAGAAAGTGCCCTAAACGTGGTCCCCGGAAACGTGGCTTTCGAGCAACGTAAAGAAGAAGGAGGCTCAGAAATTCTTTGGCATTTCTTCTGATTCATAGGAGGGGCGGCCCTGCCCCTGACTGCAGAGCCAAGGCAGGTTCAGCCTTGCGTGCCAAAAGCCTGCAAGCCCGCATTCCTGGCTCCGCCTGTGTGGACCTGCAGCACATGTGCGCACAAGCCCATCTGGGGAGCTCAGGACAGCAACGGCGGATGGAAGTGCAGGTCGGTTCTGACACCGTGCCCCTTTGCCGCATGGTTGGCTTAACCACCTTCGTCACTACTGAGTTGTGGCTGAGGCCTTGCAGATTCCAGGGACACCTCTGTGCAGTTTTCTTGGCAGGGATACAGAAGCGGTTTGCCATTGCCTGCTTCCGGGGAGAGGCTGCGGATCGAACCGGACACCCTCTGCTTTCCAGGCACGTCGCTCAACCACTGATAATGAGGCTTACCTACAAGGTGTGTTCATCACCCAGTTACGGGGCTGATGTTGATCAATCACTTGATTACGTCTGAACCTTCTTGACAGCCAAACCTCCTGTCCTCCCCTGCCCCCCAAAGTTTCCCCAAGCTCGTGTTCAATGCGCCCACGATGCCACCTACCCATCTCATCCCCTGCCTCCCCCTGCCTTCCATCTTTCCCACCATTAGGGCCTTTCCCATCTTCCCAATACTCGGCCACAGTATCTCTGCGTTTGAATTTTAACCGGACTCACTGCGGGATCCGGTTAAAATCTGAATATTTATGTAATGGGAACGCAGCCCCCCGCCATTTACCTCCTCCCACCGCGTTCCACGTCCGTCAGTCTCTCACCCCTCTTCCCACCTCATTTCTCCGTCTTTCTTCATCTCCTGCTGCTTCCTCTGCCGTGTTTCTCCATCTTTCATCGTCTCCAGTGTAACCTCCCCTTCCGCCACCTTTCCTCCGCCTGTCACCCTCTCGCCCATTCCCCTCTGCCTCTTTCCTCTGTCTGTTAGAGAGCGGAGGGGAAGGCAAACAGTGATATGACGACGAAAGACTGAGGAACGGGGCAGGGGGCAAAACGGTGCCCCAGTGCAGTCGGGACGGCTGCAAAGAGCCCTTGGCGCTTTGTCAAAAATAAATCTGGGTTAAAACCCGGGTTTTTATCACCAGTGGGAACATAACTGGTTTCCACTGAAGTGTGATTAGGCCATATAGAATGTAGAATTGCTGGATCCAGAAGCGCCAAAATTGGCATCACCGGAGCCCAAAGGTGCTGCTAGATGGCATAAAGGTGAGATTCGTACAGGTAGATCCTGGTCTACACAATTCTGCATCCACAAATCAGGCAGGACTTTTAGGTATTAAAACCGGGGAGAAGGAATGACCTCGTGTCAGCCTGACCTTTATTTTGCTTGGAATCTGCTCAGGGGTATTTTCAACCATGGCTCACCTGATCAACTTTGCAATGTTGCTTCCTGTATCCCTTTTCTGTGCGCACTGCTAAATGCGTCTTTTTGCTGACATCTTTGCTTACCTGGAAGGAGCTCTGTAAGGAGATCCTTCAAGAAAAATGAAGGGCAGGCACTTTGGTGATCCAGCAAACCTAAAACGGTGCTTTTCCCCTGCATTTCCTGACAGAGAGCCCAACTGCGTCCAGTTGGATCTATTTGTCAGTCAACGCCTACAGCCCCCGTTAGAGCCATTAGAAGCGAGCCAACCCTTGGGAACAGGGAACAGGATGGCAAAAATCACTTGCACCACTTTGTTAACCTATGGTGAGGCCACACTTTGGAATACTGGGTACAGTTTTGGCCGCCAGACCTCAGAAAGGACATTGTGGAAGTGGGAAAGGTGCAGAAAAGGGCAACCAGAATGATTAAGGGGCTGAATGAAAGTCTCTTATGAAATCAGGCTGCAATGTCTAGGCCTCTTCAAGCGGCGTTTAAGAGGGGACCTGATTGAAGGATATAAGATCAAGCATGGAAGTAGTAATCCAAAGCAATCAAGGTACAATCTGTAATAAATAAATCTTAATAAATGCCTTGATACATGTAATTTGTAGTTCTCTCTTCCCTTCCCTTACTCTTTCTCAGTATCCAACTTTCATAGCCATATCTTACAACAGGAAAGGGCACTGCTTCTATCCTCATCAGTAAGGATGAACAATTATACAATCTGTAGACATATCATTTGTTTATTTAAACTGCTGTCCAACTCTAAACCCTACAGAAAACCAATTTAAAAAACACAGTTAACACCCTCAGGGTGTGTGCCAAAACTATAGACAATTAGTACATAATAATATGTTTCAGACTGTATTTAAAAAAAAAAAAGTCTACGCTTTCACTCAGCTGGGGCACAAAACTACCCCATCTGTTCCGATGGGGCCTTTAAGGATCTAGGAAATGAGTCTATGAACTTTTTAAGGCCGAGAGTTCACAATTCCCCGGTTCAGATCTGCTCTCTGCAGAACGTAGAGTAGAAGAAAAGAACATTTGTGACGGTATTTAACTTCACCCACAGTTGCTGCTCAGACACGCAGCGTTTCCTTTGGCACCATCTGAGGTCTCGGGCGTGTCACGGCTGTGGGACCAACGAGGCACGTGTCACACTGTTGTGGCATGGGAACAGGCTGTGAACATGCCACGTGAGAGCCATGGCATAGTTTGGAACTCAGCCTTGGAATATGTTTTTCGATTGCAGGGGAACAAAAATGTCAAGGGATCTGGCCCTTTGTGCAGTCTGACCAGAACTGCCACATGTCCATCTGGATTCCCCATGCCAGGGTCCCAGTGACAACCAGGGGCTAGAAGCTGGAACTAGAGGTGTGCACTGAATATTCGAAGGTAGGATTGCAGGCAACTATTCTAGTGGTTTGGTCTAGTGGTTAGGGAGCCAGACTCTTTATCTGGGAATACCGGGTTTGATGCCACCCTGCTCCACAAAGCCAGCTGGGTGACCTTGGGCTAGCCACATCTCTCTTCTGAGCTCCCACAGCTCCACCTACTTCACAGGGTGTCTGTTGTGGGTGGAAGAATAGAAGGTTTGTCAGCCGCTTTGAGTCTTCTTAAGGGAGAAGAACAGAAGGTTTGTCAGCCACTTTGAGTCCCTTTAAATGGGTGAGAAAAGCAGGGTAGAAAAGCCAGCTACTACTACTCCTCCTCCTTCTTTTTCTTCTTCTACCCATTGCTAGTCGGAGATCCAAGGCCTGAACTGGAGATCTTTCTTTTGCACCGGAGAATCTCCGGCCGTCGCTCGATGCTGCCCATTCACTTGGACCACAGCGGGTTCTAGGTGTCTTTCATCCAAACGTGCAAAGCAATTGCACTCAGCAAATCCCGTTAGCGCAGCCAATGCATGGAAGAGATCCTACACCCCAAGTGGTCAGGATCCAGCAAAGCCAATTTACCGAGGGGGAAAACCCATTTGGGAACATGTGGTCCTTTTGCCAACTTCCAGATGTCTAAATGGAGGAACGTTCATTCTCTCTCCGTCTCTCTCACACACAGCTGGTAAGAAAAAAAAGTCCGCCTGATAAAGCACCCCAGACCCGATCGCCACGAGGAACGGTCACTTCGTAGCCGCTTCGTCCCCCGTCGTGGGGTCCTCCACCTTTCCGTCTATCCAGGATTCTGCATACTTATTCACAGCGTAGACGGGGATTTCTACATTCTTCTCCGTTCCCGGGTGGTGGTTCTCCACGGCGAACATCTCGCCCTCCTCGGGAGATGGAGGGTGGTGGAACTCCACGCCGAGCTGGTACACCACCGTCCCGACGGTGGAACCAACCATAGGGGCTACAACCGGAACCCACCACCAGTGGCTCCCAGCACTGCAAAGACAAAAGGCAGCCGCACCGGAGAGGCCGGGGTTAGGAGAGGCTGAACAAACAGACGAGAGCGTTAAGACGAGCCCTGCTGCGTCAGGCCGCAGCCCATCTAGTCCGGCGTCCCGTCTCGCAAAGTGGCCCACCGACGGCGAATGGCGATTCTCAAAGCTGGCGCGAAAGTAGATTCGAATGTCTTAACATCCGATTCAAATCCGCACGTCCAAATGTCGGATTCATATTTAAAGATACGCATGTCGACAGCATTCGTATCTCTTATACATATCTCTGCGCGTCCCGTAAAAATCCGTATGCATCCCGTTTTAATCCCGTATTTTAAGCGCACAATACGAGTAATTTCCCCGCAGGTTCGTATGCAACAGATACGAATGTGCCCATTCGACTCCATCCGACAACATTCCTAGGTGCCCGTACACATGTTTTCCCACATCCGTACACATCTGTACGCATCCCGTATGCAACCCGTTTTCGTCCCATACAGATCCGTACAAATGTGTACGGATGCGGGAAAGACGCGGATCTTCAAGTACACATCGTGTACGAACCCGTAAACATTACAAATGTCCGGATAATTTGAACAAATAGACCTGAAATTCAAAATTTGGTTCGAATGGCAAAATTCAGCACATTCGATCGGATTTCAGGTGCCCACAAATATTCCTATTCCATATCCCTGTTTTGCAGACTTTCATCACTTCTTGGTCTCAGTTAATCCTGCTAGACGCCTGAAGGATTTTTGTCCGAAAATCAAAGTAGGTCAGCTAAGGGTTTGATCAGACGCGTGTTTAGGGTCACCCCGAGTGAATGTGAGACTCATGGGACAAATAGAAACATTTAAAAACACCACAACGAGCTCCTATGTTTTGAACTGTTGACTGTGACCCTCAGCCCCCTGCATGTCCTATGCGCATCAGAACAGGGCCTTTTTCCCTGGACCCCCCACCCACCCCCCCACCATGCGTGCACCAACCTGAAGACCTGGGATCCCCACCCAGCTACGTAGGTGAAAAGCCGTGGACCGAAGTCTCTAGCTGGGTTGATGGCGCAGCCACAGTTGGCGCTCATGGCCAGGCCAAGAGACAGAACCAGCAAAGACACGCCGAGCGGTTCTAGACCCTTGGGGATCCTCTTGTTTCGGGAGTCAATGATGGCCAGGATGCTAAGGATCAGCATGGCGGTCCCCAGCACCTAGGAAGGATGGAATAAGTGTGATATATGAACCAAAGCAAACGAGAGCGCATACCTGCAGGACCTTGGGCTAGATGTTAAGGCAAGAGGAATACCATAATGTCCTTGCACTAAACAACAGCGCAACGTCACCTGAAATTCAGGGCACAGTTTTGGAAAAAGAAATAACAGAACCGAAAAGCCTCCAAAATAGGTTGGCTAAAGGTGTGCTCAGACACCTGGGTGAATTTGAGACTCAGGGGTAGTCTCAAAGTCTCAAATTTTGGGATTCAGACTAGGACAGACAAAAGGAAATGGGGTTGCAGCACCTTGGATTTTTTTTTTTTTTTTGGGGGGGGGGGATCTAAAGGCAGCCCATAAATAATCAATCAACCGTAGGGCTTACCTGGTCAAAGAAGCCATTGGCCAGTGACAGGTAAGGAGCTGGGTAGGTGGCGAAGATGGAGGCAGTTTCATAAGGACCAGTGACAGAGAGAGTCCCGTTGCTGTAACTCCAAATGGCATCTGCAGGAACATAAAGGCCAAGAGATGTCAGATGCAACAAAAGGTTCTTTTGCTTTTCTTACCGGACATAAGAACCTCAGAGGAGCCCCTGCTGGATCAGGCCACAGCCCTTCTGGTCCATAAGAACCTAAGAGGAGCCCTGCTGGATCAGGCCACAGCCCATCTGGTCCCTAAGAACCTAAGAGGAGCCCTGCTGGATCAGGCCACAGCCCATCTGGTCCATAAGAACCTAAGAGGAGCCTACTAGTTCGTTTGAAGACCTACTTATTTACAAAATGATACAAGAAAAGTAGAGCATTCCCAACATTTCTCAGGAATGGCAAAAGTTATTTAAAAATTTGTACAGTATTTTAATTTTCATTACTCACCTTGAGACCTCAAGGCATAATATACAGTAATCAGCCCTTTGGTTCTATTCCCATCTGGCTCCTCTATTGGCCAGAAAAACAGGGAAACTCATAACTTTTATGGAGAGCATGAACTTTTCCTCTTCCCTCCTCAGTGCTCTTTTCCTTTTATGCTACGTCTGTTTCAGTTACTCAGCATGGCAATGAGAAAACCCCAGATTGTATGTCACTGCTGTTACAAGAACCTTTCAAAAAAGCTCCTTTATTCCTCCCTGAGGGGCTGAAATGTGACAGAGAAGATATGTAAGCCTCCAAGGCCTGAGAACTAGCCTGTAGGTTAATGATGGCTTCAGATTTCCTAGTAGGTCTTAAAGAACAAACAGCTCTTGGTTTTTTACATTATCAGATAACAAGCTGTGGCAGAGAGAGCAGAAAGGACAACCTCATCTAAGGATCTGGTCAGATTTAACAGCGTTACCATAATAGAGCACGTAGACAGTGCCTGCGGCTACGAAAGCCCCCATGGTCTGAACCAGGGAGAAGATGGGCAGCTTCCACCATGGGCATTGCGCAAGGAGGCACATGGCGAGGGAGAAGGCCGGGTTCAGGTGCCCTCCTGTGAAGGAAAAAAACAGAATTACCCCTAAACTTTCACAAAATTCCTGCTTAGTTTTGCAGTCAGCCTTCAAAACATCATTATTGGTTTTCAAGGCAGCTGTTGCAGTCATGAGTTTGGATGACCAAGAATATCTGCAACATTCGAAATTCGATTGAATTTTCAGATACTCAATTCGAATCGAATCCTAAAAAGTGCATTTGTGCACAACCCTAATATAGACATTCAATTTGAATTCGACTTTGAAATGACTTTGAAGCTTAGGTTTTGGGGCTCCCCCCCAAAGGGTGCCCCCTCCCCCTAGCCTCCTCTAGACCCCATTGCCACACAAACATGGAAACAGGCTCCCTTTAATCCGGATTTTCTGGCTGAAGACCCCATTGTAGACCCCATTAAATCCAGATTAAAGGCCAAAAAGTACCCATATGATCCAGATTTCCCGAGGCGCGGTGGAAACAAATGTGTCTCTAATGGGTGCCGTGGTGGAAATGGGATCATCCGGCTCTCACCCAAATGGGTCCTTAATGGGTGCTAAAACGGGTACTAAGTGACCGTGGAAAAACACCCAAGATCTACTGAATGGTAACAGAGGATCAGCTCAGCCCAGCTCTGCAAATCCAAAGTTGTCGGGAGGCCAAGGGGTTAATGGCAGGTGATGAGGAAGCGGACATAATCGGAAGTTGCGGTCCTTGATCACAGACTGTGCTGGCCATGTTATTTCAAAGAAAAGCAGGATGACCAAATGGCCACCGAGAACCATGTTCTCACAAGGGGAGCGGTCAGCGTTGGTGGGGGCAGCAAAGTGGTTGTGAAGCTAAACCACAACAGCAATTAGGGAAGTGCGTAGCTCTTGGCACACAACAGCAGAAACTATACAATAAACTGTAATTAAGGAAGGGAGTGATGCCATACGTTGAGGGTAGGTCGGTCCACACGGGTCATGAAACTCCTCTGCACCTAGGAGCATGGAGTTCCTTTTCCATTTGTCACCTGCATGAGTTTCCCAGAAGCCTTTGCATCACGGATTTCCCAGAAGCCCAACACAGCCAATACTTATTAGCACAGAGAACTTACTCGGGATGGCTCAGGGGTAAACTGCCTGGAAAGCTGAAAAGTCACTGAGTTTGATCCCCAGCCCCTCCCTGGAAGTGGGGAATGGCAAACCATTTCTGTATCTCTGCCAATAAAACTGCACAGAGGTGCTTATGGAGCCTGAGAAGGTGGCAGAACAACGTTTCTGGAAAAAAAGAGAGGTTATCTGGACTGATTCTCAGCCTCTCCCAGGAAGTAGGGAATGGCAAACCATTTCTGTATCTCTGCCAATAAAACTGCACAGAGGTGCTTATGGAGTCTGGGAGGGTGGCAGAGCAAAGTTCCTGGAAAAAAAGAGAAGTTAACTGGACTGATTCTCAGCCTTTCCCAGGAAGCAGGGGATGGCAAACCACTCCTGTGATTCTGCCAAGAAAGCTCTATTCCTGCCACCTAATGTGTCTTCCCCACCATCGCTTCTCAGCAAAGCCAACCTAAACTTCAGGGGAAAGGACACGCAGCTACAGGTACCCCCGTCCCCTTTCTCACCGGAGACGCCCCCGGAAACATGGATCGCGACCATCACAGCGATGCCTCCGGTGAGTGCGGAGCTGAAGTAGCCGCCCTTAGTCCCCCGGCTGGTGACGGACTGTGCAGATCCACTCAGGGTGATGACCTAGCGGAGAGAGAAAGATGGTTAGAGCGTTGGCTCTAACCGCTGGACATGCTCGCAGGTAGCCAGTGGGAGTCTGTGTCTCCCAAAGTTTGGGGGAACCTGCATTGCAGTATATTGTACTACGTAGGAAATGACTCTTGCAGTGGAAGAGGCAGCAGGAATGAGTTCTAAGAAAGCCCTTGCTTATCAGGCTCACTCTCTGAAAGACGCAGCACAAAAGGAAAACAGGGAGGAGGAGGGAGGAGGAAAGAAAAGCACAGTAAAATACAAGCTATAGGTTACTGAGCTCTTGGGATAAAGAGGAATGGAGGACGAGACCAGAACTAAAGATCTCAGAGAAGTCTGGAGAAAAATCTCCCCTTTTTTAAAGACTCTTTAGGCCGAAAGGGACTGTAGCCCCCCCCCCCCCCAGGGAAAGTTTTCTAACCTTTGATCTCACCTGAGACATCTTTCTATTCTATCACTTTCCCCATTTTTAGCCTGAAGGAACAGCTAATTTGTAAATCAAATGGGATACGGCTGGGGAGGGGGCGGGTGGTGAAATCTGTCCTTTTTGGGGAGGGATGTCTTCCAAGTGTGGAAACATTTTTGGAGAATAGGCTACTAGAATGAATGTCCAGGTACTTCCCTCCAGGTTGGAGAGACAGGCAGGTAGTTTCATAAGGCCATTTGCAGGGAGTCAAGAGCAGGTGATGGTTTTGCCTTCATCTTCTGCTAGAGATGCTCATGGGCAATGGGTGGGCCACTGTGTGAGATGGGATGCTGGACTGGATGGGCTGTGTCCTGATCCAGCAGGGCTCCTCTTAGGTTCTTATGGACTGGATGGGTTGTGGCCTGATCCAGCAGGGCTCCTCTGAGGTTCTTATGGACTGGATGGGCTGTGGCCTGATCTAGCAGGGCTTCTCTTAGGTTCTTACATTCTTCTGTCTGCAATCTAAAGCCCTGCCTTTTTCAGATTCCAGACAAAGAATGCGGGGAAATGGCCTTTGGGATCCTGGACTTTGATTTTCCAGTTTCCCTGGTCGGCAGCAATAAAGTCCAACATTAACATCAGGGTATCAAAGCGTGACAACTAAGGGACAAATTCCCAACTGATGACTCCTGGATTCTCTGTTTTTTATTTGAAAATTTGCTGAAGTTTACACTTCGCAAACAGCACCGAGAATCTGGAGCTGTTACTAGCCCAAGGCCACCCATATGGCTTTGTGGAAGAGGGTGGAATCAAAGCAAGAGATATAAAAGTCTGACATTCTAACTGCAACACCAAAAGAAGAAAAGTTGATTTTTCTACCCTGCTTTTCTCACCCATTCAAGGGGACTCAAAGCAGCTGACAAACCTTCTGTTCTTCAGACACTCTGTAAGGTTAGTGGAGCTGTGAGAGCTCAGAAGAGAGCTGTGACTTGCCCAAGGTCACCCAACTGGTTTCATTGGGAATCAAACCCAGTATTCCCAGATAAGGGTCCAGCTCCCTAACCACTAGAAGCTGATTCCAGCTTCTCCACGGTGCTATGAAAAATTGTGGTAAGCAAAGATTATTATTACCGATTTACTTAAAGAAAATTTATACACCGCTTCCCATGAAAATATAACCCTGAAGCAGTTTACACCTAAAATCATAATAATGATGTAAAAGCATGACTGAAACTAAGGGTATTTTGTTAAAGGATATTATGCAAACAATGAAAACAACTAAAATTGTAATAATTATATAAAAACATAATTACAATCCAGGACATTTTGCTAAGGGATATGAGACAAAGAATAAGAACCATAAAATTCTAAGAATTATATAAAAACATGATTGAAATGGATATTTTGGGTGTTTTTCCACTGTCACCAAAAGTACCCATTAATGTAATAATGTTTGGTTTTAGATGTTGTTACCAGGGGTGTGCACAAATGCAATTCTAATCGAACATCCAAAAATTCAATTTGATTCGAATCTTTAAAATTCAAATTCACCCAAATCCGATTCGAATTCAGCAAATTAGAATCTATTCAGTCAAATTTTCTATTCGAATTTGCACTTAACGAACGTCGACAACACTCGTGTTCGCCCATACGCATCACTTCACATCCCACATCCGTATGGATCCTGTAGTTATCCCGTATGCGAGCTGTTTTCGTCCCATAGAGATCTGTACAAACGCGTACGGATGCGGGAAAGATGCTTATCTGCAAATAAGCATTGTGGACAAACCCATACACTTGATAATTCAAACAAATAGATTCAAAATTTGAAACTCGTTTGAATCTTTAAATTCAAATTTATGGACGTTCGATTCAAATTCGAATGTCAAAATTCAGCCCGATTCAATCGGATTTCGAATACTTTTGAATATTTGTGCACACCTCTAGCTCGGAGACATCCAGGTATAGGTCAGGAGAAAAATGTGTGTAAAAGTAAGTAAGTAAGTAGATAGATAGATAGATAGATAGATAGATAGATAGATAGATAGATAGATAGATAGATAGATAGATAGATAGATAGATAGATAGATAGATAGATAGATATTTTGTTAAGGGATATTACTACAAATAATACAAACAAATAATAATAATGAATATTTAAGAATGACTGAAATCAAGGCCCTTTTGTTACAGGATACAATTAAAATGCTCTGTCTGGTATTTTTGAGATTGCAAAACTAGCACACCTATAATTAAAAAAATTTAATGAAAGAGGGGGAAAACCCTTCCCCGAAATTAAGCCGCTTGCAAACCTGATAGGATGGTTACGGAGAAACATGCCTTGAAAATTCATTACCTCTTAGATCGGTTGTCTTTTTTATCCCATCCATGCCCAGCAAGCATTGGAAGCTCCAAACCCCAAAGAGAACCTCTGCCATCCTCTTGTCAGCCCCAAATGGGAAGATTCCCGAAACTTACAATCAACACAAAGACGCCCAGAAATTCCGCCAGGCACTCGCGAAGCAGCAGGTTGCGGAGACGGAGACACCGCCGAGTCTTGGCCAAAAACTGCCTATAAATCATTGCTATCGCAGAGGCAGAGCGAGGTCTGAGCGGTTGTACCTTCCCAAGTACCAAGAAGAGTTACTGTCAGTAGCAAACTAATAAACTAATTATTTCCAGCTCAGCCCTCATCTAATTAATAGCCTGCATGAGTTATGTAAGAAGGGCACAGTTCAGAACAGGCTGCAATCCCTGTGGGATCAGCTGGAAGGAGCGCGGTCAAGGTACGGGACTGTTCTCGGCATTCGCACATCGTAGATTCAGCACAAACCCACACTTTGCTTACTGTCTGCCACCAGGACGGGTGGAGATTTTGATGAAGAGGCAGAGTAGTGTAGTAGGTAGAGCGCCGGAACCTCGGCTCAGCAACAGACTAGGGGTGTGCAGGAGGGCCATTTCAGGGATTCGATTCGGATCGAATATCTGAAAATTCCATTTGATTCAAATCAAGAACGGAGGAAGTCACGTTTAAAATTGTTAAAGTAGTTTAATAATGAGATGTGGAAAATATTTTTGTTGTAATGATGTGAAACTTAAAAATTAAAGGAAAAAAAGATAAAATAAAAAGGTTTTTAAAAAAGTAAAAAAAATAAAATTCTAATTTAACCAAATTCAATGAGAATGAAGCAAATTTGAATCTATTTGTTTGAATTTTCAATTCGAATTTGCACTTACGAATGTTAACATTTGTACATGCCCGTATGCATCGTTACGCATCCCATATGCATTCGTACACGTCCGTCTGCATCCCGTAGTTATCCCATATGTAACCTGTTTTTGTCCCGTAAGCATCTGTACAAATGTGTATCAATGCAGGAAAGATGTGTATCTACAAGTATGCATCACGTACAATCCTGTGCACACACAAATGTCCAGATAATCCGAACAAATAGATCTGAAATTCGTTCGAATCTTTAAATTTCGAATTTGATCGGATTTTGAATACCCTCAAATATTTGTGCACGCCTCTACAACAGACGATCATGGGGTTGGTCACAGGGCCAGGACTGCGTAGAGGGGATCAGGTTAGGATCCATGACCCCGTGGATTTGAATCTCTTTTCAGCCACCAACTAACCTACTTGGCAGGGTTGTTGTGGGGAATGGAATAGAGGAGGAAGAAAAAGAACAATTTTTCTGAAAAGTTCCTGTAGGCTTTTGCTTTACCAGGTTAGGGGAAAGGGCAATGGAGATACAGAATTGGTTTGTGTTTGCCGTAACCTTTTCCTAGGGCAGCGATGGCTAACCTTTTGAGCTCAGTGTGTCAAAATTCACAAGAAAACCTAGCTTAACTCGGGTGCTGTGTCACATCTAGAAATATCCATAATTTTGTGATAGTTATATTTTTGATATATGTATTTTATTAAAAGCAAAAACAAATAATTCTTTACATTAGTGACTTTTGCTGCTAAATCTTCAGTTGAAAGTTGGTATTTTGTACACTTCAAGAACAAGCAAGCACTACATGCCCAGGTGCCAGGGTGACCATGTGTGTCACCCAAAAGGGCTTGGCGTGTCACCTGTGACACACGTGTCATAGGTTGGCCATCACCGTCCTAGGGAGATGATGGGGATCGAACCCGCAACCCTTGACCTTCCAGGTCATTTCTCTATCTCTCAGGTGCAGTAACTCCACAGACAAGATACATACATTTTTATAGGCATGTACATGAAATTTTTACCACCGTCTCCTTCTGGGGAGACGCTAGGGGTGAAATTTGCTACTCTAAATCTCTCCGGCGAGTCAGTCCGCTATCCAAAGCATCTTTGCTCTATCCAATGCTGCGTCCAGATGGCGAGAGGAAAATGAGGGGTGGTGTTTAGATCCTGTTTAGACCGCCTCTTGCTGCCCGCACAGAACGTGTCTCGACCCTTGCTCCATTGATGACATCCTGTGTACATCCAGGTATTTTAATGGTGTGAAAAACCCGGAACTGCGCATGCGCCAGCTGACACACTAGAGAGAGAGAAGTGATGAAAAAGGAAAGGGAATTCCTGTTGTCCTCAAGTCTGAAAGGAAATGGGTACAGTCATGGGGGTGGGGTCTGCACTAGGAATGAAGACCCCATTAGGAACCCATTAGCAACCCTAGCGGTACCCGATTGGTATGCATCAGCCATGCACTGTTCAAACACAAGACCCCTTAACGGGGCCTTCTGTACCCACTAGCACCAGCTAAATCTGGATTTAATGGGGTCGTCAGGCCCTTAAATCCAGGTTAACGCAAGACCCCTTTAAAAGTGTCTTCAATCCGGTCTACTGCCATGCAGACTGGATCAGAGGCTGCCCGTCCCAATGTCTACCGGGGCAGGGCATCACCATGATGCGGATCTTGAAGGACCGGATTCAACGAGGAATGGATTTCAAAGATCCGGATCTTCTAAATCTGGATTAACGGAGGTAAGTGCTAAAACACTCACTGCAGACACAAAAGGGTTTCACAGTTATCTTCTACCGGGGAGGACGGGGATTGACCCGGTGACCCTCGGCTTCCCAGTCCATTCTGCTGTACTCCCAAGGCCATAGTCTTGGGAAGATGCCAAGTGCCACACGAAAGAGGAAGCCTTTAACACACAGGTTGGTGGTTCCTTGCTTTGGCCATTAAAAAAAAGCACCAAGCCCATAAATAGAGTCTTTATTTATCCTATCTTTTGAGGTCACGGAGCCCTCATAGAAAACAATGAGACAGCCGGAGCTACGCTGGAAGGAAATGGTATCCCCGGATGGCGGCTGAGGCAAGAATTTGCTTCCACCGGTGAGAAGAGGCACATGCAAGCCTGCCAAAAAGCAGAAAAAAGGAATAGTAAGTGAATGTGCATAGTAGGGATTAGGCGTGTGGACGGGTGAAATTTTCGGGATTCGATCCGATTCCTATAGCTGAAGATTCAAACTGATCCGAATGTTTAAATTTCGTACGGATATTCGATGCATATTTGAAGAGACAAATGTTGACAATGTTTGAATGCGTCCATACACATCCGTCCACATCCCGTCCGCATCCTGTATGCATCCCGTTTTTGTCCCATACTTACCTGTACAAATGCAAACAGATACGAATAAGGTATGTTACGTATGTAATGCATCAGGACACGTACACAGATGAATGTCCGCATAATTCATTCGAATGTCCGAATTCAATCAAATTCGATCGAGTTTTGAATGTTTCAAACATTCATGCGCCTGGATGGGTTTTTGGCACTCGATTCCCTATTAGAAGGTAAAATATCTGGAAGAGGCGTAAAAGAGGTAGCTAAGGACAAAGTCCCAGCAGCCACCGCGCAAGGGAAACAAACCAGCTTCCTTTTGTCTCCACGCACAGAGAGTTCCTGCGCATTGCCTCACAGAAGCCTTTTGTTAACTCTGTCGCTCCGTCGCTCCGTGTAAAGGAATCTCACTGGGGTTCTCTTTCTTCCTGCCGCTCCAACGGCCGTTACCGGCCTCTTTAATAAGTAATTGATCTTCCTTTTCAGAGGCATCAATGTCTCGATGATGCAAATCTTTCTACATCGGTTCAGAAATGCATCAGCAACGATTATATAACTCACTGATGCGTCTCGGCGGAGGCGCAGTGGACTTAAAAAATTCATTGGTACGAAGGAGACTCTGGGAACACTGGCTAGCGATGGGGAGTGTGAATCCGGTTGCCTCCGGATGGCAGGCGGATATCTCACCAGGAGGTGATAATGCCGGACAGCCTCCCCGTGTGATGACCACCTCCTGACCAATGCTGTCTTTGCACATGGTAACTGATGTGCACAGCCAGGCTTTGGGAAAGCCCAGATGAGGCTCAGCATCACGGTGCATTATGTGGACACCTGTTTTGGCCTTCAGGTTGAAGGATCTAGGAATGTTTAGCCTACAGAAGAGAAGACTGAAAGGAGACATGATCATAGTCTTCAAGGCTCTGAAGGGCTTTCACAGTGTAGAGGGGTCGTCCCTATTCTCACTTGCACAAGATGGAAGATCTAAAAACAATGGGATGAAACTTCAAGGGAGTCAATACAGATTAGATGTTAGGAAGAACTTCCTGACAGTGAGGGCGATCAGTCAGTGGAACAGGTTGCCATGGGTGGTAGTGGGTTCTCCTTCGCTGGAGGTCTTCAAGCAGAGGCTGGACCTACATCTGTCTGGGGTGGTTTAGGGAATCCTGCATTGAGCAGGGGGCTGGACTGGATGGCCCTAGAGGTCCCTTCCAACTCTATGAATCTATGATTCTAGGTTCTGGCATAAGTTTTCAAGGACAGGTCTACTTCTTCAGATGTTTGGAGTGCAGTGCCTAGGAGCAGACATAGACCCTGCTAGATTCTATGATTCATGCATGAGCATTGGACACAGCAGTCATGGCTTCTCCATGCAGAAGGTAAGCAAACAAGCTACGGCTGGACAACCTGCGTAAGTGATGAAATTGTATCTGCTAGACTCAGAGGGCCCAGCCCTGGACCTCCTGATGTCCCTGAACTACAGCTCCCAACGTTCCATTTGCTGCAATGTAGCTGAGTTGCAGTTGAGGAACATCTAGGAGGTCATTGGGGAGAAGCCCTGCTCCTGATTCCTTCGCAGAATTTTCTATGGGAGGGATGGGGGCAATCTATGTTTTTCTAGATCTTGTTGGATTGCAGCTCCCAAGATTCCTAGGGTGCTGGCCACAGGAGGAGGAGGAGGAAGGGCTGTTGGGAGCTGGAGTTTAACATTGCCGCTAGGCAAGCAAGGACAGAAAAGGTGGGGGTAACTGAAGCAAGCAACGTGCACCATTTCTAACGTTACTCACTGGCAGAACTATCGGCCTGGGGACCACCAGCGGAGAAAGGTGTCCAGGATGGAGGAAGAGTCATCCATGATGCCTGTGTGCCAAAAAAAGATGCCCGGTTAATCAGAGTTGTCCTGATACCCACTCTGCAATTTAAATCTTTGCTCCCTGCTAGCATTGCCTAGTGCCGTGGAGTTTCCAGACGGAGAACAGCGCAGTTGCTTCGAGGAAAAAATGCCTTGGCCTGCACACTTTGAAGGCAACCCTTGCCACCATGATAGCTAGTACTTAAGTAGCTAAATGGGTACAGACCAGGATAAGGCCTTCTCGGTGGTAGCCCCCAGACTACGGAATAGCCTTCCCCGTGAGATGTGCCAGCACCTTTACTATATACGCTCAGGAGATTAACAGAGACATATCTTCACCCTGACGCTTCAGGACCTTCCAGGTCAGGTCATGAAATGCAAACAAACAAAGAAATAAGTCATGTGACCGTGCTCTACTCTCTTTGTTCAGAGCTTACCAAGTGGTTGATCCTTAAGTGCTGGAAGTCGTTATATGAACCAGCAAAACACTACCCTCTAAGCCGGTGAGATTTCGGCAGAGAAAAAGCTCACACACTCATAAGCCTAAACCTGCAGCACTATGGACTAGAAACTTGGCTAACATATTTATTTAGGCCATTTCCACGCTCACCTTGGTAAATCCAGGTGGAGGATCCATTCCACATGGGTTCCTATCAGGTTCCTAATGGGTGTTCAGGGCCGGGATGGAAATGGCCATAGTTATAAAGAAGAAGAAGAGTTGGCTTTTCTACCCTGCTTTCCTCACCCATTTAAGGGGACTCAAAGTGGCTGACAAACCTTCTGTTCTTCTCCCCACAACAGAACACCCTGTGAGGTAGGTGAGGCTGTGAGGGCTCAGAAGAGAGCTGTGACTAGCCCAAGGTCACCCAGCTGGCTTTGTGGGGCAAAGCAGAATCAAACCTGGTATTCCTTAGGAAGTTGAGCTCTGAATGCTTTCTCAGAAGACGCAAAGAACGCAACTAAGCCTCTAGAAAGTCCTACAGCGCAAAGCGATCGGACACATTGATCTGGACCTCCGAAAGGGCCGCTTCTCTTTGCGCTCACCTGTGCCGCCTTGTGGGCTTCCATCAAGACTCTGTGGGGCCCCGTCTCTGCTACGGCGAGTGACGACCGTCTCCTCTCGCCCCTCACTGTCACGCACCGTCCGGCGTTCTTCGACAGTCTACAAGGATCAGACAGGAAGGATGAGATGGTAAAACGAGGGGCCCGGCTTTGGAATGGTAACTTCTTTTTACTAACTGCAGGGTTGGATCCAATAGGATCTGGCAGGTTGGGTGGGGGGTAGCGATGAGAAGTTCAAAGAGATACATTTATGATGTATAAAACTACAAATTTATGAATTATAAATGTATAATTTATAAGTTATTCATGCTCTTATAACCTCCAGACTTGACTGCTGTAATGCGCTCTACATGGGGCTGCCCTTGAAGACGGTTCGAAAGCTGTAGCTGGTAAAGAACGCAGCTGCTAGACTGCTGACAGGAACAGCTGGCTGGACACACATCAAGCAGATCTTAAAAGAGCTGTATTCGCTGCCGATTTGCTACTGAGCCCAATTCAAGGGGTTAGCTTTAACTTATAAGGCCCTAAATGACTTGGGCCCCAAGTATCTAAAGGAATGCCTTCTTCCATATCAACCCGCCTGTGCCTTAAGACCTGGAGGGGAGGCCCTCCTGGTTGTACCACCACCCTCAGTAGTAAAAGGGATGGGCACCCAAGATAGGTCCTTTTTGGTGATGGCCCCTAGGCTATGGAATAGTCTCCCCCTTGAGGTACATCACTGAAGATGCACCTTTTAGCCCTGGCCTTTGGTTAAATGGGGATACACTTTCCCTTCCCATTAATCCAGACACATTGTTTTAATATATATTATTGCTTTTATTAACTCTTGCATCATTTCTGTTTTCAGCTATTCTGCTAAATCCCAAAGGTTATTTGGGATTGTGTAGCACGTATCTGCTCCAAGAAGGAGGCTGGGCTAGATTACGTCTAAATCCCTGCAAACTCAGTATAGCAATTCTTTTCCCCCACTTTTTTTCCCTTTCATTTAGAAAGAAAGGCATATTAGTTCTTAATTAAAAAAATAAATAAATCCATGGCTCTTCGTGATCAAAGTAACAGTGCCCCCTGCTGCTTGGTTCAAATATTACCACTTATCATACCCCTCTGTGAATAAATATTTGTATTATTCATTATTTAGCACAGACATTTGGATTCAGAGCCAATGTTGCCATATCTGAAGGCTCACACCTGAATTCAAATCATACGCTTTGGAACATTTGTACAAAGTTTAGTTACATTCGTGAACCTGGGAGGTGGTAAAACGACTGCCCCAGCCACACCTGCCATGGATTCAGAGTGGATTCAAAGTGGATTGAGCGTGGATTCAAAGTGGATCCAGGACGCATTTGACGCATTCTGAGCAGATATGTATGGGATACGTAGCAAATACTAGAGGTGTCCACAAATGCAATTTTCAGGATTCAATCTGAATATCTGAAGATTTGAATCGATTCGAATGTTTACAATTAGACTGTACTAACATTTTATTTGAATCAAATAAATTCGAATCTATTCGTACGAATTTTCAATTCGTATTTGAAGCTATGAACGTCGACAACATTCGAATGCATCTATATGCGTCTGTACGCATTTGTACGCATCCCGTTTTTATCCCGTATGCATCCTGGTTTCGTCCCGTAGATATCCAAACAAACGCGTACAGATAAAAAATAAGACGCATACAGATAAGTATGTAATGCATTTGTATCCGTACACATACGAATGTCTGAATAATTTATATGAATTATTCAAAAATTCATTCGAATGTTGAATTCAAACTTAGAGACATTTGATTTGAATTCAGATGTCCAAATTTGATTGAATTTGATCGAATTTCGAATGTTTCTAATATCTGTGCACATCTCTAGTGGATACATATGGGATACAAATGCGTCCGCCTCAGATACTCGTAGAAATACATTCGTATCGAATCGAATCCTACCACATTTGAAGGGGATCTAGTCGAACAAATACGATTCGATACGCATTTTCACGCATTCAGTTCGACACATGCTTGCTTGTGCCTCTGAGAAACCTTTGTGCTTACCCCATCAGGTGCCAGAACTTTTGTAACTGAAACACTTCTGAAATAAGAGTGGGACTGGGCTGGTGGAAGGATTGTCTCCAGACCCTTCGATGTGACGTGAGAGTCCAGATCTACAAGGAAGACCACGCCAAGCGTCAGCTGAAACTGCTTCTTGCCAAATAATTAATCACTTTGGGATCTCCTTTTTTCCTCCTCCCTCCACACTCCTTTTCCTTTCGTGCTGCACCTTTTAGCATAACCCTACAGATGATTCCCGTCACAGGAAGCCTGTACAGTTGCCAGTACCCCAGCCCAAAGTTAGCCTAGCCCCAGGAAAACCGATGCCCACCTCCCCAACCAATCTGGTCCTCACCTCGATCCTCCTTGGCGGGGTCCTTAAGATCTTCCAAACTTGGGAGTATCTCTCGCAGCTGCAAAATAAGCCAAATTCTGCTCAGTAATATCTTATTTATTATTATTAAATACACAAACATTCACAGCTAATTGTTCTGGGTAACTTATGAGAATACAAAAAACATCACAGACACATCTTGCAATAAACCTTATAACAAAGTGAGAACAGTCACCTGCTATACCTTCTGTTCAACAGTACAACCATGAAACGGTTCCAGAGTGCATTTGATATGGATTGAGAGCGGATTCAAAGTGGATTCAGGGTGGATTTGACGCTTTCAGAGTGGATATGTTACGGGATAACATATCGGATACGTCTCAGATACATGTGTGTTCGTATCAGACGTTCATACGAATTCATATGAATATATTCGTATTGAATAGAATCCTACCATATTTGAAAGGGATCTATTTGAATGAATATGAATTTTCTTACAAATTGAATGCAAAAACCCCCTCATTAGTGCACATACCTAACTGTGGCCCATCTTAAAAACATTGTAATCTATGTACAGTGTTTCGGAGCTTATGGAAATGATTTAGACAATGGAATGTTCGTTACGGGAGAGCTTAATTGCTACCAAATATGTTGACCTGAGACCAGAAAAGGATACCAAGCGTCTAGGAATGAGTATATTCCCTTCCTCCTCTGCAGATTTTCGCTGGTCAGTAATATCTGTGGAGGACTCAGGATAATATTCGAAATATTCGTTATTCATACGAATTTCTACGTTTGTATACGGATTGATTGTACTTTAGTATTCGTAGGAATATGAATGCTTCGCGTTATTCATACGAATAATCCGGACACTCATATCTGTACGCATCTTCTCTGTGTCTGTACGTATCTGTACGGATACGTATGGAATAAAAACGGGATGCATACAGATATGTACGGGATCCGTATCATTGGATACAAATCAAATATTCGAACGAATAGATACGAATGTATTTGTATCAGTTTAAGCGTCCAGACATCTGTTCTTTATTCGCACGAATTTGGATTTCTGAATGTCCGATTCGTTACGAATTTCCTACCTGCCCAGTCCTTCCCGGTGGGAACGGGTTTCCTTCCCCTGCCCTGTTCTTCTAAGGACGCTTTTTAACGTGCTGATGGTTTCATCTATAAACTGCTTTGAAACTGTTTTGTACTGGGAAGCGTGGAAGCCATAGTGCCACATACCCCTTGATACGGACGCGCAGGCTTCCCAGCTGGAGCCGTTGGCCTAGATCCGCCTTCTGCTGCTCGCTCGCTGTGGGATCTGGAGCCCTCTGGATATTTCAGCATGAAGTCTCGCAGTGTCTGCCTCTTTTCACCAGGAGGCAGTGGGGGCCCCATGTCCGGAGGTGGCGGCGGCGGTGCCTCTACACCAGGAAATTCTGTGTGCAAAGGGAGAAACCAGTAAGAAGAAGAGTTGGCTTTTCTACCCCGCTGTTCTCAACCATTTAAGGGGACTCAAAGCTGCTGACAAACCTTCTGTTCTCCTCCCCACAATAAAACACCCTATGAGGTAGGTGGGCCTGTGAGAGCTAAGCTCAGAAGAGAGCTGTGACTAGCCCAAGGTCACCCAGCTGGCTTCATGGAGGAGTGCAGAATCAAACCTGGTATTCCCAGGTAAGCGTCTGGCTCCCTAACCACTAGGTCAGGAGAGAAAGACATTCCCTCCTATATATAGCAGATTTACAACATGAATACACCATTTCTGAAGCACCCAGGGGGCATTTCACGGCTCCTGGGTTCTTACCTCATCCTCTGGCCTCGACATTGTGTTAGTAAACACAGTACCTTTGCTCCTAAGTTGTTCCTAACCCAGATCATGCCCAATCTCCCTCCAGCAGGCATGAGCTAAGCTTACCAAAAGGTCTCCTGGGGAAATTCCAGGCTTCCATTTCGTGGAAGAGCTCATTAAAGTCCTGAAAGAGCTCTTCGAAGCCAAAGTCGTGGAAATGCATCCCTCCGGGGCTAAAGCTGAAACCAAAGCCAAAGTCGCCAGGGTGCTGGGCCCTAAAAGAGGGGCTGTCCTCATCTTCGTCGTCGTCCTCATCTTCGTCCCGCGTGATTCCCCCAAAGAACGGGTCTCGGGGCCTGTGGAGGGAATGGCAAAAAGCAAGACCTAGAGTGGGATATAGGATATTCGAGTAGGATATAGGGCAGCCGTTGACAAGCCAATCAGGGCCCTTTCTGGGACGAAAGCTCACCTTAATCCTCGCAGGCATGTAAGAATTACATATATTTAGGAAGGCGGTGAAGACGCACCTCTTTGCCCTGGCCTGTGGCTGAGATGATTAGATTTCCCATCCCAGCACAGATACCATCGTTTTAAACATGCTGTGCACTGTTTTAGATACGTTGATTTTTTTAAAAAGCGTTTAATGTATATTCTGTTTTTAATCTCTTGTTTTAACAGTTGTTACAGGGGCGGAATAGAAATGTAATAGAAAGAAAGAAAAATCAAGATAGACGGACAGACAAAGATAGGTAGATAGATAGGTAGAGAGAGAGACAGACATATAGATATAGATAGATCAAGATAGATATGATAAATCAAGATAGATAAATAGATAGATAATATAGATAAATAAATCAAAACAGACAGACAGACAGACAGATAGATAGATAGATAGATACTTAGATAGATAGATAGATAGATAGATAGATAGATAGATAGATAGATAGATAGATAGATAGATAGATAGATAATCTCAGGTTCAATCCCCAGCCTTCATTCCAGAGGTAGGCAATGGCAAACCACTTCCATATCCCTGCCAAGAAAGCTGCAGAGAGGATTCAACCCCAGTTACACAACTATTCTTAAAACAAGACCTGGGAAGTTGTATGCATGACAGAAAGAAGAAGAGTTGGGGAGGGTTGGTGCGTGCGTGCCCTGAACACTTTTACCAGCAGGGAGGCAGGCAGAAACTCTGCCGGTGTAGCTCCCCGGTGAGGGGGATCAGCCTCCAGAGCAACCCGTGCCCCCAAAGCCAAGCAGTTCCAGTGTGACACCTGCCTGCAGCCTGCCCGGCCAAACTCTCTATCAGTGAGATTCTCCACCTGACAAGCAAGGAGCACCGGTCAGATTTCTGCCTGCCAGGCCCAATTGCTCTAGCGGGGCAGCTGCTGTCGGCCTGACCAAGCTGCACCGGTGAGGCTCCTGCCTGCAAAGCAAGGGGGGGGGCACTGGGGGTTCTGCCCCTCCTTCCCCAGGGCCACCAGCCTCTCACCTTTGCCCGCCACGGAAGAAGCCCCGAAACAAGTCGTAGAGACTCATATTCCCAGCAGTACCAGCCGTCAAGCGAAGACGCGTCGCGTCGCGACAGTCGCGCCTCCCGCTCGCCCGCTTCCGCCACTCTCTCCCGTGACGCCGCGTCTACCCCCGTGCCGTAAAGCGACGGCGCGGCGGGCCGCGTTTTGCGACACTCACGGCGAGTCGTCGGCCTAAAGGCAAGCTGCCCATAGACTTAAAAACTTAGATTGATACGCGGAGTGCTCGGGTTCACGACTTGCGGGAATAAAGGGAGAAACCTGTTTCCTGGGAATAGATACTATAAAAACTTGAGTCCAAGCTGGGGGATTATAATGTGTGTGTGTGTTCAGGCATAGATGCTCTTGTTCTGGTAGCAAAATAGGACAGAAGAGTTAGGGCTGGCTTCAACTTGTTCTGTTCTTTGATTTTGGATTAATCTAACATCGTGTGTTGAAATTGTTTGTTAAACTCTTGTTTGGATAAATAATTTAAAAAAAAGAGTAAAAAGAGTCAGGAATGACAGAGGGAAGCATTTTTCCACCCAGAGGGTCATCGGTCTATGGAATTTACTCCCAGAAAAAGTGGACAGCAACCAGCCTACATAGCTTTAAGAGAAGATTCCATAAATTCACGGAGGACAGGTGTATCAATGGCTACTAGAATGGATGCCCAGGTGCCACCTCCAGATCGGAGAGATGGGCAGGAGGCCTCTGAAGGCCACTTGCAGGGAGTCAAGAGCAGGTGGTTTTGTCTTGGTCCTCTGCTTGAGATGCCCAGAAGCAATTAGCAGGCCACGGGGTGAGGCAGGATGCTGGGCTAGATGGGCTGTGGCCGGATCCAGACAAGGCTCCCCTTGTTTTCTTATCTCAAATGGCTGTCTTGGTATCATCTCCAGGTTGGAGAGACAGGCAGGATGCCCCTAAGGGCCACTTTGCAGGGAGTCAAGAAGTTTCGGCCTGATCCAGAGGACAGGACTCTTCTTCTGTCTTTATGGGCAAATTCTTGGGGACCAGGGGTACCACTGGTTCCTAGAATGGATGCCTCCAGACTGGAAAGACAGAGCTCCCCTTCTGCCCATATATTCACACTGACTCAATCAGAAAATCCGATTCAATTTGAATCTTTTAAATCCGAATTTAACAAGATTCGACTTGAATTTACCAAATTCGAATCTATTCGTTCGAATTTTTCATTCGAATCTGCGCATACGGACGTCGACAACATTCGTCTGTGCCTGTACACATCTTCCCCACATCCGTACATGTCTGTACGCCTCCCGTAGTTATCCCGTATGCAACCTGTTTTCGTCCCATACGGACGCGGGAAGGATGCGGATCTTCAAGTACACATCGGGCACAAACCCGTATACATAGATAGGCACGTCCGGATAGTTCAAACGAATAGATCCGAATTTTGGAAATGCAATTTGAAAGTTTACATTTGCATTTCGGGGCATTGGATTCAAATTCGAATGTCGAAATTCGACACATTCGATTGGATTTCGAATGCCTACAAATATTCGTGTACATAATTGCTTCCTTGATGAACTCGGGGCTCCTAAGGGCCCCCACCCACAGCTGGCCCCCAAGGCTGGATGGAAGACGCGAGGCTCTAAGAACAGAGTGGGGTTTTCGTTTTTATATACAAGACACATTTATCCATTAAATTTAGAACACAGTACAAAAAAAACACTTCAACTAATTAATCTTACAATGCAGTTCATATCAATTACTGATCTTATTCCTAATAATAAAGGGGGCATTGTAGAAGGGCGGGGAGGGATCTTCAGATGTCGTCTCCTTTGGATCTGCTGGGCGGTGCTTTATTGGGGGGGGGGAAGAGGAGGAGTAGAGGAGTAGAAAAACAAAACAAAAAAAAGGCCCCTACGGCTCGTAATCTGAATGAATGCAGAGAAAAAAAAGAGAAAAGAAAAAAAAAGATACAAATTCTATATTACATACAATAGGGGGGGGGAGGTGGCTGGGGGGGCGGGGGGCGGCGGGAGGGCCCAGCCGTGCAAGACTTGGGTTGCCGGGGCTGCAGGGCCTTGCCGAGGGGAGGGGCGTCCCTCCCCCAGGAGGGGTCCTTCCTTCTTGGTTCGGTTGCTGTCGCTCTTCCGCCCGTCTCTCGGTTGGTTGAAGTGTGGGGCCGTCTTCCTCGGCCGCGCCGCTCAGTTGGCGCCCCAGTTGTAGCTGCTGTAGGCGGACTTGTTGGCCTGTGACTTCTGCGGGATGGAGCTACCTTGGTTGCGTTGGCCGGTGCCGCTCTGAGGCCGCGCGGAGCAGGGAGAGAGAGAGAGGGGGGGGGGGAAGAGAGAAAGACGGGAGGCCGTGAGGTTTGTGGGATGGACGTCACACTCGGACGGGGTTTGGGGAAGACGGTGGGCACGCTGGGGATTCTGGGAACATGCGGCACCCACCTGCCCCCCCCCCCAAACTTATTTATTTTGGTTTATTTAAGGACTTCTGTGCCACCCTTCGCCCAGAGGTCTCAGGGCGGGTCACGACGGTAAGACATTAAAACCGATTTAAAATATAAGTCACACTCCCTTCCTTGCAGGGCACTGACCGGAAGGAGCTAAGCATCAAAGGCCTGGGTGATAAAGATATGTTTTAAACAGATGCTGAAAATCACACAATTCCAGAGTCTGGGGGCCACCACCGAAAAGGCTCTGCTGAGACTCCCTGCCTTTTGCACCTCTGATTGAGGAGGGACTACAAAAAACGGTCATCTCCTTGAGATCTCAATACACCGTCAGGTCTACATAGGAGAAAGATACCCAGAGTCCAAACCGTTTGCCTTTCTTTCCACGGGGGCTGGCAAAAATCTGTGGGCCCTCTAGATACTGTTGGACTCTAGTTCTCATCAGACCGCGGTCATTATGCCCCAAAGGCAAGCGAGAAGCGGAGATGGGAGTTTATTCAGCAATACCCAAAGGGTACTGTGTGCTTTTTCTGCCCTACGGTACATGGCCGGGGCCCAGCGGAACTTCGTCTCCACATCTGCTGTGTTTTTTGCTTCCAAGATTCTCTGTCCTCCCTGGAACGTTTGGGCCCCAGGCTAAGCAACAGAACGAAGGCAGAAGGATTGAACAGAAATGCAGAGCCATGCATTGGCCTGCTTCTCCATCTGTTGAGATCTAGGGCCCGGCGGCGGACACTGCAGGACCAAAACTTCCACCCAGTGCGGGCGGCCATGATGAAAGAAACTGGAAACCGGCAGCTTCCGGGGCTGGGGTGGGGCGGGTTGCTGAAGGGCCTACACCCCATCGCTTTGGCTGAAGATGGAGCGCAGCTATGACACGTGGTGAGCAAAAGGGCAAGGCGGCATCTCTGCAAGAGGTCCATTACCTGATCTTCTTGCTGGTGGCAGAAGTACAGAATCAACTGAACATGTTTGGGAAAGGTGAGGCAGGCCCGAGGATATGGAAAATACAAGGACAGATTATGATTTCCCCCCGGGGGACCCAAGCGACTGAGGCCAAATTAGGGGGGAGGGGGAATGTGGGGGGCTTTAACTGAAAACGGGGGTTAGGGGCAAGCCGCCCTCTTCGATTCTGTCTAGGCCTTCCCAAGTGGGTGTGCCCTTTTTTGCGCCTGCTGTGCGGACTTCCACACAAAGGGTTTGATGGGATAGGTGCGGGGGGGGGGGGGTGTTCAGGAAACGGCAGGCGGCTGTCCCGGCTCCTACGGGTGGGGGTGGGGGAGCTATGCTTACCTGCCCATCCTGCTGCAGGTGATGGTGCAAGATCTGGGAGTGCGGCTGCTGATGCGGAGTCAAGATGTGCATGAAAGGGGCCGGCGGGTACGCTGCAGCCGTCGCCGGGTTGATGGGGCCACCACTGCCCAGGGCTGACGGCAAGTTGAAGGAGGCAGCGGGCGTTCCAGTGTGAAATCCTTGCTTCTCAAAAGACTGCTGCTTTGGGGGTGTGTGTGGGGGGGCAAAGGAAACATTGAGAGAATGGGGAAAACATTGCACCTCTTGGGTGCCACTAGGAAGGAAATGAAAGGCAGAAGCAGATGGGCTCCTAAAGTGGCCCACTGTCATGGGTCCCCCCCACAATGAGCCCAGGATTATAGTCCGTATATACACTGCTCAAAAAATAAAAATGAAGGGAACACTTAAATCACATGCTGGATCTCCCAGTGAATGAAAGGTTCTAAGTTGAAAATCTTGGCTTGTGTAATTTGTCGAGAACAAAATGGCGTAGCAACGGTCAATGGAGACCAAAAGCATCAACCGACCGAGAGCCGGATTCCAGAGCCGGAAAATCAAAGTAAAAAACTGAAATCACAGGTGGATCCAATCTGCGTGAATTTCAACAGGGCAACTCACAAGGCGACTGACTCAGTAGTGCATATGACACCCCCCCCATGGCTTATGCAATCCCGACCACGTCTGGGCCTGCTCTGGATGAGGCGGCGGATGGAGTCCTGGGGGAATCTCCTCCCAGACCCGGATCAGGGTGAAAGTCTGTCCCTGGACAGTCTGTAGTGGATTCAGGTTTGCAGAACATGAGGGCCAGTACATGGCAACGTCTTCACCGTCCAGAAGCTGCTTACATGCTCTGGCCACATGAGGCTGGGCCTTGTTCTGCACCAGGAGGAATTAAGTTCTGAGGATTCCATGCCAGCACCTAACAGCAGTCAGGATACTGTTGGCTATCATGTGGAGGTTTCTGTAACCCTCCAAGGATAGGCCAGCCCAGACCATCACTGACCCACCGCCAAACCAGTCATGCTGGATGACACATGTGCCCAGTGTGAACCTGCTTTCATCTGTGAAGAGAAAGAGACACCATGCTGCCTGCCAATGCTGGTGTTCTCCGGAGGGTGCCAACTGTATGACGCGGGGCAGAGAGCACAGGCCCCACGATGGGCGCCAGCCCTCAGGCCACCCTCAGGCCGTTGTGTATCTGACAGTTTGGTTAGAAACATGCACCCCAGTAGTACAATGGAACTTCATCTGTAGGGCTCGGGCAGTGCTCCTCTTCTTCCTCGCCATCCTGATGCTGGGCTGACGCCCTTCAATGGCCCTGTCCAGTTCTCCTCATGTCTCCTCCCCTTGTCTTGGAATCTGCTCTGTGCTCTTGAGGCTGTGTTGGGGGAGCTTCTTGCGATGGCATGCATGGATGTGCCATCCTGGGAGAGCTGGGCTCCCCGTGCAACCTGAATGGGCTGCAGGTACCACCTGATGCTACCAGTAACCCCAAGGATGCCAGCAAACCCCAAAACTAGAGAAGAATCAGTCAGGAGTGCTAAGGAGAGAGTCTTGTCTGTGGCCTCTGCTTGCAACACCATTCCTCCTTTGGCCTTCCGCTGCACCTGTCATCACCTTTCTTTCCACCAACGCAGGTGAGGTTGACCCACAATTCCTTGGGCTTCCTAACAGGACAGGCTGATATCCCTGACGTTGACATGACTTGGGGTTAAACTGTGATGTTTCAGTGTTCCCTTCATTTTTATTTGCTTTTTTGAGTGGTATAGGCCAAGGTCAACCTGAAGCCGGAACTTGGGGCTTTCCAACTTGCATTTCCTGTCCTTCCAACAGGATCCAAGCGTGCGTCTCATCCCTGCCCCCACCCCCCCCCACCCCCAATCTAGCACCCAGTGCAAATACCAACCTGCGTTTTCGAGTAGACAGAGCCAGAAATATCCGGCACTCCTGTGTTACTGGATGTTACCGACACACCTGGAGGGCAGAGAAGGTGGAGGAGAAAGCAGGTAAGCCCCCACCGCAAAGACTGACCGTGTACAAAGCGAGAATTCTTTGTTTGCTAGCTGCTTCCTAGACCAACCCGCCTGCAGGAACGGGGCTTTAGTTGTGTTTGATTAGCTCTTATGCTCCTTTCCTGCGCTTTGTTCCATAGTAACCCTCCTCCGCTCTCCTGGAGGCGGTGGACAGCACCTCCCATTCACGTCCAACCCTCTAACACTATATTCTGGACTTCCAGACCACAGATTCCTGCAGGAACTTGCCCATGGGTGTATTTGCCTTGCACGTTTCTGGCCCGGAAAGAAGCAAAAGTGTCCCCCACCCCCCCCCCAAAAAAATAAAGAACAGGCAAGTTTCGTCAATCCTAAGTCTTGCAAAAGCAAACCCAGGCTGTAAAAAAAAAAACTGCTGCAAAAGGGAAGGCATAGTGCACCAACCGGGTAAGAGCAAAACTGTTGACGTGCTAAAGGGTGACTATATCTCCCCCTGCGGAGCTGTTTAGCACCTACGGCTACTCGGTATGGTTGATACTGTGATTCATAAAGATCTGGTAGCAGCAGCAATTCAGTGCACAGGAGAAGAAGGAGAGCAGGAGGGCCAAATGCAGGGGATTTCCCTCTTCCCGGGCCAGGGCTGGGCAGTATTTTAATGTGAGAGGAGGCCTCGTGGTCTCCAGACAGGGCAGGATAGAAACAAAGGGGGGTTAAGTCTAAATGCCCCAGCTGGTTACAGAAGGAATCTTATCCTTCCTGGTTCAAACCACCCCCTAGAATGTGTCTGCCTCTTTAACCTTCCACCTCATAATAAGCAAGAAAACAGAGAAGATCTCAAAGGCCCATCTTCTAGCCCTCTGGCCCTGCAGGGCACTTGCAGGGAGTCAAGAGCAGGTAAAGGTTTTGCCTTCGACTTATGTTTGAGATGCCCAGAAGCAAGTGGTGGGTTACGGTGTGAGATGGGATGCTGGGCTAGATGGGCTGTGGCCTCATCCAGCAGGGCTCCTCTTAATTCACGGAGGACGGGGTTTCGGTGACTACTGGACTGGATGCCTAGGCGCTGCCCCCTCCAGGTTGGAGAGGCAGGCAGGCAGGCCTCTAAAGGCCATTTGCAGAGAGTCAAGAGCAGGTGAAGGTTTTGCCTTCTCTTCTGCTTGAGATGCCCAGAAGCAGCTGGTGTGGGACAGGATGCTGAACTAGATGGGCTGTGACCCGATCCAGCAGGGCTCCTCTTAATTCACAGAGGACAGGTGTATCAATGGCACCTAGAATGGATGCTCAGGTACCACTTCTAGGTTGGAGAGGCAGGCAGGAGGCCTCTGAAGGCCATTTGCAGCAAGTCAAGAGCGGGTGAAGGTTTTGCCTTCCTCTTCTGCTTGAGATGTCCAGAAGCAGGACACAATGTAAGTCAGGATGTTGGGCTAGAGCTAGAAGGCTCCCCTTACGCCCCTGGGTCAGCCTATCCAATGGTGGGAAATTACAGGAGCTATAGTTCAGCTCAAAGAATTTGGCCAACCCTCTGCTATCCATAGGCTTTCTATTCCAGCTCTGGTTGCTTTCAGGAATTTATTATTGTTATTTTATTAGATTGATTTTAATATTGTTCTGATTATTATTAGATTGTTTTATTGCTACGTCACTATTATTTCTGTAATTTTTAACCCTGTACCGTCCCTTGGTGGAAGGGGTGTAGTAAACAAACAAACAAACAAACATCTCATCCTATACCCGAAGGTCTCAGGGCAAGTAACAACCTTTAAAAACTAACAGATTACACAACAATGTATCTTAAAAGCTGTAATGACCATAAAAACGTTTGCAAAACTCAACAGAATATAAACAGCATCCTAAATATTCAAATAATAGCATCCGCAGTGGAGGGAAAGAATAACCACGTCAGCTGAAGGGCAGGGCAAAGAGAGAAGGAGCCTGACACACTTTGAGGGGGAGACTTTCCCATAAACTGGGGGCCATTCTGGAAGGTGATTCTAGACTAAGAGGCCTGGGATTTCCTCGTGGTCTCCTATTCGAGCACTAAATACATCAAATCTTGCTTAGCTTTGCAGGCCAGACAAGGCTACCCAGGTTTTGCTACTCGCTCTTGCTAGGACAAGGAAAACCTGGGTTCAGGCTCTCATCTGGTTTGACTGGATAGCTTGCTTCTACACTGATCTCCCCCCTCCCCCCCCCCGCCCCCGGACTGACTCCCCGGTGATGTTTCAGCAATTCCCCCCTCCCTGATCCACTCACCAGTGCTGTACCCATGGGAGCCATAGCCGCTGGGCTGCTGAAAGGGGGTGGCTGAGGCGTTCACGCTGACATTGACGCTATGCTGCTTGGAAGAAGTGGGAGCCACCTGAGGAAAGCAAAGGGCTGTGGAGTGAGCAGCATGGGGGGCAGAGGCGGCGTCCGGCTCCACCCCCGCCCCACAGTTCCACAGCAGGCAGGCACTCACAGGGAACACAGCGGGCCCATACTGGAAGGTGCTGGGTAGCCCTGGGACCCCCGTATAGTACGGCAGGCTGGTGTAGCTGTAACCGGGAGGCAGGGCCGGGTTCAGGAACGTCTGCTGCGTGGTATGGTGTGTCTGGGTTTGGTTTTGCTGAGGCTGGGCCAGGGTGGTGGCCGGAGCGGGGGAGGAGGCGTCGCCGCGGCCAAACTTCGTGAGGTCACCTGGGAGGGAGGAAGAAGACGGAAGAGGACAATGAGGAGAAAGCGCCGCGCCACGGCGCCTGCCCTGTGATCTAGCCGGAGCCTAGGGTATTATCAGCGGATGACGCGTGGGCAAAGAAAAGCATCTGCCCAAAATTCCACCAGCGAGGTGGGGCAGGCCACGGAGGACGAGGGGGAATGAGAGTTGCCTTTTATACCTCGCTTTTCTCACCCTTAAGGGGACTCAAGGCGGCTGACGAGCGTTCTGTTCTTCCCCCCACAGCAGACACCCTGTGAGGCAGGTGGGGCTGTAAGAAGCTCAGAAAGAGAGCTGCGACTAGCCCAAGATCACCCAGCTGGCATCGTGGAGGAGTGCAGAACTGAACTGGGGGAACAGAGGCTAAGAGTCTGACACTCTAACCGCAGGAACAAACTGGCTCACAGAAGAAGAGTTGGCTTTTATATCCCACTTTTCTCATCCTTAAGGGGACTCAAAAGCATCTGATAAACCTGTCCTTCTCCCCAGAACAGAACACCCTCAGAAGAGAGCTGTGACTAGCCCAAGGTCACCCAGCCGGCTTTGTGGAGGAGGGTGGAACTGAACCCGGTATTCCCAGATAAGAGTCTGGTTCCCTAACCACTAGACAATAAGATATCCCGGTTTGCCAGAAGGGCCACATTGCCGTACCCTCAGAAGCAATGGATAACAGATATATCAGTTATTTAAAATCAAGCATGGTGTGCAAAAGGTGGAGAGAGAAAAAATAATTTCTCTTACACACAATGCTAGAATCAAGAGGCGTGTTATGAAGCTGATGGTCGGGAGATTTGGGACCAGCAAGGGGAATTATTTCTTTACCCGGAGGGAGGTGGGACCGCAACTAGTCTGAACAGGTTTAAGAAAGAGCTGAAGAAATTCATCTAGAGCAGGTGGGTCCTGTGGCTACTAGAATGGATGCGCGGGTACCGCTTCCAGACTGGAGAGATGGGCAGGATGCCTCTGAAGGCCATTTGCAGGAGTGAAGAGCAGGTGGAGGTTTTGGCCTTGAACTCTGTTTAAGATGCCCAGAAGCAGTTGGTGAACCAAAGTGTAGAGGATATGTTGGTGTAGATGGACTGTTGCCCAATCTAGCAGAGCTCCTCTTAGATTCTTATAGGATTGGACAAATCTATGAAGGAAAGGAGTTTTAATGCCTAGAATAGATGCCTGAGTACCATCTTGAGGCTGGATGGACAGTCCAAAGCGGGTGAATGGTTTTGCCTTCTGCTCGAGCTGCCCAGAAGCAACGTGTGGACCACTGTGTGAGATGAGATGCTGGACTAGATCGGCTGTGGTCTGATCCAGCGGTGCTCCTCTTATGTTCCTAAAGACACTTCATTGGCCATTGCGCAGCGATGGCTACAAGAACTGATGCCTAGGTATCATCTCTAGGGGTCAAGAGACAGGAAGGAGGCCCCTAAAGGCAACTTGCTGGGAGTGAAGAGCGGGCGAAGGTTTTGTCCAGATGCCCAGAAGCAATGGGTGAGCCACTGCGTGAGATGGAAACCTGGTCTAGATGGGCCATGGCCTGATGCAGCAGGACTCCCGTTAGGTTCTAGTGTGTGTCACTCATATGGACACAAGCCCCAACCGCCTTTCCAAGGGAAAGGCATCCTCAGCTCCATCCCTTCCTGAGCAGGGCACCGCCTCCTTCCTACCAGAGTAAGGGTTGCTGCTCAAACTCGCGTCCCTTCCAGTCAGCGGGGTGGTTGGTGTAGGAAATGGGATGCTGTAGTAATCCTGGAAGAAAAGAAAAGCAAGGGCGATTAAGGCCTGCTTATTTCAACTGGGGGAAGCAACGGACCGTCCCAGCTTCCCTCCCAAAGCCGCTTGACCCATTTTGCAACAGAAGATTGTTAAGAGCACCTATGACGTACAGTTGAACCCCCGTATCCCCTGATCCGGTAACCGTGGTTTCAGTTTCCCGCGGTGACCGGATGAGCCCCACCCCACCCACCCTGTGGGCACCATCAGGCCTAACATAAGCTCTTTCGAGGCCTAGGACAGGCAGGAAATGCACCGATATAGTGTGTGATTTCCCATAATGCCTTGGAAATCCCACCTGATTTCACAGGAATTATGGGAAATGGAGTGCATTTCCCAGAGTTTGCTATTATCTGTGGTTTATGTTATCTGGGTGGGGCCTGAGTGTATTCAATTCAATGCTAATCTTTAAAATTCAAATTTACCCAAATGTGATCCGAATTTGCTACACTTACGAATGTCGACATTCGTACATGCCCAGATGCGTCATTACGCATAGCGTATGCATCCCATATTTATCCCATATGCAACCTGTTTTCATCCCGTACGGATCTGGACAAATGTGTATGGATATGGGAAAGAAGAAGAGTTGGCTTTTCTACCCTGCTTTTCTCACCCTTTTAAGGGGACTCAAGGCGGCTGACAAACCTTCCGTTCTTCTCCCCACAACAGACACCCTGGGAGGTAGGTGGGGCTCAGAGAGCTCAGAAGAGAGCTGTGACTAGCCCAAGGTCACCCAGCTGGCTTCATGGGGGAGGGCGGAGTCGAACCCAGAACTCCCAGATAAGAGTCCAGCTCCCTAACCACTAGACCAAACTGGAATATGTGCAAGTACGCATCCTGTACATGACCACACAAATACAAATGTCTGAATAATTCAAACAAATAGATTCAAAAGTCTGAAATTCATTCAAATGTTTAAATTTCAATTTATAGACATCTGATTCGAATGTCAAAATTCAAACGATTTCGATCGAATTTCGAATGTTTTCAATACTCGTGAACATCCCTAGGGGTGGGGATTGCCAGGTCAGAACTGTATCTTCTACAGGCCTATCGCTTGGCTTTGAAAAAGGCTAATCAAGAACTCCAGACCTAGTGGGAAATACTAAAAAGCTGTTGTAAATATGGCATGTTCTGATACTTGATGCAGAAGGGGCCCTGCTAAATTCCAGCAGAAGGCCCTGCAGAGATGGGGTGTTTCTTTAACTCACCAATGGAAATCTGGTCTGAAGCATCTGTAGGTCATCATAGCCATAAACTTGTGGCTGCAAAAGAAACAGGGCGGAACAAGAGGAAAGACGTCAAATCTCTGGCAGTGGTCAAGAATCCTTGGAAATTTCTCCCTTCACCAACAGTAAGCAAGATGGAAAAGTAAATACGGTAGTAACAATAACATAAACAGCAGCCTTCAGTGCTGTCGTCTTTATTACGATCAGTGAACAGCTTAAATTGGAGCACCCCAATACTGGCAAGGGAAGCCATACTGAAATCAACACGGCCTCCTGCTAATTCTACTGGGCTCCAGCTCCCCTAAGTCCCAGCAGGCAATAATGAGCAATGGTGAAGGATGATGGTAATGGAGAGTCAGTTTTTAAGCCCCACTTTTCTCGCCCTTAAGGGGACTCAAAGCAGCTGACGAACCTTCTGTTCTTCTCCCCACAACAGACACCCTGTGCCTGCTGGCTGCGTGGAGGAATGCAGAACTGAACCAGAAGGCTAGCGGGTAAGAGCCTGACACTCTAACCACAAAGGCCAACGGGACCTGGAAGGCTGCCGACCCAAATATTGGTTGAGCATCCTATCGAATTCTAAGGCTCTTAGAAATGTAGTTTGCAGGGAATTTAGGGTTAGAGTTTTGGCTCACTTGCAGCTCACACAGAGCCAGGATAGGGAAGCCTGTGATGGGTAGTGTTGCTTAAGTAAGCCTAACTATAATTGTCTGAGGCGCTTTCTGCACTGGGCTTAATTAGGGATTACATCTAGGAACAGGAGGCCTTTTCGAACTACAGGTGAACGGCTGTAGTGCAGTAAAGCTAGGACATGTGGGGACAGATTCCCCATTCACACCTAGGTGCCTACCTACGGGTGAAAGGGGAAACCGTCCCCGCGTGGCCTAGCCTGAAAAGGCTGGCGTGGGGGCGGGACGCCCCTCCCAGGCCTCCAGCCATTGGGTCAAATTCGACCCAGGGGCGGGCAGGCCTGTCACGTTCCTTCCCCGGTCCCCACAGGCCCTAGGGGACCGAATTGGGTCCCCTAGGGCCCGCAGGAACACCCTCCGAGAACCCCCCCTCCCCGGGCACAGTCCTACAGGGAATGAACAGGCATTGCACTTACCTCATGCTTGCCAGGTTCTGAAGTGGCCAGCGCGGCCAGCGGTGTGGTGTGTCTGTGCCCGCTGCCCGCTCTGATTGGCTAGCTACCCACGTGTGCGCAGCCAACCAATCAGAGTGGGCAGCATGCGCACGGGCACAGCCCTGCTGGCCACGCCAGCCACTTCAGAACCCGGCGGGCACGAGGTATTCCCACATAGGAGTCTGGCTCCCTAACCACTAGGCCAAACCGGCTCAGGCCTGGCATTGCTCAAAAACGAGGTCAACTATGAAAGCGCCCCGTAAGTAAAAATACACAGTGGCGGTTTCTCATGCAAGGCAACTTTTCCCCAAAGAGTTTTGTCCGAGCCGGATGTTGCAAGCGCGTGCAGGGAAAAGAACCGCTCCGCTTGCATCTGGTACCAACTCTGAGTCAATGTCCCATGCGCTGTCCCTCCTACCGCGCTACGGTCAAGAGCTCGGCAGGATCTACTAGCATGGGTCTACTAGCTGACGCTGCCACCACATGGGTATTTCAACCCCCAATTCCCACTGGGCCCAGCTGTGATGGTCCACCGGGAGTGCAACCACGAAGGTGGGTGAGAAACGCAGTGCAAAGGCAAGTGTCACTCACTGGATACGCGTGCAAAAGCCCCGGCGCCATGATGTATGGGTTCGGCAACAACGGCGGCACGCCAGGAGGCAGGTTGGGAGGGGCCTTTCCTGCAGGGAGAACGGGGTGTTAACAGGAGGCATTCACGCTCTGCAAACCGGAAACACACATCTCAGAAGTAATGCACGGAGGCCGGTGTTAATGGCGGCAAAGGAAGGGGTTTCAAGGGGGAGGGGGTTTTGCTCAGGCGTGCGAGGCGCGCTCCGCTGAGCTTAACGGCCTGAAGGTTTGGCCCTTCCTTGTCGCCTCTCCATTACGGTTCAGTCAAGGCCTTCCAGAAGTTGGCTGGGCCCAACGCCCCTCCCAGTGTTGGATGGTCAGGAGTCCAAAGAGGAGAAACATCTAGAGAGCTGCAATGGCTTCTTTTTATCCGCTAACAACCCGGAGAACAGTAACCACTTAATGCCTTTGGCCATCCCACGGAGCCGGGGCCCGAGAGATGGCGCTTGGCCTCATTCTGGAATACACCCCAGGATAGGGCTCTGTTGTCCGCATGCTATTAGAGACCATGGCAGGCCTCATCTGGCAGGCCTCATCGTGTGGCATTCTGGGTCATTTTCTGCCTATCCCAGGCCTCAGAAGACATTAAGGTAGGGCTAATGGCACCTGTGGGGGCGGTGGGATCCAGGCACCGTGGGAAACTGAAACCAAGGTGACTAGATCAGTGGATATGGGGGTCTGACTCTACCTCCTAGGGAGGGTGGATCACTAAGCATAGAGTCCAAGTCCCTGGATCTCTTGGCAGTTTTTGATGCCACTAACCACGGACATCCCTAGTCACGAAGGAAGGAATAAAATGGAGAGACCGAGGGAAGCGCTCGACGCAGAGACAAGGCCAGATGGAGGACCGCTTGAAAACCACTCCAGCCAATGTCCACCGCTTTCCCGCACGCGCCCGGGCAACCTGGAAAGCCCCCGAAGCTCGGAGAAAGCACCTGACGTCGTGGCCACGGAGCTCCGGGTCGAAGCGGTCACCGTGGAGTTACTGCTGAGGCTCAGGCCGAGGCTGCTGACGCTACTCAGGCTGGGGGAGGCGCTGACCACGGGCGGCGTGGCCGAGACAGTACTGGACGAGGTGGAGAAAGTGCTTGCGGAAGAATGTAGACCAGCTTCGCTCTCCACACTGGTGTGCTGCAAGAACAGGAGGGCAAGGCGAGGGGAAGCGAGAGAAACACGCGACGTCAGGATCCAGAGGATAAGGCCCTGAGGCCACCAAGAAAGACGCCCCCCGTGGCGACATGCGTGTCAGAGCACTGCAGTTCAGCCAGCCATAAGGGTTTGGCCTGGCCGCATCTGGTTGCAGCTCTGTGTTTTACTTTTGCACACTTATGGCCCCTGAAGAGCTATGGGACAAGCTAGGCAGGGATTAGGTGGGTGTGCATTTTGCAAGGGTTTTCTTTTTTTTCTTTAAAGGCAATCCAGCAAGTAGATTGTATTCATGTATTCAGTTCTACAGAGCTTTCACCGCCATTTATTTCCCAGCTGGCCTTGCGGTGGCTGGGAGAGGGCGGGGCCCCAAAGAACCTGTGATGACATCATCACACAGCCTTTATTTATTTATTTATTTATTTAAGAAATGTATATCCCGTCCTTCACCAAATGGTCACAGGGTGGGTTACAATACCAAAACACAAAATACTAAAACATAATTAAAAGACGTAAACCCCTGGGAAGTTTTCTGGGAAAACTTCAGAAATTCAATGCATGGCGTTTACCCTTCGCATAAAATTACTCTTGAGTGTCATATTCAAAAACGGATGGATGGATGGATGGATGGATGGATGGATGGATGGATGGATGGATGGATGGATGGATGGATGGATGGATGGATGGATGGATGGATGGGTGGGTGGGTGAGCCACCAACCCATCTGGATGGCTACTCACCAAGAGAGTGGAAGTTGACGTGCGACCAGAGGAAGTTGATGAGAGGCTGTTTTGTTGGGTGGGTAACGTGCTGCAAAAAAACAACAACCACCTTTCAAAAGATATCCTCACCTGGGGCTAGGCAACCTTCTGAAGTTTTGACAATCAAGTCACAGAATACATGAGAAAAGCAAAGTATACCTCCTCGGAATTCTACAGTTGTTGTTCATCTGAGACTATGATTTTAAGACTTTCTGAGGACCAGTTGTTTTTCATTATGTCCTGATACGTAAAACCACAGAATTCAAAGACGGCTACCGCTAGTTACCAAACAAGCCAGAGATCAATTTGACTTGCCTATGAACCAAGCGTAGGCCCAGGATGCCACCGGAGCCTGCCCCAAAAGGTAAGGGGGCATGTGGAAGGTGGGCGGGAGGCCTCCGGTGGCATTCCCAGGCCTATTTTGGTGCTCTCTGGAAGCAGGCCAAACCAGGCCTTCTGGTTCACACATGCAGGCAGTACTGAAAGGCTTAGAAAGAAGGCGTGGCAGTGGCAGCAGCAGGTAAGTGGGCAACAGGGCCCACAGGGGGAGAATCAGGGGCCTGTTGGGGAGGGACGGAGGCCCAGGGGGATCCGGTATCCGCTGAAGTTTCAAATATCCAATTTGTGGATAAATAGGATTCGGCCATGGAAGGGCCTAGGAGCAGCTGAGCCGCCCACAACCGGCCTGAAAGATACGCGGCGGTAGAAGGCAAGGGGAATTACCCAGCCCGGGGCCTTTGGGGGACGTAGATGCAACCCTCCGGCTACCTGCTGTGCTGCGTAGTAGCCGTGCTGGGAAGCTCCTCAGCGTGGTTCAAACTGCTAAGCACCGAAGAGTGCTGGGTAGCCGTGGTAAGCAGAGAGGCGGCCGACACAGTGTCGTTGAGAGGCGTTGTGATGCTGGGGACAGAGGGGGAATCGGATTTCACAGCAGGGCCGGAAGAACCTGTGGAGAAAAGCGCATCACAGGAACGCCGTTAACGGAGTCATGTTACTTAAGGAGACAGTTCCCTGGGCTCTCGCCTTCCAAAGGGAGCGGATATCAATCCCAGCATGCAACACGATCGATGCTAGGCGCGCCCTTGGTTCCGCTCCTAACCAAAGAAAACCAGTGCCAAGGGATGTGGACAAATCTTTGAAGCATTCAAAATTAGATCAAACTGGTTCAAATTTGGGGGAAATTGCTCACTATCCATTCCCCTTCCGAGGGCTACTAGAATGGATGCCTAGGTACTTCCTCCAGGTTGGAGAGATGGGCAGGATGCTTCTATAGGCCATTCGTAGGTGAAGGTTGCTGCAACGGCACCTTCTTAAGTTTTTTTATATTGTTTACTCAATTAACAGTGAAACTGTAATTAAATAAACACTTACATTTTTTAAAAACGATTTCATAAATATCCATCCGTCTATCTACCTACCTATCAAGTGCTGCCAAGTAATAACACTTTCAAAAACAGATTTGTTGATGTTTTTTGTTTTATCCACTGACAAAACGCAAAACGAACGGCCAAAGAGGGATCTAAATCAAATCAATCCTTGGTGTGAGCACCCTTTGCCTCAAAGCAGCACCAGTTCTTCTAGGTCTGCTTGCAGGCAGTTTTAGAAGGAAATGGGCAGGGAGGTCATTCCAAACCTCTTGAGAGACCTTCTGTGGATGGAGGCCTCCTGAGATACTTCTGTCTCATCATGGAATCCCAGACAGACTTGATGGACGTTGAGATCAGGGCATTGTGGGGGCCGTAGCATCCCTTCCTGGACTTAACTTTGCAGCCGTTTTTTCCCCACACCTGCCTAAAACCTTTACACAGGACTGTATATATTCACAAAGCCTAGGACTGCAGGGTGCTCTGCCCATTTATAGATAGATCCTTTCGTTTCCCATTTTGCACGCTGCAGAAACCACTGCAATTACTCAATACCAGCAGGCGCCTTAAAAGCCGTGACCTAATCAGGTGAGACGTACAGCACAGGGCTGCCGCAGGAACAGACGGAACCTGAATTATTTTGCAGCTCACATGGCGCTCTCCCCGCCACTCTGACTCCCAACACCTTCAGGATTTCGACAGTCACAATGCTACGGAACAGGCTCAAGAGCCATACAGGAGATGGTCACGCCAGCACCTTACCTTCAGCTGTTTGCGTGGTCTGCAGCTGCGTGGGCGGCACTGAGCTGAAGCCGTTCTGAGGAGGGAAGAAGAGTGGGGGAAGAGAAATCAGCTCTAGAAAAGAACCCTTAATTTGACAAGTTTTTTGAGAACTGGTCTACAAGTCTACCTAGCCTAACAACCCATGCTAAAATGCGGGCAATTACGGTTAAGCCAGAACTCCCTGCTGTGGTTAAGGTGGGGATGGGAGGGAAACACCCAGCCCTTCAAAGAAGGGCCTTTTCACACTTACCAGTCAGGTAAGGTGGTAGCATGGAATGGCTGTCCACACTGCGAGCGCTGGGCTAGCCCTGTATGGAGCCAGCAGCGAACGGAGTGTGAACTGCCAAGCTGGGGCTGGCTGGGTTGCCATGCATTGTCTGGGGAGACATCCTGTGCATGCCTGGATCTTGCCGTGGGGATTTGGATACTGCACAGGACGGCATAGTGGCACGACAGGCGGGAGAGGGTGCAGATGTGGCATCCACTTGTTCCTGGTAGAGATGTGCGTGTATATTCAAAATTTCGATTCAAATCTGTTGAATGTCGAATCGGGTTTTCGAAAATCCAACTTTGAACTTTCGAGCTCGAATCGGATTCGGATTCTCAATTAATTTGAATGTGTAGATTCGTATCTGTCGTATACGAACCTGCGCAAAAATTATCCGTATCTTGCGCTTAAAATACGGGATTAATACAGGATGCATACGGATTTTTACGAAATGGGTACAGATATGTATAACAGATACGAACGTTGCCGACATTCCTAGCTTTAAATATGAAACATTCAAATGTACAAATTTGAATGTTATGGATTTGATTTGGATTTTAAGACCTTCGAATCTTAAATACCTGGATCGAATTGGATTTTATGACATCTGAATGTCAAAAATACATTTGCCACTGGAAGGGATTCGCAACCTGAAGGGAAAACCTTCTAATAAATGAGCCCTGGGACCAGTGGAAGAAAAGCAATCAGAAACAGAACTCTACCTTGGCCTGGGTCAAGTCTTTTTGGGGCGAGGAGGAAATGGAATTTGGATACCGCCGGGTCTGAGTGGATCTCTGCTCATACAGTGGTCCCTGAGCGCTGTTCTGGGAGGTATACGTTGCTGTAGGCATTGGGCCGCTCTGATAACCCGGCTCCTGGCTCTTATTGGACGCTATGGTGGACATGGACTCACTGGAAGGAAAAGAGACGGAAGCGGTTATAACTTCATGGACGCCTTTCCGATTAACTGAACGTAAAATGCCACCTTGGCTCATAAGAAGAGTTAATACGCTGGTTTTAAAAAGCTGTTACCCGCCCTAAGGCCTTCGGGTATAGGGTGAGATATAAACATAAATAAATAATTTAAGAGTGTCCCTGTTCCCTCCCACACCATTTTCCTTTTGTATCTTGTCTCTTTAGATCGTAAGCCTGAGGGCAGGGACCTATTTTAAGATTTTTATAATACTGTAACCCACCCTGAGACTTCCGGGTATAGGGCGGGATAGAAATACAAATAAATAAATAAATAAATCATAAACGATCCATCGGTCATCGGGTGTGATGCCCTGATTGCAACTCAACTGTGCAGTAGAAACAAGCCTGGACCCAGCCACAGAGAGGCGAATCTGCACTCTTGCGTCAAGTGCCCTGAAGGGAACATGGCCGCCACTTGCTCCAGCTCTCCTGGACGACCCTCCAGAGACGATGTCGTGCTATCAAAGTCACCTGCCCGACAGCACACCTGTCTCTGGACATCCCTTTTGCCTGCAACGTTTTACCTTGCCGTGCTGGTATATAAACTGCTCGGAGGCTGGCTCGCTGAAGTACTCGTGGTGGGCGCAGACTCGTACTCTGAGAGGACCGGCTCTGAACCAAACTGCAACGCCCCAAACTGCAAATTGAGCCCCGAGATATCGGCAGAGCCGGGCATCTCCACGGCCAGAGCTGGGATCTGGGGAGGAACAAACAGGCCGCTGAGTCGAGGCTCACAGGTGCCAGGCAAGTAGGTATCTACACAAATATTTGTAACATTCGATAGTCGTACAAATTTGTACCTACACATATAAATCAAATGTTAATGACATTTGTATTCATACGGATGTTCCGGAACATTCATGAAGGCGGGAAAGCACCAGCGCCAGCCACACCTGCAATGGACCCAGAGTGCATTTGACTTGGGGTGTTTTTCCACTGTCAAAAGTACCCATTTTGGCACCCATTTGGCACCCATTTGGGTGTGAGCTGGATGACCCCATTTCCACTACGGCACCCATTTGGGACCCAATTGTTTCCACTGCCATTGGGGAAATCCGGATCTAATGGGTACATTTTGGGCTTTAATTTGGATTTTCTGTAGACCCCATTAAAGGGGTCTACAATGGGGTCTTCTCCCAGAAAATCCGGATTAAAGGGAGCCTGTTTCCACTGGAAACAGGCAATGGGGTCCAAAGGAGGCTAGGGGGAGGGGATGCACCTTTGGGACCCCCCCCCCAACATTGGCTTCGAAGTCACTTTGAAGTGACTTCGAAGTTGACTTCACATTCACTTCGAAGTGACTTCGAAGTCAGCTTCGAAGTGACTTCGAAGTCAGCTTCGAAGTCACTTCGAAGCATGAGCTCAACTTTGAAGTCTGCACCCCCCTGCCCCCTAAAACCCCTGGGGTAATGGACTGACCCCTTGTGGGTCGATCCGGATTCCCCAGATGGGTGCAAACCTGTTTCCACAGCAGGGGTGTTAGCACCCATTCCTAATGGGTGCTACCCCTCCTGTGGAAACACACTGGGTGCTTCCCGTAATCCGGATCTACTAGATCCGGATTAAGAAATGTACCCATTCCTTAGATCCGGATCTTCTTAGATCCAGATCTAAGGGCTGCACTGGAAAAACACCCAAGGACTGAGAGTAGATTCAAAGCGGATTCAGGGTTGACTTGGCGCTTTCAGAGCAGATCTGTTATAGGATACATGATACACACACGCACGCATATTGGATATTTGTGCAAATCCATATGAATACATTAGTACTGAATAGAATCCCAACCACTGGCCTCCTACCTTAGATGTTAAAGACGCTTTCTTCTTTTGCTGTTTCAACTTCTGCTGAGCTGGCTGAGGACTTGAGGACTGGTTGTCCGACGAGCCCGGGGACATCTGCGGAACAGGGTTGGTCTTGCTAGCCAGCGGGGAGGACGGGGGAGGCGGGGCCGTGGCAGAGGCCGTCACCACAGGTTGCTTTTCCTGCAGGAACACTTCCATCATCGTGGAGGTGGGCTGGAAGCCCTGGCGCTTGGCAAAGGCGCTGTGCACAGCAGATTCCGACGAGTTCTTCAGATCTGCACACCAGAAAGGGAAGGACAGAGGGTTACGGTAAGGACGTAAGAGGAGCCCTGCTTGGACTGGGTCACAGGGGCTCTAGTCCTGCATCCTGTCTCACGTTGTGGCCCACCAGTTGCTTCTGGGCATCTCAAGCAGAAGACGAAGTCAAAGCCTTCAGCTGGTCTCGAGTCCCTGCGAATGGCCTTTGGTGGCATCCTGTCTGTCTCCCAAGCCCTGATGGATGTACCTAGGCATCCATTCTAGAAGCCACTAATACACCTGTCCTCCATGAATGAAGAGGAGACCTGCTGGATCAGGCGACAGCCCATCTAGTCCAGTATCCTGTCTCCCCAGTTGTTTCTGAGCACCTCAAGAAGACGACGAAGGCAAAACCTTCACCTGCTCTCAAACCCCTGCCGATGGCCTTTAGGGACCTCCTGCCTGTCTCTCCAACCTGGGCACAACAGGCATCTGTTCCAGTAGTCACTGATATACCTGACCTTAATTAACTTTTATTTAATTCTAATGAAGCTTTAGCTGGGGGTTTGTTTGTTTGGATGTTTATATTGTTTCTAACTGTAACAGCTGTTTAATTTTATTCTGATGTTTGCATTTTGGTATTTTTTTTTAAATGGAATTTTTAGTGTTGTGAGCCGCTCTGGGTTCCATCTTGGAAGGAGGGCAGGATACAAATAAAATAAATGAAAATAATATTGCCTGAACCGCAGCCAGTTTTGGAGAATTCCGCAATTCTACAACCACCTGAAGGCTTTATCTGATTCATTACCTGTCAAAGTTTGGCACGGGCAGGTTAATATGAGTGCCAACGTTTTGAGCAGGTCCCCACCTGCAACTGCTTGAGATGCTTTGTGACAATAACTAAAGCCACAACTTAACGGCCTTTCCTTTCTAGTCACACATTTCAGGCCTTGTAGATCCAGCGGGGATTGGCACACAAAAGCAGGTTTGTTTGGGCAGCACTGGCGGCCAGTCAGCTTTGCAACGGTGCGACTGAATTGGCCAATGGCTCAACTTTTGCTGTAGCATACAATGTCCCCCCTTTACAGCTATGATGGAGCCAGAAAGGGTCTACTGGTATGCAGCCTCGTCCAGAACAGCATGGACTCGATTTAAAGCACAATTTAAAAGCCAGACAGGATCAAGAGAGGGGTAGAGAGAGATGATCAGGAGCAGAGATGTTCGTAAACGAAAACGGAATGTTTGGTTCACCTTCGAACTCAATAAAAGGATGGGAGAAAACCCATAAAATCTTCTTCCTTCAGTTGCAGTTTCTGCATGCAGGGAACCCATCTGCGGCTGAAAGAAGGCGGAGAGAGAAATCAACCCCTTCCTTCAGCTGCAGTTGGTTTGCCCGCAACGAGACCAACTGTGGCCAGCAGAAGGGGAAGACAGGAATTCATGGAGTTTTCTATCTTCTCCCTTCAGCCACAGTGGTTTTGAAACCAACAGTGGCCGAAGGGGGAAATACCAGCACTTAAGACGCACCGCATTTTGATAGAGGACGTTAGGCTTTTCACCACCCATTTCTTCCACCTTGCCACCTGAACCAGCAGGTTCATGCCTTGACAAAGCAGGAAGGCCTGGAGGCCCCCCAAAATCCCGTACCCCAAGATCCTCGCCTTTGTGCCACCTTGCCTGGCTCCCCACAACGCCCCTCTCGCTGCTCTCTGGAGCCACCTTACCATACTGCACAAGAGATGGGGACTGACTTGCACCGCTGATGTCCCAGGAAGAGGTCGTGCTGCTGCTCCCAGACGGCTGAGGGTGCTGAGCTGCCAGCTGAGCCAAGGCCTGGGCAGTCTTGAATTGCTCCAGGAACTGAGAGCCGGTGGTGGTGGAGGCGGTCCCACTGCTTTTGGCTTCGCTGACATCACTGAACCCCTTTGCTAGCATGCTGACCTGAAAAGGCGGGAGCATATGAATGTAAGAACATAAGAGGAGCCCTGCTGGATCAGCCCATAGCCCATCTAGTTCGTTCTATTAGCCACTGACATGCCTGTTCTCCATGAATTAAGAGCCCTCTAGAACCAGGCCACAGCCCATCTAGTCCAGCATCCTGCCTCACACAGTGGCCCGCCAATCGCCCATGGGCATCCCAAGCAGAGACAAGGGCAAACCTTCTCCTGCTCTTGAATCACAGCAAATGGCCTTAGGAAGCATCCTGCTCCCCCCCCCCCCCGAAAGATGTACTTAGACAGAGGCTGATCAGCAGCACAGCGATTGCTCAGTTCATCTTTGCAAACTTGCATGAGTTTCAAGCTATAACTGAAGCAGGAAAAAGCAGCCCCTTGAGGTATATGAGGCCCTTTCTGCACCGGGCCTTATTCTAGTTTACATTTCAGACTAGGGACCAGCCATTCTCATGCTGGCAAAGACTACAGCAGATCCTGCCTGGGATCTGCCACAGTCTGCATTAACATGTGGGTTGCAGGCCTGAGGGACAATATGGAATAAGGCCCAGAGCACAAAGGGCCTGAGAGAAGCCAGATAAAATAGAACTAACAGGCTTTCACGGCTAATAATAGCACTAAGGATATTACAAAATGTTAAAATAGCAAAAGGATGTTTATTATTTTTAAACTTTATGTGTTTGTAAGATGCTATAGAGGTAGTAGCTTCAGAAAAGTAGGAGGAGTTGTCTTTTATGCCCCACTTTTCTCACCCTTAAGGGGACTCAAAGCGGCTGACAAACCTTCTGTTCTTCTCATCTGTAGCAGTTTTTGGGCTGTTATGCCACGTCCCAGGTTTCTTCTTCTGATAACCTAAGCTTTCGGATAGAGCTGCGATATCCATCTTCAGAGGTCTTTGCTCTTGGCTCAGTCAAGGGTGACTGGCCGAATCTGGCCATGAAAGCCTACATACGACTTCTGTTCTTCCCCCCACAACCAACAATGAGCAATACGTTTATGAGCTACAGTCACTTGTGAAAGAAATCAGTATTTTTCATAATATGCATAGTGCTGTCGTTAGCTGCTAAAGCCCTTTATTTGTATTTATTTGTATTTTATCCTTCTGCTGCAGATTTTAAACTATCGCATCCATCACCCCCACTCGGCGCGGGCCACTGAAGGCTGAGAACCCCAATCCCATGCAACATGATGGGAGTTTGAAGTGAAAACAATGTGGCCGGGCACAGACGAGTGTAGTATAGTGGAAACAAGGAACCGGCCAGCCTTCAAATGCATCCCACACAGCTGCAGGTCTATCACACCAGGAAGTGATTATTTCCCTACCATGCCATGGTGAGAGAAGGTATTCCCCGAACTCGGCTGGGTTATAGCACTTTGCTTGGAATTGCTGAACACCAGGGGTTGGCTGAGTGTTGGTGCCTGTGAGGAATCCAGGGTGGATGAGTCGTTCTCCAGGGCAGAAGGAGTCTTTCCTAACAGCACAGCAAGGTCGATTCTGTGAGGGGAACGCAAAGCCAAATGAGCAGCGGAACAAACAGCCTGTTGTGTTTCTTTGCAGATCTGAATGCTCCTAAAATGTTTTCATTACACGCATTGTACTCAAGCCATAAGACTTGCTAAGCATGACCAACTCCAGCACGCCCTCTCAGACAGACACAGGGCCCTGCAGGCATGTCTTATACGCAACCTTTTCTGGGGCCCTCATGCCAGAGGCAACTGAGACCAGTGGCCACCGCAAGCAAAGAAACACTGGTGTGATCATCACCTGACACAACAAGGCCTTTCCTACGCAACCATCCTCATCACAACCATTGTGATCTGCTGCAGGCAGGTTCTATGCATTGCCTAGATCGCTACTGACTAGAGATGAGCATGAACTGAAATTTAGTGGCTTGGTTCACATCAAACCCAATATCCTTGGTCCACGTCCGAGTCGAAACAAATTCTTTTCAGACAGGGTGGTTCACTTTGCAAGAGCCAAGCAATCTATAGTGAACCAGCCTCTGTTCACTACAGATCTCAATTCACTGGAAACCCATTCATTCAGGTTTGCACATGAACCATGGTTTCATGGTTCGCATCAAACCGAAGCACATGGTTTGCATGAAACTGATCAAATCAACTGGGCTCATCTCTGCAACTTAAGCCCTTGTACGCCTATGGCATTCACATTCCAGCCATGTGTACACACTGATGGCTAAATCCGGTAGGCTTTAAAGTTCAGATCCTTTAGCACGGTGAACATCCATTCAGATAACTGTCATAGTTATTCAGATAACTGTCACAGTTTGAAGAAGAAATTGTCAAGACTCCATTGTCTATGCTCTATTCAGTTAGCCTATTCTTAAGTTCCTGGTTTCCCCTTCCCTAAGTTTAAGAAGAAGAGTTAGTTTTTCACCCTGCTTTTCTCACCCTTAAGGGGTCTCAGAGCAGCTGACAAACCTTCTGTTCTTCTCCCCACACCAGACATCCTCTGAGGTAGGTGAGGCTGTGAGAGCTCAGAAAGAGAGCTGGGATTAGCCCAAGGTAACCTAGGTGGCAGAATCGTGGAGGAGTGCAGAATTGAACCAGGAAACTACCAGATTCCAACAGCGATGACCTCCAACAACCATTCCTTACAGTTTTAATTTTCCTACAAAGGTGCAGGGAAGTGTATGAGGCAGGGTGGCGATACCTTTTATTGCTTTTAGCACCAAGTGAATGTCTTTACTTATCTTTTCCTGCTGTAATATACCCCATGCCAGGTAAGGTTATGGGGTTTAGTCCATCTTACCCTGCCCTCCCAAAATGCAATTCCCCTAAAACAACTGTAACTGTTCTAGGTGCAAAAGGCCTACCTTTGTCCAGCCGTGATGGTCACATTTTCTGCAGGTAGAGGCACAGAGGAGACATTAGATGCAGTGAAGATCTTAGTCTCTGAAAGCTGCCCCCCCCAAAAAAAGAAAGACAACAGTTAGGAGCCCCAATGATACTTTGCAGCTTAATTCCAAGTTTCTAAGTTCTTAATTCCAAGTAAATGCAGTCGGGGCAGGTCCTGCTATACTCACATCTTCATTCCAGTCCTCAGTCCCCCATTCCTCCGTCGCGGTCCTCCATGCACCTAAGCAAACAGGGAGAGGGGAAAAAAGGTGTCCAGCCTGAGTGGTCTTCTAGACACATTGTCCAAAAAGCTGAAGGAGGTAGTTTGAAGCAGTGCAAGCAGCTAAGCAGATTTACACCCTTTGCCCAGACAGATATAAGCTTAAAGGATGGCAAAGGGGAGAGAAATTGCCACACCACGGAAGCTTCCCTGCCCACCCGACCCCAAAGCACAGAAGCTGGATCCTAAAATCACTCGGAGGTAAAAGGACAGTGGTGTGCGGGGCCTTTCCTCAAACCTGGGGGAACAGACCTACACCTGGACACAGGATTTTCCTTCTTGCTCCAATCATCCATGGGGGTCTCCCCTACGGGTAATATACCTGCCTCGAACATCACGCTACCCTTCCAAATGATAATTGCCAACAGATTAGAAATCCCCGCAAGAACAAACAGACCCTCGGCAAAAGATTCCGTTCTTAGCTATCCTCCAAAACCAGGCAATACAGAAGTACACACACAAAACTATTTTTAAAAAGGTGAATAAAGTTTTATTTCTTTTGTGCCCCATATCTGGGGGGGAGGAGGATCATACCTGTTCCTACCGCTGTTAAAGGAAGCCACAGATACATGAAACACTGGGAAATCTTGCAGGATTTCCCATGATTCCTTGCAAATACCATGGGATTTCCCACTATTCCTTGCAAATCCCACAAGACTTCCCATGATTGCCATGAAATCCCATTGGATTTGCAAGGAATCGTGGGAAATCTCATGAGATTTTGCGTGATTTCCAGGCCTCCAGGGAGCCACCAGGAGGCCTAAAGGTACTGTTCTGAGTGGGAGAAGGATGATGGTTACTGGATCAGCAGATACTGGGGCAGGCCTGTATTTAAAAATTTAAACAAACATAAACAAAAAAAGGGGCCTATATTATCACGAGGTCACTTGCAAACAACCCAATGGATGCACTTTTTGTCACTAACTCAACAGAGACTAGATTCAAAAGAAAAACTTAACAAGAACAAGCAGCTTTCAACAGCAAGTCAATTTTGAGGGTTGTGGGGGGGAATCCCCTCTCTAAAAGGATTTAAACTCTGGATTCTCTCCTTGAAGTAGATCAGAATCTACAGAAGGATATTTCATGTCACAATGAGTTTCAGTCTCAACATCAAAGTTGCACTTTCCTGCTCCCAAATTCCCATGCTGTTTGGGGCTCACAGAGAACGTGAAAAAGAATTAAAGGCAACTGCTACATGACAGGATACACCGCAGGGCAACAAGCTGGGCCACTGTAAGAGTCCTCAATGGTGGTCCTCCAGATATTCATGAATTATGGTGCCCGCTAGGGAAGGAGAGTTGGATTTTCTACCCTACTTTTCTCACCCATATAAGGGGACTCGAAGCAGCTGACAAAGCTTTCTATTCTCATCTCCACAACAGAACACCCTGTGAGATACGTAGGGCTGTGAGAATTCAGAAGACAGCTGTGATTAGCCCAAGATCACCCTGATGGAGTGGAGGAGGGGGGAATCAAACCTGGTACTCCCAGGTAAAGAGTCCAGATCCTTAACCACTAGACCAAATTGTGGTTAGAGTTAAGGTCATTCAGACTATGTTTCAGAGGCCCAGGGCCCCTAGAACTAAGCAGAACCATTCCACCAGAAACTTCCCATGAACAAAATGCCCACTAGGCTGTCTCCTAGCCAAGCAGGAAACCATATAAGCTCAATTTTCCATTATGCCCAGCAAAAAATGGATACAGGCATTGCCTAGAGCTTGTTACAATCACACAAACCGTGGTCTTCCATCTCAAGGGAAACCATCACGGTTCCTGCTCACAAAATGGGGGGGAAGGATTGAGAAAGGTCCATCAGAATGTGCTGAGCTTGCGTCCCTCCAAAGTCCCTGAACTACAACTCCCAGCATTCCCTGCCAGTGGCGCTAAGCTGGGAAGGGAACGCTGGAAGGTGTCACTCAGGAAGATACAGCAGGGATGGACTTCCACTTGTTTCAGCAGAGGTGCGGCTGCATGGTCAGCGTCCCACCAGCCTCCGTCCAAATTCCCTGCAAATCAGGACATGGGCGGAAGTGGGTGAAAGGCCTCCACATTGTCTGCCTCCGACGTCTAAGCCACATTGGATTTATCATCCTAATATTCTGGACTATAAATACAATCCCCCATTGTATAATTTCCCTACCGTCTTAAGATGCAAGGGCAGCACTCAATACGAGGCATGCCAAAATATTGCATCTAATCATACTGCATTTAAACAGTCTCCGGCGGTCTTTTAAAGGGTTTTTCAAAGCATAACAGCATCACCCAGACTCTCTTACGCACTCAAGGGACAGCCCACACATTTGCCTACAGACACAAAATGGGGCTATCTAGCTGAGACCACGATTCCAGGCAATCTCTAAATAACAACAACAACAACAACACACATGAGCAGCTAGCTGGAAAGTGATCAGGGATCAACGTTCCATCAATCTACTCTTGGTTTTTATGGCCTGCTTTTCTCACCTTAAGGGGATTCAAAGCAGCTGACAAACCTTCTGTTCTTCTCCCCACACCTGACACCCAGTGAGAGCTCAGAAAAAGAGCTGTGACTAGCCCAAGGCCACCTGGCTGGCTTTGCAGAGGAGTGCGGACTCGAATCGGGAGACCATCAGAGAAGAATCCGTCACTCTAGCCCCAAGACTAGGAATGTGCATGATACCTGAACGCACCTGAAATTTAACTGAATTCGAATTTTGACATTCGAATTTGAATCCAATGTCCATGAATTCAAATTTAAACATTCAAATGAATTTTGAACTTCAGGTCTATTCATTTGAATTATCCAGATATCCGCCATGTGGACAGGTTCGTACACGATGTATACTTGCTCGTATGCATCTTTCCCACATCCATACGGATGTGTATGGGATGGAAACGGGTTGCACACAGGATGTATACAGATATGTAGAGATGCTATGGGATGCATAACGATGCTTATGGGCACATAGGAGTGTTGCCAACATTCGTAAGTGCAAATTCGAATCGAAATTGGCTAGGTTCGAATTTTAAAGATTCGCATCAAATCGAATTTTCAGATATTCACTTTGAATCGAATCCTGAAATTAGCATTCGTGCGCACCGCTACCTACACAAGACCAAACTGGCACACAGCTAGGCATCTACTTTCCAAAATGCTTTGGATAGCCTATCTAGCTGGGATCTCTTGAGCTCAGCAGCTGCGTACTGATGGATGACAGAAGATGGGGAATAAGAAATGAGAAAGGAGGAAAGACCTTGGATTCCAGCCTTCACTCTGGGGTGTTTTTCCACCGCGCTCCTTTAATCCGGATCTAAGAAGATCTGGATCTAAGGAATGGGTACATTCCTTAATCCGGATCTAGTAGATCCGGATTAAGGGAAGTACCCAATAGCAAGGGGTGCTAGCCTCCCTGCTGTGGAAACACCGTAGCACCCATTTGGAAATCCGGATCTACCCATGAGGGGTCTGCTTGTCACTCCAGGTGTTTGGGGGGACAGGGGGTGCAAAGTCACTTCGAAGTTCACTCTGAAGATCAGGACAGACTTCAAAGACGCTCCGGAGCTATTTTGCACAGTCTTCGAAATGACTTCGAAGCTTAGGTTTTGGGGCTCCCCCCCCCATGGGTGCCCCCTCCCCCTAGCCTCCTCAAGACCCCATTGCCACACAAGCGTGGAAACAGGCTCCCTTTAATCCGGATTTTCTGCCTGAAGACCCCATTGTAGACCCCATTAATGGGGTCTAGAGAAAATCCGGATTAAAGGTCAAAAAGTACCCATTTGATCCGGATTTCCCCAGCGGCAGTGGAAACAATCGGGTCCCAAATGGGTGCCGTGGTGGAAATGGGATCATCCAGCTCACACCCAAATGGGTCCTTAATGGGTGCAAAAATGGGTACTTTCTGACAGTGGAAAAACACCCCTGGATTGCCCCTGAACAGCAACAGGCTGACTTTCTGGGGGAAGAGATAGCCAGATCGCCCCTTTGACTTTCTTACATCCCATATGGAACCTGGCTATCGAATGAAGACACATAAACATGAAACACTTAAAGAGGGGAAGCTGCTCAAGGCAGCCGTGGTCAGTGGAGACGCAACAAAAATCCTTAATCCTTTCCCTAGAAAATAAATCAAATATATATATATGTATAAATATTAAAACTATGCAGGAGGAAGCAGCCATTGGGAAGAAATCAGCATTAGTGAAAGCGCAAGCAAGAGAGCACAAAAGTTCATTAAATGAACCAAACCAAAATGGAAAGATATACAGGGATGGCAAAGGGACAAGACAGTGACATATCCACAGATATATTCCGACTTATAAAGAGAAAAGAAAAATATCCGGGGCAAACAGATGCACCTGGATTTCTCGTACCAGGAGCAGTATCAAATTTTCGGGGATAATTTGACCCCTCGCCCCTAATGTAATCAACTCCTGAAACGAAACAGAAAACAAAAAAAAAAGGAAGAAAGAAAGAGAGAACAAAAGGAAAACCAATGAAATGTGTATTCACTTTAGGAAAAGAGAAGGCTAGATAATTTAGCCGCGCTGTGGCCTTCCCTCCCCACCCTGCCACTCTGTGGATATTGTTAAAAATTAAGTAAAATGTGGAATGTTAATTAACTGATAATGGGAGTATGAGATGAAAGGACGCTCTCTGCTTTGGGAAATTCTGAACCGGAGATAAACGGAGTCAACGGCTTTAAATGAGCAAAGCCATTTCTGAGCAGAGGATAATGGATGGCCTTCTTGCTTCTTCCCCAAACTACTCCAGCATCTGTTCTGCCCAGGGATCGTTTGCTTGGGGCGCCCAGAGATTAAGTAAAATAAATAAAAAAGTCAGACTTTAAGGCACATTGGTACCCCCCAATTATTTAATGCACCAATGGAACACACGACTTGAACATCCAGCTTTGGGGAGGTAAACAGACATACATATGTATACCTGTGTGTGCATATATCAATATCCATCTACCTATATACATACATACACACAAACATCTATATCTCCCTCTATCAACAGTTTTGGCTATAAAAGCTGAAGTGATTCTGTTGCCACACAAACCAAAATGAAATGTGAGGAACACGCTGAATTGCATCAAGAGTCCGAACTATAACAGATAAAATCAATATTAACCAGAAAAAGTCTAAGTAACTTCTGTGCCATCCTATATCGCACAGTTCCAGGGCAGCTAGCAAAGGAATTAAACCAGAGTAAAAGTTTTATTATCTAGAAAACAACCAGTCCCAATTATTAAAGTGAACATTAGCCTGGCTATTTCTCTGCCCGTAGGGAAGAGAATGCCTTTTTAATTTTCTTTTCTTTTTTTACTACTGCAGTTCCTTGAAGCAGTTTAACTCTTAAGACAATTGAATTCCATTCTTCTTGTGTGCTTCACACACTGTCTTAGATTTTGCTGCTTTTACGTTCTGTCTTTGGGTCATTTTCTGAGTCATTTGTGTCGAAAAGCAGCTATTTAATACTGAAATAATAATAATGACGATGATGATGGCAAAAACAACCACCATGTTAATAAGAACAGGGGAAACCAAGCCACACCTCTTGGTAGTAAAGTTCTCATTCAAACCTCTTAATCCAAACCACTGGGAATCTGGGGCCTTCAAGAACTCAGTGAAATGGAAGGTGGAACCAGGAAAATGTAGAGGGTCAGATGCTTCCCTTGGCTTTCCAAATATACTTTTGGAAGCTACTGTGTTGATTTACCAATGATTTTGCATTCAAAATACAAACACAGATTGCAACACTCCATACAAGTTGCAAGTACCGCCTTTCGCCAGCTCTTTAGCTATTCCAAACATAAACTCAAAAACGTCAGGTATACCAAGACAATTCGATTCGTGCCAGATGCATGGGCTAGAAGATAGTTATACTAACCCTGGGAACAAGAATAAAGTCTTTTGTAACTTTATAACATTCGAGATGTCGTTTATTTGCTGTCACGGCATGCTAATGGTACTGGCTCGATTCTTGGTCCCTTTTTGGTTGAAGAGACCAGAAAATGTTCTACAATTCCATTGGCAGAATAGAGAAAAGGGAGTCAAGAGGGACCAGCAGGCCTCTTTGATCCAGAGCAATTTGTAAATTCCACAAACCCGTTAGCCAAACTCTCACACCACGGAAGGACCAAAGTGACTTACTCGTCCCATCGTCCGGCTCAAAACTCCCAGGGTTGTTCCATGTATTACTGTTACTGTTCCCGTAACCTTCTTCCGCACTAGTGGGCTCTGCGTAATCCGCTGGATTGAAAGTTCTGGAAGGTCAGGAGAAAACACAACAATGGTGCACCGGCAGGGGGCAGGACGGTGGATTTATGGGCTGCTCCCCCTTCCTCCCAAATTTCCAACAGTGGTGGCGGTTTCGCCCCGATGACCAACAGGCAGGGAAGAACTTCTGTTCAGAACACGAGACTGAACGTCCCACGTCTGCAGAGGGGGAATCCCTCAAAAAGGTACAATTAACGTGAACCCTAACTATCTCCAAGCACACCCACACACAAGTGTGGGGAGATTTTTTTTAAAAAAATAAATAACCATCTTCTTATCCTATTTCTCCCCTTCCCACATTCCTCCATCTTTACTAGTCTCCCTTCCCAAAACACAGCTGATAGAACAGGTGAAGGAAGCGTGCATTTATATCAATGAACAGTTTTGGATTATTGATTCCATATGATGATGACCTGTTGCTAGAGGACATCACTAATCACACACTCCCAGGCATGGCGGATAGAAGATCTGCCCACTTCCCATACAACAACAACAACAAAAAATCTTACCCCATGCCCTGGGCTGAAAACCTTCCTCCCCGCCTTCCAGATCCACCTGTAATAGAGATATACTCTAATCTTAGAGCCTTCAACCTTCAAAATAGATCAGAGATGTGCTCTGAATTGACGTACAATTCATCTTCCCCCATGACCAAGTCCATTTTCTTGTCTTTCAAGTAAACGTAAACTGAGGCTCCAACCAACACTAACAGGGTTTGGGGGATTCCCACAGCACTAGATTCCTCATCTTTGCTTTAAGAACAGAAGGGTCAGTAGCAACTCAAGCATAACTTACTTTAAGCTCAATATTAGAGTCATTTGTCAACTTAAACACACGGGAGAGTTAGGCCTGGGTTCTGGGAACAACGGCGGAACACACATCTTTGTTTGGCCACAAAAAAGTGCAGAGCCAACAAATCTTAAATCAATTTCCACACACAACCCCAGTCAAGCTCCCAGGGTTGTTCTAAGGATTTGTACAGATAAGGTTTTGATTCAGCCGAATTTCCCTTTATTTGAACCATTTGGTTCGATGCTTAAACCTATTTGGATGTGAACTATTTGACTGGATTTTCATCTCTTTAAAATAACTTTATTAATGTTCTCAAACGACAAATTGTACATAAAATTAACTGAAAAAATAACAACTACTTAACGTTAAAAGATTGTTCAAATTTTGTGTTACTATTCATCGTTTCTGGATCTTCTCGTCATAACCACAGTCTGAATGGGTTATAATTGGGAAATACGGTGTCTTTGGATGCTGGTTTGTATAAGAAGAAATTGTTCCAAATTGTGAAAAATGTCAGATCAGAGGATGGTCCTCGAATAGGTTTCTTTTGAAGGTCTATGCATCCCAACACTGCAATATTCCATAATGAAGCAAACTACAGATACAATGTCGGGGGCGATTTTGGTTTCCATTTTGATGCTATTATGTGCTTGCAGGCTAAAAGCATAATGCCTAATAATGCAATCGTGGGTTGGGAGGAATTCGGTTTATCGTCATTTCTCAAATGACATGCATCTGATGACCGTTTTGGTCTTGCACTTCTATTTGATTGTTATTTTCAAACATGAACGGCGCGTCCCTAGAAAACCCTCACATGCCCACGGAAGACAGAAGTTACGGCTTCCTTCTGTTTATTAAGTGATCAAACCAGACAAGCAGCAAGGGGACGATTTGCTTCCCCAGATGCACAGAGAAGCGACAGAAGCCTGCAGGAGCCAGAAAAATTTGCTGGAAGTTCTGCCACCATGCTTCAAACAGGAAGTTAGCTGTCCTTGTTTTGAAGAAGCGATGATGCGCCGTAGTAAAGAAGCTTATTTTCTTCAGCTACTGCAAAAAGCCAAAGGCTGCCTTCTCCCCAGTGCCCACTCACCTCTGCCTCGACCACGTCCCCGTCGTCCTCTCTCTGTGCCTCTTCCGGAAGATCCTCCTGCTTTGCCACCATCTAGCCCGTTTTCTTGGCCCCGAACTAGGAGACACAAAACAACCTAAGTTTGTCTTGGAGTGGGAAGTAAGATGGAGTCGCAAAGCAGAGCAAACAAGATAATTCTTTGGAGCAGGGCTCCTCAACGAGAAGCTCTTCAGATGTTCTACAGCAAAAACTCCCAGCATTCCATGCCAGCCGTAGTGCACAGCCATTAGTGTGGTACCCTGTGATCAGAATGCTGGGTACAGCCAGACCCCAGGATCTGCAGGGTTCCAGACCCCACCGCAGATAATGGGTGTTTTTCCACTGTCACTAAATGTATCCATTAAGTACCCATTAATGGGTACAAAAATGCCATTTCGTACCCATTAATGGGTACGAAATGGGTACTTTTAGTGACAGTGGAAAAACACCCAATGTAAACCATGGATAGCAGCAAAAGTTGGGAAATGCATTTCCCATAATTCCAGTGAAATCCAGTAGCATTTCACAGGAATCATGGGAAATCTTGCTCAAGATGCACTTCATTTCCCATAATTCTTGTGAAATCCCGTGGGATTTCAAATGCATTATGGGAAATCAAGTGGCATTTCCTGCCTGTCCCTGGCCTCAGAAGAGCTTAAGGTTGGCCTAATGGCACCCGCGGGGTATGCGCGTGTGGTCACCATGGGAAACTGAAACCGCGGTTCCTGGCTCAGTGGATACGGGGGTCCGACTGTATTATACCTCCAGAACGTCCACAGGGCTCCAAGTTGAGCAGCTCTGCTATATAACCAGTGAGAAAAACAAACCAGGGTTGTGTATCAAGATAGAACATACACCAAGTCAGGCACAACTTTAAAGATCTCAAAAATATGCACAACCGGAAGCATTTGACCCATGTGGTAGCGAATGCGCTCAGTCAAACTTTCCTTGATGGATAAGAGAGCACATGTATCCGTGTTAGAAAGAAAAAAAGGTTGCCTAAAAGCAGAACAATTCTTCTCATTCTCTGCACAACATATCACAATGCCTCCGTCTCCTGCTTGGCGCCAGCTGGCGGCAGGAAACAAGGAGCTTCATTTCAGATCCAATTATCACACTCATTTTTGGTGCCCACCTCACACGTGTGCCTTCAACCTAACAAATCCCTCGGTCGCCTATTCTCAACACCCAGAATCCCATCACCCTGACAAAGATGCAAGTAGGCCTAGGTACGTTCAGGGCACAGATGAAAGTTCTTCTGGGAACCCAGGTCTTCCGTGACAGAATATATACGCGTATGCGTACAAGCCTTGCTTTTAAAAAATCAAGGAAAGCGTACGCAAGGTACAAGACTCCTGATCATCTACGAAAATTGGACGTTTTGCATTTTTCCATAAGCAAACAGCACAGGAAGATAACGCCATCTTTGACATTTCTAAAGCACATTTCCTCTCCCCGGTTCCAGACACAGCAATGTTCTCCAAGTTCAAAACGAAGTCGTAACCCTCTTCTGTCCCACCCCAGGCCCGGGCAGATATTACGGAGCAGTAAATCACAATTCATACACTCTCTTCCGCGGCTTGCTCCTCGGCCCCTTCTCGGCAATCCACCCCGTCGCCGGCTGAAGTCTCTCTCCCTCTCGCGGTTCTCTTTGCCTTCCTCGCTGGGTTCTACTTGTCCGCTCTCTTTCTGTCCTGAAACGCCCTTCTTTTTCCCAACCATTTCCCAAGAGTGCTGCACAGAACCAGGAGGGCAGAGGGAGAAAAATAAGACATTTTTTTAAAAATGGTTGGCACTGCATTCTTGAGATACAGAATATAAAGTTATTTTTATGTTAACCATCTTCAACACAGGGCAGCAGACAGCTGAAGAAGTCGAAAACAGCAGCTTTCTATAAAAGTGAATGCCACAGATGCGTCTTTTATTTGACATTTAATTTCACATGTGTTCACAAGTATTAAGCTTTGCTTGTTCCAGATTCAACCTTTAAGCAAAACTTTCCTGTATCCGCCCAGTATCGAAGTGTCCACCTTTCATGCGAAGGGTCCAGGATCCACCTCCACTAGTCTGACCGATCAGTCAAGGACCCAGGCTTACCGTGTCTGGATTGCCCTCCAACAACACATTGATGGCTCTATTGACGTCCCCATTACAGTCATGTAGGGCAATCACGCACTCGTCTTGGTTCTTGCCCGTGATGTCAATCAACTGCAGAGGAGAGAAGCAGAAACCAGGGTTGCCCTGTGGCCTCAATACCACCCATCTTGACAGCTGCCCTGGAGTATGTACCCTAGATAACATAGCAGGGCGAGGCCTTCTACAGTCCTGTTTTGTCTACAGCAGTGGTTCTCAACCTGTGGGTCGGGACCCCTTTGGGGGTCGAACGACCCTTTCAGAGGGGTCGCGACGAGTGTACCACCGCAGCTTACCTCCCATCTCCCAGCTGCTCCACCCCCGTGGTTGGGCGTCTCCACAACATGAGGAACTCCATTAAGGGGTCACGGCATTAGGAAGGTTGAGAACCACTGGTCTACAGCAACCGGTCTCTCCTATCTAAATGCTGACAACCTGGGAATCTTTTAAGAAGCAAAACCAGAGCACGGGCCCAATCCATTTTAAATCTTAATCTAAATTATGATTTCAATCCGTTTAACTCTGCTGTTAACTTATCGCCAACCCGTTCTCAGTGCGCAGTGACCAACCCCGGGGAGACCTTGCGTTACAGGGCAAGGCAGAAATGTAAATAAATAAATGGAGACTCACTTGTTTCACTTTCTCCTCAAAGTCAGCATCGTTATGATCGGATATCATCTGTGCAAGACGGATTTGCTCTGCGGTGGCCTACGAGGACAAAACAGGGGATGCAGGGATGTCAGAAGTTTCTGCTCTTAAAGACACTGTGAAAAGCATTCAGCGATAAGGAACATTTCAAGGGGAAAGGGATAGATATTGTTATTTCCTGGGTCACAAAAGCGACAGGGAGCAAAGGTATTTTTTTAAGCCCACCAATTTTTTTTCAAGCAGAGAAGTATCATTGTACAGTGGTACCTCGACGTACAAGTGCCCTGACATACAAGTGTTTTGAGATACAAGCCGCCGAGCGAGTGATATTTTGCTTTGAGATGAGAGCAAGATTTGAGATATGAGTATGTAAATACAGTACAGTACATAACAAAAACAACTGAGGTGGTGTTTTGGGAGCTGGAATGGATTAATGGGAAAATTGCTTTGAGATACGAGCGATTTGACATAAGAGCAAGGTTACGGAACGAATTAAACTCGTATGTCAAGGTACCACTGTATTATAGGGACCATGGTGTAGACAACCAGTGTCCTTAGGGTGAAGACCAAGAGAGCTTAATTGATATGCTAATAAAGGCCAAGTGCCCAACAAACCTGAGACCTAGATGGATCAAGGGCAAACAGGACCAGGAAGTGACAAAAGCATCTTAACTTTTTGCTCTGCTCACCACAGACTATGGGCTTAGGACCCTTCTGAAGCCCCATTAGGAACCCTATTGGTACCTGACTGGTACCAATTGGGAAGGCCCTGTCCCCACCTGGGCTCCACTGAAGGCCCCATCTGCAAGGCCCTACCCCGACGAGGGCAGGGGAAATCCAGATTTAATGGGTCCTTCAGGCCCTTAAATCTGCATTTTGTTGGACCTGATTAAAGGTGTCCACAGTGGGGTCTTCAGGCATCTTCAAGATCCGGATCTCCAGGAGGACCCCATCTCAACGGTCCGGATCTTAAAGATCCAGGTCTTTCTGTGCGTCAAATAAGGGGGAATGGTGGACCCGTAAAACTGGTTGCAAGGAAAGAAATTAAAGCATAGGATTACTTAGAAGAGTAGAACTTAGTTAAAAGATCAACTCTTTCAGATAGATTGATGATTTTCCCTTACAACAGCTTTAGAAAAATACACGCTGGGAAATTTCCGTTGCTCTGACCAAGGACGAAAGAAACATAGGTGCGTCCCCATATCCGCAGGGGATACATTCCACCGCCTACTGTGGATAATGAAAACAGTACTGTATAAAGTTTTTGGTCAACCATGGTTGAGTGGACCAGTTGACAGTGAATTGGTGGATATGGGGGCACGCCCCTTCTATTTTCCCCTGGGGTGAACCCCAGTTAAGTGAATCAGTGGATAATGAATCAGCAGATATGGGGGCAGGCCTGTAGTGAACACCGTTGTCTAGGCCAGGGGTTCTCAACCTGTGGGTTGCAACCCTTTTGGGGGTCGATCTACTCTTTCACAGGGGTCATCTAAGGCCACTGGAAAAATAATTTTATGGCTGGGGGGTTAGGGTTAGGGGTCACCACAACATGAGGAACTGTATTAAAGGATCACAGCATTAGGAAGGTTGAGAACCACTGGTCTAGGCATATGGCCACCCTGCTTCTTACAATGCTAATGATCAACAAGTCAGATGTTCCTTGCAGATACATATACTGTATGTTCTGGCGTATAAGACTACTTTTTAACCCAGGAAAATCTTCCCAAAAGTCAGGGGTCGTCTTATAGGCCGCATGTCGTCATCTTATAAGGCGAGTATATCCCAAACTCTATATTTTAACTGGAAAGTTGGGGGCCGTCTTATACACCCAGTCGTCTTATACACCGGAAAATACGGTACCTGCTCACCCAAGGGATGTGAACAAACAAATTCGCATTTGAAAATTCAATCAAAATTTTCAAATCTGAACATCAAAACCAACGAATGGACACTTGAGCGGAAGAAACAATGCTCCTAGCTCATGAATACAAAAATTTAATCATTCTGCAGTATTTTACTGATGGAAAGACCTCGTTCACGGGCTTTCACCTACGAAGCCAGACTTCTGCCCTTACCTGGCAGGCAAACAAATTAAGCTGCGTACTAGGAAGAAACAGGGTGTGGAAAAGTTTCCTTTGTTTCCCAGGAAGATGTTTGGCCAGCACATGTAGCCACAACTGGTTTCCATGACCACCCTCCACTCTGTCCTCACCTGTGGCCGCTGTTTGTGTTGTGCCTGGTTCTGCGTCTGCTCCCAGCTTCCCCGGGCTCGGTTAGTGCCCACCGATGTCATCATTTACAGTATATACAAATAACAGTATTTACAAGGTAGAACGCTGGTGGGGGGAAGAAGAGAAAAGGAGAGAGCAGTTGTTGAAAAGTGGAACCTTGCAAACAGTCGGGGCACATTCAGTCATGCTTTATGGCTTTCTGACAGTAGACATTTTGCGCTCTGTTCATGTGCAGTCACCCTGCCACTGAACGTGTCAATCCTACACCCACCTCTTCCCAAAATCCAAAAAAGAGGCCTCCAATGTGACTCATCTGATAAACCCCCGAATAAACTCAACTCCCTAAGGAAAGTTTCTCTTAGAGGTGGAAAGTTACAGGCACGTTGCAACGTCATCAGAAAAGGAACTCCAGCAAAAGTGGCATCTCAAGGGAGCAGCAACCTTTTTCAGACCTTCCCCGCGCACACGCCTCTAGTCAATGGCCGTCTGATCGGAAAGCCAGGCGCTGCAGACCTCGGCACTGTCTGAAGCAAACTGAAAATCTGGGGCTCCTTAGCTCTGAGTCCAGGTTGGGCCCGGACATTATAGCAACTGACAACAAGGACACTAAAGTTTGAGAAATGGCAGGGACGCGCCAAACTGGTTTGGTGGTTGCACCGTTTGTATAAAACTGTGGTTCCCATGTGAACTGAGGCACCCGGCTGCACACAGAACCCTGGTTTGAACCGAACCTGAAGGAAGGGGGGGGGGGAGGTCTAACAAATCAAGCAAACCGAGGGTGGTTTGTTACGGTTCACCCACAAGCCAAACCCCCTTACTGTTTGGAAAAAACACACAGTTAAAACTGAACCTGAACCAAGGGACTTGGTTCAATTTAAACCGAATCACCAAAGTTCCGTTTGTGCAGAGTCAGAAGACGGAATTTAAACTTTAACACTATACTGTGTTTCCAGTTTATAGCCCATTTTTCCTCCAAAACACTCAAGGCAGCAAACCACATTTTTCCTCCCCTTCATTTTATCCTCACAATGACCCTGTGAAGTAGAAGAAGAAGAGCAGGCTTTTCTACCCTGCTTTTCTCACCCATTTATGGGGACTCAAAGTGGCTGACAAACCTTCTGTTCTTCTCCCCTGTGAGATGGGTGGGGCTGTGAGAGCTCAGCAGAGAGCTGTGACTAGCCCAAGGCCACCCAGCTGGCTTCGTGGAGGAGTGCCAAATCAAACCCAGTATTTTCAGGTAAGAGTCCGGCTCCTTAACCACTAGACCAAACTGGCTGAGAGCTGGTCACACCCAGGTAGGCATCCAAGTACTACCTATGCGCTCTTAATATGACATACTAGATCCCCCACTAGGTTTCGCTGTCTGAAAACTGTTCAATGAACATGAAGCATGCAGCACTGTTAATCCTTAAAAATAAATTTAAACATGAAGAGACCATACCATCTCGCACAAGCAGTTTGCAAAAACAAAACAAAATACATTCAGTTTAATTCTAGACCTGTTATTTTGGGGGGGGGGGGGAATCAGATCAGCTCCTGAAAGCTCCAGAAGTTCTCTTAGGGAAAACTCACTTTCCCCTGTGGTTACAATTTTCAGTTTTCATTTTCCTTCTGGAGGAAAAGCAGGAATGAAGTTTTCTTCAGTTATAAAAATTCTTCTTAGGGAAGTGGGTGAAAAAATCCACACTCAAAAGTTCAACTGAATTTTTGGATTCACAAATTTTTACATCAGCTCAAAAGTACAGATATTCGCATGTCCAGACATCTGAATGAATCAGACAAGGCTCCCAGGCTTGCAAATGCAAGAATCTGATGGAATTTTTCACAGTATTTTACCGTTGAAAGCAGGCCTCTTCAACGGAAAAAAATAAAGCCACAAAAATAATTCGAAGGAGAAACAAGTTTTTGGACGTTCATACGCGATTCATGAACATCCCTAGTTCTTTTCCAGGCCAACCAAAAAGAACCCGCAGTCCAGATTCAAAATGGTTCCGGATGTCGCCCTATGGAACAGGCACACAAGATGGTGGATGAACTCCCCTCCGCCTCTCACTCTGCCCAAGATGAGAACCGTATTTCATGTGCCCACCACCACCCATGAGGTCTGGAAGGTCAGAAAATTCCTCCGGGGACTCTGTCCTCCGCCTCAGCGAAATGGGTCATTCTTAAGGAGAACCACTCGTCAGGGTGATGGAACTTCCTCTAGAGGCAGACCCTTACGCACGAGACAATAGAGTGTAAGCAAGCATGGAAGAATCAATAAGGTTTCTGGAAAAATTCCGCATCCTCAGTCAACAGGCATGTAACCAAGGACTATGGCAGTAGGCTTCCCCAGTCTAGGAGTATTTCCAACTAGCCTCCATCAGTCCCAGATAAGAGTCTTGTTTCCTCTAGGAAAGCTGGGAAATACCAGGTGAAAACCGCAGCTTACTTGTATTGCCAGTTTCCTCTCAAACATCTGCATCCAAAAGCAGAATCAGCATATCACTCTGACAGCGAGTAGACCCATCTGCTCCTTGCCAAACTATACCCACCCTTCATATTTCTCACCAGAACTCCCAGCATCAGAAAACTACCCAATGGCTCCCTAAGGCCATCTAAACCTGAGAAGCACCATCCACTACAATTGAGACAGATGAAAGTTCCCTGATCAAAACCTGGACTATAAGACAAGATGCAGTGTTCACCTAGTTACGCAACCATGTCCACACCTAGCCCTCTGGCCCTGCAAGTCAGAGAAGCCCCCTCAAGGAAGTTGTCTGGATCCATTTATCACACAAAGCCCAGACCACAAAAATCCCAGCTAAGTGGCCAGAGAAAGCGAACCTTAGTTTACTTCCTGTATTTGCACATCGCCAGCTTCCACCTTGCTGGCAGAATAAACTTCCTGTTTATACACAGAGAGACTTTCAGAGTCACTGATAACAGAAAAGTTCTCCACTGGTTTCCTGAAACAGCATCATACATTCCTGAATGATCCAAGGTATGAATCTTCCTAGGACGGATATTTGTACCTCCAAAACCAACAGGGTGAACCCAGGTAGGTCTAGCAGGCCTCCCAAATAAATATTTCAGCTTAGAGCATCATGAGCAAAAGCAACCAATCATGTACCAAACTACTAAGAACTCAACAACCGTGTGGTTCCATTTGTAACAAAGCTTAATGACCTGAATGGAAACAAAATGATTCCACTTCACATTGTGGAATTTCTGTTTGATTAAAGTAATATAGCGGTTTTATTGTATTATACCTTGCCTCAAAACTAAAGACAAATGAAGTTTAAGGGATTGAAACGATGTATAACAAAATATTGCTGCCCTGATGTAAATAGTTCGCGTTTGTTTGTAGTTACGTACATTATTTGTATATGTTTTTTATGAGAGAAAGACTTATTATATTGTAACAGTTGAACAGGAATAAAAGTTTATTTGGGGGAAAAAAAAAAGAACTCAACAACCGAGTCTCAAATGATTTAAAAATCCTACTCAGCCACAGAATGGCAAATTTTACAATGGATATGTAGACATGGGGAAAGATTGCAGAGAACTGAGAAGGTTGTGTGAAAAAACTGATATAACAAGCTAAATGAAAGAAAACAGAACCACTCTTATCTTGCCATGCAGATAAGCAAGCTGCGCTCTCAAGTTTTGGGGTATTCAAATATTAAGGAAGAAAGCTTTTATAAAATACCTTTGCCAGTTAATCAAGGCCACCCACCTTCATTTCTTCAACAGTTCCCTGCAATAATCTAGCAGCAGCAAGACCAATTTTACTACACTAGTACTCGGTTATCGGAATTTTTACCTTTAAGGTCAGTCAGTTCAGTTCGAAGATCTTGCGATATGAGAAAAAGGATCCCTAACCACTTTCCCAAAATCGCAGGCAATATGGAGCTTAAACCTTCATTTCCAGTGCAAAGTTACTACAAGTTGTTAATTAGTTTTGTTGTTCCCCTTGTGATATTAGGCATTTGGGGTGATTTGGGGGTAAACCCTGAGTGAGCTTGGAACAAATTAGGATTTCTTCAATTTAACTAAATGCTTTGTTAGTTGAGCTTTTCCTGTAAGGTCTGTTTTCAAGAAATAATTGAGCGTGGGGTACGTGGGGATTACTATTTTCCTATGAAACTATTGTTGAACAATGACACAAAACAGCTTCCTTCCAAGGAAGGCATTCAAAACAAATCAAAAACAGAACTCAAAATTTGATCTCTCACCCATTCTGTTTATTCAGAAATATCTGGGGCTTTTAACTTTCAGCTCAAATTATCCCACTGACTGCAAGAAAGATGTTCACAGACTGAACACAGGGGAATGCTGGAGAGGTATTGTCAGCCAGATAAGAATATAAGAGGAGCCCTGCTGGATCAGGCCACAGCCCATCTAGTCCAGCATCCTGTCACACGCAGTGGCCCACCAATTGCCCATGGGCATCTCAAGCAGAGACAAAGGCAAACCTTCTCCTGGTCTCAAATCCAAGCTAATGGCCTTAGAGGGATCCTGCTTGACCCCCCAGCCTGAAAGATGTACTTAGGTGTCCATTCTAGTAGCCACTGATATATCTGTCATCCATGAATCCATCTAACCCTTTTTTAAAGCCATCTAGGCTGGTAGCTGTCGCCACCTCTTCAGGCAGCAAATTCCACAGATCAATGACCCTCCGAATGAAGAAATCCTTCCCTATGTCTGATTCGACTCTCCTGCCCATCAGCTTCACAGAATTGGCTGGGACTCTAGATCCCACTTCTTCCAGCCACTCATGCCCCTGATGGATAACGCAGGGAGCCATCTTCAAGTAACAGGGTTTCTTCAGCCCGTTCTCTCCAAGAAGAAAGAATGGTCTGACTCGGCAAGAGATTGGTTCTTATGTGTCTAGAGCACAAAAGCTTTTGATGGTTCAGATCAGAAGTCCAGCTTCTCCGGTATCCTAATCTCATGGAACCCCTGAGATTCCAGCAAACAGCACACCAGCATAAAGTTATTTTCAGGAAACTTCCACTACTGGTGACAAAAGACAGCAACCTTGATTAGTAGCCATTACAAAAGCTGGAAGGTACCATGGACGCTATGAACCATACAGCTATTTTCCCCAGCAATAACAGACTGATCATAGCTGGCCAGCAGCTGGTAAAAGGTCTCTAGTAACCTAAAGATGCCAAGAACCAAAGCAGCATCTTCTACATGCAAAACATTTTATTGTACTACCTTCCACACACTACCTTTTAACAACTGTTCAATGTACCTTACCCCTTCTGTTGTATCGTCCAATGGTTAATAAGAACTTACATTTTTTACAGCCAACCCAAGACCAAGCACTTCTTATGGTCTTTAAAGTTAATAAGCAGAAAAATGACACTGCGTGTCCAACAGAGACAGTTTACATACGATACCCTCTGGTAAAGAAAAAGCCAGGCCTATAGACCGTACTCCAGACCTCCAAGGTTCTAAGGACAAGAGCGATAAGAAAAGTTATTCCTCTTTGTAATAAAAAGTCATAAATGCCAGTGAGATCTTTCACAATTTTTGACAAACCGAAGGAGGGAGACTTTACAAACTACAGCACAGAACGCTCAGGTCGATATGAGAGTAAATGCTCGGTCATTAACAAAATGCTGTCTGAATCCAAGCGTGAACTTCTCTGCAGAGTTATGAAGGGGTTTTGTCTCAATGAAGTCCCTTGGCTCTGGTATAGGGACCTGATATTATGCCCTAGAGTTTGGAAGGCCATTAAAAAAAAACAACCTTACACAGACAGTAATATAGGACCCCTGGAAATGTCTGGACAGCAACTCTCATCTCTTCTGATCAGAGGCCACAATGGCTCATGCTGATGGGAGCTGTAGTTCATTGCAATCTGGAGAGCCACAGAGCCTCATCCTTCCCTAAAAAGCCGGGAAACTTCTGGAAAGCAAGAAGACAAGTTGAAAAAGCTGGTTTTACAGAAGGAAAATTGAAAAGCTGGGACAGCATTGATCTTCAACACTTTGGTCCAAGAAAAGGGACCTTCTACATTGCAGGCACTGAGGAACAACGCCTATGTGTGTCCAGATACCTGGACCGTCTCACAACTGTCAAGCTCTAACTCAAGTAATCATGCAGAAAGCTGAAGACATAAATTTAAAGCCTACTGCAAAGTGGTGATGCAAAAAAAAAAAATCACACACGTGCAGAGATAAAGGAGAAAAACAAGGTGTGCTGAAGTTCTGAGACAGAGAACCAAATTCATACTGCTCAGCGTTCTGCAACTTAAGTGGACACGATGAGGTGACCAAATCCCCAGAACAGTTTGTCTTCACAGGGGAGAACAAAAAGCCCTCCTCTGCTGTCCAAATTCTTCCTTTCCGTGCCACACCCCTCGGCTGAAAGTTTCCAACAGTTCATAGGAATCTTTCCTAGGGAAAACACAGAGAGCGATCCCAGTGAAAAAGAGACAAAACCTGATCCAAATGGGAAAAGTGGGCAGGTTGACACAGGCGACTGTGCTTGGTTTAGCCAGTAACCTACCTCACCCAGTTGGTTTTTAGGCCACTGGCTTCAGAATCTTGTTCCGTCACCAGGGCCAGCTCCTCTCTCGGCCTAACTTTTGGGGAAGGTTGTTTGTAGAGATAATTTAGTTTGGCTGATTATCTGGCCAGCCTGCACACAGTTCTCAAGTAGAAATCGCCCCCGTGTGCGCTGCCCTGAAATCTTCCATGGAAGTGTAGCATGCAGCATATAAGAAATCTAAGAAAGAAGTGTGATGTTTTGCAGCAAGCTGAAACAAAACTACCAAAAAACAAGAAGGTGGCTACAAGTTCTTTCTTACGTAAAAACCAACAGCTGCTCAAGTTTTCTTCAGTCATTGCATAGGGTTGCAGCTTAAAAGTCCTTTGGCGTGCATCTGGTAAAAAAGTGGAAGGTCTCTGCTAAAGGGGAGCAGAATTACAGTCTAATAGTCCTCCAGAGTATGCAAGTTCCCACCCCAGTAAGCACAGATAATGGGAGGGGCCCTAGCTACCTGAATAGCAACTGCCTGGAAACTGCAGAGGATAGTGCACAGAAATATTTCTTGGATCACCAAGAGTCAGTACTAGTTCTGTGGTACCAAATGAGGAAGAGATAGAAATGTGACTGCCGTCTGGATCTGAACCCACTGACGATTTAAAAAGAAGTATATAACTTTTTTTTTTCTGAATCAAAGCCCCACCTACTATCTAGTCCAGCATCCTCTTTCTTAAAGCAGCCAAAGGCAGACAACGGCCCTCTTCCACTTATGACTCCCCCCAATAAACTGCTCTTCAGAGGCATCCCAGAGCAACACATGGCCACCCATACCTTACAGCCTCACCCTCCTAAGATTCACGATGCAGGAGAGAGCAGAGGACTGCAGCTAGCATCCTAACTCACAATCTAGCTCTACCATGTAGGCAACTCCTTGTAAACATGCCCAGAATCCTCACTTTTAACTTCCCCAATGGTGGTCAGGAAAGACTGTCTCTCCTTTTTTGCTCCCCATGCATTGCCTCTCTTAACAGAGTTCCTGGACGAGGTTTACAGTCAAGAGGAATCAGATGCGGGCACACATGAGGTCACCTCATGTGAAATGGTGCAAAAAAAAAAAAAAGGCAAGGAAAAAGAAAACAAAGAGGAAGAAGGAAGAAGAAAAAGAATAAAAAATGAAGATGGCATGGAAGGAAGAAAGAATAGGTAAACCGAAAGACAGTGAGAACCAGATAGGGGGAAGGGGGGGGGGAAGAGGAAGATCCCTTCCTACTTGCAGATGCTATTGTGCTAATGCATAGTTATTGTATTAATATCATTTGATTTTAAATGTTGCTACCAGCCTGGAGACCCCCAGGCATAGAGCAGGATAAGAATGTAAATATATACATTATACAGGAGAAAGTTCAAGAAGTAAAAACAATGGGGCAAATAAAGGAAGAAAAGAATGGGAGGAGGAGGAAGAAAAAACAAATGACGGGGGAATTATGTGAGAAACTCGGGAGGGGCTGGAGAAATGGAAGGAAAGAAGACCTAGAGAGAAGGAGGGAAGGAAAGAGGGGGAAGAGGGAAGGAAGGAGGGAAGGAGAGGGAAGAAAGCAAGGAAGCAAGCAAGGAAGGAAGACCTAGGGAGAAGGAGGGAAGGAAAGAAGGGAAGAGGGGGAAGAGGGAAGGAAGCAAGGAAGGAAGGAAGGAAAGAGAGAGAAGGGAGGGAGGGAGAGACCTGCGAAAAGGCCAAAAGAAGGCCGGGTGCTGGGAAAAAGGAAGGGAGCCCAAAAAGAAAAGGGAGGATATGGGAGGGGGGAGAAAGGGGAGAAGGAAGGAGAGGGAGAGAGACAGAAAGACGAAAAAAGAAGAGGAAGTTGAGGGGGAGCGAAGGGAGGCGCAGGAAGGGGGAAGCCGAGCGGAGGGTCTCTCGGGGAGGCCGCCGTCCAAAGGGCTACTTCGCCCGCCCCAGGCCGGGATGTTCGTTCGCTCCTTCGGGCGGGGCTCCCGGGCCAGCAGCGGCGGCGGCGGCGGCGGCACCGCGGCGGGAGGAGGGAGGGGGCCTCGGGGCTTCCTCGCCGCCCAGGCCGCCCAGGCCGCCGCCGCGATCCTCTCGGCGGCGGCGGAGCGGGAAGCGCCAAGCGGGCGGGCGGGCGGGCGGGCGGGCGGGCGGGCGGGCAGGCGGGCCTCGAGGTGGGGCGGCGAGGCGAGGAAGAAAGAAAGAAAGAGAGGAAGGAAAGAAGGAAGGGACGGAGGGAGGGAGGGAAGGCTGGAGCGACGATGAGGGGGAAAAAGGGGGTGAAAAAGATGACGGGACCGGAGGGGGGGGCGGGTGTCCCGCCGAGGCAAGCCGGCCCAGCCCCTCACTGCCCCGGCCGCGCGCGCTACGCGAGCGCCCGGCTTCCCTCCGGCCGACTAGGCCGCGGCGGCGCTCTCGAGACCGGAACTCTCCCTCACGCCCCCTTCGCCTTCCTGGGGCCTCCGCGGGAGTCGCCGCCGCCGCCGCCGCGAGGGCTCCGGAGGATCAATAGCAACGCTTTGGAAATATAGATTTTTATATATATATATAAATATATTGATGTACCATCGTCCCGGGCGCGGCGGCCACAATAACGACCCTCCTCCTCCCGCCCCCCCCTCCGCGGAGTAAATAAATAAATAAATAAACAAACAGGGAGAGATAATGTTATAAGGGGGGAGGGGGAGAGAGGGAGCGAGCGAGAGAGAAAAGGAGAGGAAGGAGGCGGGGCCAAGCGCTTAAAGGGCCCGCGCACAATTCCCGGCGCGGCCGCAGAACTTTACCTGAGTCTCCACCGCCGCCGCCGCCACCACACACACTGACAACTAACCCGGCGCGGCCGCGAACCGCCCCCTCCCGGCCCCACCACGTGACGCGAGGGGGGGCGGGGCGCGCGTCACGTGGCGGCGCCCGGGGGACACGCCCCTCTCCTCCTCTCGCCGCCGCTGGGTCTCCGGAGCGAGTCCGCCTGCTGGCGCTCTCGGCCCCGCCCTCCTGGCTTCCCAAGAGCCGCGTAAGCCACGCCCCTCCGCCGCCCTTTTTCCCGCCCTCCCCCCCCAGGAGGGTGAGCCACGTGATTGGCCGCCGCCCCGCTCGGGCAACAGCAGCAGCTTCCTCGCTCGCTTTCCCCCCTCCCGGCTGCAGGAGAGGGGAGGCTGTAGAGATAAGGAGAGAGAAAGGCAACAAAGAGTTCCGGTTCCCTTGCGGCAGGGAAATGACAAGAGGGAAACGTGGTTTCAGCCAAAAAGGAGGGAGAGAGGGAGAAAGAAAAAAGAAGAAGGAAGGAAAGAAAGAAAGAGGTCGCTAAAATAAACGGCTGGCGTGAGGTGGAGGCTGGCCTTCAGTGTTGACGAACTACAACTCCCATGATCCCCATTGGTAAAGGCCGTGACTGAGGATGATGGGAGTGGAAGTCGAGGGAGGCTGACTCTGGACGGGGCTCCATAGACAAGAAGCTTGGATTAGAACTGGACCAGGTGGGGGGCGAAGAGTAAGAAAGATTCCTATCGTTCCGTGTAAGCCACCCAGGAGTCCAGCTGATTCAATGAAATGATAGTAAATTTATAAATGCATTCCTCAATTTGTGTTTTTAATAGTGTCAAACATGAGCAGGTCTCAGAAGCAATCAGCTACTTCTTTGCATTTTAATGGCTTTATTACCAGTATTCCTTCCTGCACCTCACTCCCACCTTCCCCTGTTCCTGAGAGGGAAAAAGCAGAGGGTCCTACTTGAGTAGGAATTGGTTTTTAAATGCATGGGCAGGAAGTGAGCACATGTCACAGGCAGAATTCTGACTTGTGCTTTTAAATTATGTGCCCAGGAATATAGAAAGCAGGCTGTGAATTCTTTGTCCAGTGAAGTTTAAGCTACTTGATCTGACTGCCTCTTGAAATGGAATTTTGTCCTTTGTACAAGTGCTTCTAGTATTGCCTCCTGTTCGTTACTCCTGGATTTGTATATTTGTAAATGTGCCGTAGTGTTTCCAATGGTGGAACTGCAGTGTACCTAGTGTTGAAGCAGTAGGCCCCAAGGGCAGGCGGGGCAGCAGCAGCAGCGGACCTTCCTGGGACTGTGGAAACTGCCACGCAGCCGTACTCGCCCGGCGCTTGCCACTCGGCATTTCCAGCCTAGAGTCTTCACGCCGAAGAAATCCCCTCACATGGCCGCCGCTGCAGCCACTTCCCTTTGAGAACCGGAAGCAGCAGCTGCTGCTGCGCGCACGCATTCTCTTCTGCCTGACGTCGCCGTGGCTCTACGTTCTCGCGCTCGTCGCCCAGGCGTCGGAGAGACAACGCGGAACCCTAGGGACACGTGACTGGCTTGTTGGCGGGGGGGCCGCGAGAGAGCTACTCCTCCCCCCGCCTTTACCCCGTCAGGTCACGTGGGACGCCGGGGCCCCGCCTTTACGCCTGCGTCAACCATAGAGTGGGGGGATGGCCGGAGAGGCTCCCCTGCTGGCCACGTGACCTGCGGGAGCGCAGGCTGGCCGCTGCTGGCTTCAGGACGGGGGACTCCATGTTGTGTGCGGCGGCGGCGGCGGCGGCGGCGGCGGCGACCCCCTAGGCAGCAGCCCAGGGGCAAGTGAGGATGGCGGGCTCTTCTTCTTCCTCCCCCTCCGCCTCCTCCGCCTCTCCGTCCAGCCCCTCCAGCGCGTCTTCGTCGTCGGCCAGCAGCTGGCTTTCCGGGGTCAATGTGGTGCTGATCATGGCCTACGGGAGCCTGGTGAGGACAAAACGCCCCACCTGACGCCGCCGCCGCTGCTACAGCTGGGGCGCCGGGGGGGGGGAGTAGGCCGCGTGGCCATAGCAACGTGCCCCGCGCCTTCTTTATTGTCGTTCTTTTTTTGTTGTTGTTGTGGTTATTATAATTGTTTATGTTGGGGGGTTGTCATCGTTCTGCTTTTTGTGTGTGGGGGCCGCTTTGTAAAGGGTCGTTTTGGGTTCCCCCCGTTTTGTTAAAGGAATTATCATCATCTTCGTCATTATAATAGTAATTATTATTATTATAACAAGAATACGTTGATTTATAACGCTCCTTCCACCAAGGGAGGGTACAGGGTTAAAAATTACAGGAATAATAACATAACAAGCAATCTAATAATAATCAGAACAGTATTAAAATCAATCTTATGAAATAACTAATAAATTCCTAACTAATAAATACTGTCCACTAAAATAGTTCCTCAGTAGCAAAAGAGGTGGGCACCCGGGAGAGGGCCTGCTCAGTGATGGCCCCTAGGCTGTGGAATAGTCTCCCCTTGAGGTGCGTCAATCACCTTCATTATATATGTTTAGGAAGGCAGTGAAGACGCACCTTTTTGCCCCGGTCTTTGGTGAAATGGGGATACACTTTCCCTTCCCATTTGCAGATGCTCCTGTTTTAATACGTACTATGATAGTTCTAATGTTTGATTTTATATGTTGTGACCCGCCTGGAGATCTCCAGGTATCGGGCAGGATAAAAATGTAAATGAATAAATAAAATATATCTGCTACCTAGGAAATAACCACAAGTTTTGTGGGAGTTGAGCCTGAGCTGTGTCCTCTGCAATGATATTGACTTCTTTTACTGCAGCATCACGCGGCTGGCTTGTGGACAGCACATTCCGTCTACTGTCTGCTCAGCCTTACGATGTCATTTATAGATACAAGGAGTGGTCCTTTGCTTCATTGGGCCTTGTGAGCCAGTTTGGTCTAGTGGTTAGGGAGCCGGACACTTATCTGGGAATACCAGGTCTGATTCTGCACTACTCCACAAAGCCAGCTGGGTGACCTTGGGCTGGTCATAGTTCTCCTGGGCTCTCACAGCCCCACCTGTCTCACAGGGTGTCTGTCTGTTGTGGGGCGAAGAACAGAAGGTTTGTCAGTTGCTTTGAGTCCCCTTGAATGGGTGGGAAAAGCAGGGTAGAAAAGCCAACTCTTCTTCCTCCTCCATGAAGCTAGCTGGGTGGCCTTGGGCGAGTCACAGCTCTCTTTCTGAGCTCTCACAGCCCCTCGCACTTCATAGGGTGCCTGTTGTGGGGAGGAGAGCAGAAGGTTTGTCAGCTGCTTTGAGTCCCCTTAAATGGGTGCAAAAAGTGGGGTAGAAAAGCCAACTCCTCTTCTCGTGGGCCTTTCTCACCTTTTTCTTATCTGCTTTCTCTAGATCTTTGTGCTGCTCTTCATTTTTGTGAAAAGGCAGATCATGCGCTTCGCCATGAAGTCCCGCCGTGGCCCCCACGTGCCCGTCGGACAGCACGCACCCAAGGTTGTTTGGCACCCGGTTCCCAGCTTCCTCGATAAGGGGTTGGAGTCTTGTCCGCATTAGGAGATTCCTCATCCGCTCTAGGAACAGTCCGGGCAACATTTGAATCGGGGGGCTGTTTCCGCACTGACCTTTGTAAATCCAGATTAAGTGAATCCGTATTAGCGATGTCTGTGCCTGCGAGGTCCAGATAAATTACATCCAGAACAAGATGGTGCCGTTCTGCCTGGACTGAGGATGGTGAAACGGATTGCAATCCGTGCTAAATCACAACGCCATGTGGATGCTGTAACACTATCCGTGGCGGGGGTGGGGGGTGGGGTGTTCTATGAGCAAGGCATGTTTTAGATAGAGTTTTGCACACCTTGTGGTGAATGTCTTAATCCTCCAACATCTTCGTTAGAGCTTTTAAACTGGACATTGTAGGGATCGAACCAAGGAATGGTGGACGAAGCACGGGCTGTCCACTAAGCCCTTTCACCCCTTCCCTTCTCCACCCTCCATTCAGGGCCTGAAGGAGGAGATTGACGCTCGGCTGTCGCGGGTTCAAGACATCAAATACGAGCCACGGCTGCTTTCCCATGAGGATGTCAGACTCCTTCAGCTAGAGTCTCCTCGAACGCCGTGTAAGTAGCTAAATGTTTACCCAGGATCACGTGCGGGGAAGCAGGCACACGTAGAAGAGGCACCAGTGAGCCAGTTTGGACTCGTGGTTAGAGTGTCAGAATCTGATCTGGCCCTGGGCTAGTCACATGTCTTCTTCTGAGTTCTCACAGCCCCAGCTGCTTCACAAGGTGTCTGTGGTGGGGAGAAGAACAGAAGGTTTGTCAGCAGCTTTGAGTGCCCTTAAAGGGTGAGAAAAGCAGGGTATAAAAAAGAACTCTTCTTTATCTGTGGTGCCTCCCATTGGAACTGGAAAAGTTTTCATAACTCATATTCCTGGTCTCTCTGCTTCCTTGCAGTTTGCTATAACTACGTGTACAGGATGAAAGCTTTGGATGCTATTAGAGATTCAGGTAAGAAAAGAAAAAGGCCAATGAACAAGAGATTGTGCCATTTCCTTCCTTCCTTTCTTGTTTTCCCCCAGACAGCACAATTCTAATATCATTTGAAGATCGAAAGTTTATTTTCACGTGCGGCAATTCCTTGATATTTTGTAATTGCTTTAAATATGTGGTGAGGTATTTAGCCATCTTGGTACAATTCGCCTGCTCTTGACTCTCCATAGAAATCCCATTCTCGTCGGAGAGCAAATACTCCAAGTCCTTGATCGGGAAGAACTTCCGGGCTTACCTGGTGGACCTGCGAAACTCCAGCACCCCCATCAGAGGTGTCCGCAAGACTCTGATCGATACTCTCTTGGATGGATACGAAAATGCGCGTTACGGAACCGGGGTGAGTCTTATCAGCTTTCCCGTTTGCTTTACGCAAGCTGAAGTTTGGCTCTCACTCTTCTGGTTTGAGCGCCAGACTCTTACCTGGTAGCCTCCCAGTTTGATTCCACACTCCTCCGCAAAGCCAGCTGGCTGGTCTCGGGCTGGTCACAGCTCTCTTTCTGAGCTGTCACAGCCCTACCTGCCTCACAGGGTGCCTGTTGCGGGGAAAAGAACAGAACCTTTGTCAGCTGCCTTGAGGCCCCTTAAGGGAGAAGAACGGAATGTTTGTCAGCTGCCTTGGGGCCCCTTAATGATGAGAAAAGCAGGGTATTCAAACCAACCCTCCTTCTTCCTTGTGATGTCTCTTTTAACCTCTGTTCTCCAGGAATGGTCACCAGTGTGGTACTTAAGGACAAAATATGGCCTTTAAAGGCTTCCCCTTTTATCTACGAAGCTTTTAAGCATCTGCTCAGGGCCTCATTTATTTTATTTTATTCATATTTGTATCCCGCCATACCATAAGGTCTCAGGGTGGGTTTATTACCTTTCCTTTCTGGGCAACCCTGGACAGCTGCAAGCTGTAGTTCAAGACCATTTGGGGGTGGGTGGGTGTCACGTTTAGCCCTTCTGCAGTGGATCCTTAAAATGTAAAAGTCACAAAATCATCTTACCTGTTTTGGGTCCAGCATTTCCAAAGCCCTTGTAGAAAAGCGAAAGTCTTATTTGTGCTCATCTGTAGGAGGGAAGTCTTTGTTTATAATGGTAGGAAGCAAACCAGTGCCTGTGAAAACTTGAAAAATTAAGTTATTTATCTGCCTTAAGAACCTAAGAGGAGCCCTGCTGGATCAGGCCACGGCCAGTCTAGTCCATAAGAACCTAAGAGGAGCCCTGCTGGATCAGGCCACAGCCCATATAGTCCATAGGAACCTCAGAGGAGCCCTGCTGGATCAAGCCATGGTCCATAAGAACCTAAGAGGAGCCCTGCTGGATCAGGCCACAGCCCATCTAGTCCAACATCCTGTCGCACACAGTGGCCCATCAGTTGCCAATGGGCATCTCAAGCACAGACAAGGGCAAACCTTCTCCTGCTCTTGAATCCCTGCAAATGGCCTTAGAGGCCTCCTGCTTGTCCCCCCAGCCTGAAAGATGGACTTAAGCATCCATTCTAGTAGCCACTGATACATCTCCACACTAGACTACTGTAATGCACTCTACATGGGGCTGCCCTTGAATACGGCTCAGAAGCCGCGGCTAGTGCAGAATGCAGCTGCCAAATTGCTGATTGGAACAGCTGGCCGGATGCACATCACACCAGTCTTAAAAGAGTTGCATTGGCTGCCAGTTTGCTACCGAGCCCAATTCAAGGTCTTGCCTCTGACTTATGAGGCCCTAAATGACTTGGGCCCCAAGTATCTAAAGGGGTGCCTACTCCCATATCGACCTGCCCGTGCCTTCAGATCTGGAGTGGAGGCCCTCTTGGTTGTGCCGCCAGCCCCAGCAGCAAAAGGGGTGGGCACCCGGGAGAGGGCCTACTCAGTGATGGCCCCCAGGCTATGGAATAGTCTCCCCCTTGAGGTGCACCAGGCCCCTTCGCTGTATATGTTTAGGAGAGCAGTGTAGATGCACCTCTTTGCCCCAGCCTTGGGTTCAATGGGGATTCGCTTTGTCTTCCTACTCGCATAGGCCGGTGTGTTAATACCTACTGTTATTATTTTAATAATGTTTGTTACCTGCCCGGAGACCTCTGGGCATAGGGCGGGACAAAAATGCAAATAAATAAATAAAATAAGATGTGAGCCTAGGCCCCAGCATTGTCTGCTTTCGCCAACAGTTGTCTTTTAACTTGTCTTTTTTTCCTTTGGTGCTTTAGACCTTCGGCAAGACGGAATTCCTCAAGTACCAGGAGGCCTTATACGAGCTGGCATCCATGTAAGTCAGACCTGTGGTCCGTAGTGTAAGTCAGTGGAGTCTGGGTGGGCACCAATGCAATTTTCAGATTCCAATCGATTCGAACCGAATGTTCGAATTCGAACCGATAGAGAAAAAGCTATCGTATCTGTTCGTAAGAACTTTCAGTTCGTATTTGAAGATAGGATCAGGATCCTAGAAAACCCACAAAACTTCAGCTATGTAAGTGTCAGTCCTTTGCCCCTGTAGGAAAATGGAGGCCAGGGAAACGACCTTAAAGCTCCCTAAGGAAATACTTCAAATACTTTTTCAAGGCCACAGAAGTTACTGGCCAGACAGCGTTACTTAATCCGCATTATTTGGATAATCCGGATTAAAGCACAAGCCACATTTTTTTCTGGGTTAGCCATGCTTTACTCCGGATTATCCAAATAATGCGGATTAAACATCAGGCTCACTTCAGGCTTCACTCCGAAGTGCCAAAATCAGCAGGGCAGAACTCACAACCAAGGGTCCCTCCGCATGGGCACTCCGGACCCCATTCAGCACCCAATAGATACACAGACTTGCAAAGTTCATGGGTGGGCCCAGTAACTGAACTGCCCAATGAGCTGGAGTCTTATCCAGTGGCCATACCTCCATACCTTCTACACTTGGATGCGTCCTTTGAGTGACGGCTGCACGGCCCAATCACATGGCGCTCTGGGCGGCTCTTCTGGAACGGATTCCATTTCTGCCTAAGAATGTGCCTCTTCCATGTGAGGCTTGCGGGTTTACTGCCCCAGCCACCCCCCGCCCCAGACCACTAGCCAGTTTGGTCTAGTGGTTTGGGAGCCAGACTCTTATCTGGGAATACCAGGTTCAGTTCCGCTCTCCCCCATGAAGCCAGATGTGTGACCTTGGGCTAGTCACAGCCCCCTTCTGAGGTCTCACAGCCCCACCCACCTCAGCTAGTATCTCCTGTGGGGAGAAGAAGAGATTTGTCAGCTGCTTTGAGTCCCCTTAAAGGAGTGAGAAAAGCGGGGTAGAAAAGTCAACTCTTCTTCTCCTCCTCCTTCCTCCATGAAGCCAGCTGGGTGACCTTGGGCTAGTCACAACTCACTTTCTGAGCTCCCACAGCTCCACCTACCTCACAGGGTGTCTGTTGTGGGGAGAAGAACAGAAGGTTTGTCAGCCGCTTTGAGTCCCCTTAAAATGGGTGCGAACGGCGGGGTAGAAAAGCCAACTCTTCCTCCTTCTTCTTCTCTGTAGCATCAAGGCCCGAGATGGGAGCAGCCAGTGGCAACACCAGTCCGCCGCCAAGGACCTGACTCTCTCCCCAGACCTTTCCAGCCCGTCCACCATCCAGGTCACCTACCTTCCCTCCAACCAGAAGAGCAAACGGGCCAAACACTTCTTGGAGCTCAAGAGCTTTAAGGACAACTACAACACTCTGGAAAGCACCCTGTGAGGCCCCCGGCGGCTGTGGCGGGTTTGCCCTGCTGGAGGCGGCACCGTCGCGTGACCGGGTGGCCCAGCACGGAGCAGGAGGGGGAGGAGGAAGCGGTTCCGTGCCCACCTGTGGGCAGGCCATGTGGTGGGAAGGCTGTGGCTGCTTGTGACATGGAGAGGCCGAGAGAAGAGAGGAATTGCCGCCGCCCTTTTCCCCATGCTCCCCTGCGACTCTGTAAATAGACCTCTTCGCTCTTCTTTACGTTATTGCTAAAGGCTGACATCTTGGCTGTCCTTAACCACCTGCAAAGGAGCCAAGAACTGTTTCCATGTTAGATATTTAAAAAAAATTGTTCCCACACTTCCACCCAGCCCTTTTCCCTGGCCTGCCTTCCTTCCTTCTCTCTAGGTCTCCTTCCTCCCTCCCTCCCTCCCTCCCTCCCTTCCTTCCTTCTCTCTAGGTCTCCTTCCTCCCTCCCTCCCTCCCTCCCTCCCTCCCTCCCTTCCTTCCTTCTCTCTAGCTCTCCTTCCTCCCTCCCTCCCTCCCTCCCTTCCTTCCTTCCTTCCTTCCTTCTCTCTAGGTCTCCTTCCTCCCTCCCTCCCTCCCTCCCTCCCTTCCTTCCTTCTCTCTAGGTCTCCTTCCTCCCTCCCTCCCTCCCTCCCTTCCTCCCTTCCTTCTCTCTAGCTCTCCTTCCTCCCTCCCTCCCTCCCTCCCTTCCTTCCTTCCTCCCTTCCTTCTCTCTAGGTCTCCTTCCTCCCTCCCTCCCTCCCTTCCTTCCTTCCTCCCTTCCTTCTCTCTAGGTCTCCTTCCTCCCTCCCTCCCTTCCTTCCTCCCTTCCTTCTCTCTAGGTCTCCTTCCTCCCTCCCTTCCTCCCTTCCTTCTCTCTAGCTCTCCTTCCTCCCTCCCTCCCTCCCTCCCTCCCTCCCTCCCTCCCTCCCTTCCTTCCTTCCTCCCTTCCTTCTCTCTAGGTCTCCTTCCTTCCTCCCTCCCTCCCTCCCTTCCTTCCTTCCTCCCTTCCTTCTCTCTAGGTCTCCTTCCTCCCTCCCTCCCTTCCTTCCTCCCTTCCTTCTCTCTAGGTCTCCTCCCTTCCTCCCTTCCTTCTCTCTAGCTCTCCTTCCTCCCTCCCTCCCTCCCTCCCTCCCTCCCTTCCTTCCTTCCTCCCTTCCTTCTCTCTAGGTCTCCTTCCTTCCTCCCTCCCTCCCTTCCTTCCTTCCTCCCTTCCTTCTCTCTAGGTCTCCTCCCTCCCTCCCTCCCTTCCTCCCTTCCTTCCTTCTCTCTAGGTCTCCTTCCTCCCTCCCTTCCTTCCTTCCTTCTCTCTAGGTCTCCTTCCTCCCTCCCTTCCTTCCTTCCTTCTCTCTAGGTCTCCTTCCTCCCTCCCTCCCTCCCTCCCTCCCTCCCTCCCTCCCTTCCTTCCTTCCTCCCTTCCTTCTCTCTAGGTCTCCTTCCTTCCTCCCTCCCTCCCTCCCTTCCTTCCTTCCTCCCTTCCTTCTCTCTAGGTCTCCTCCCTCCCTCCCTCCCTTCCTCCCTTCCTTCCTTCTCTCTAGGTCTCCTTCCTCCCTCCCTTCCTTCCTTCCTTCTCTCTAGGTCTCCTTCCTCCCTCCCTTCCTTCCTTCCTTCTCTCTAGGTCTCCTTCCTCCCTCCCTCCCTCCCTCCCTCCCTCCCTCCCTTCCTTCCTTCCTCCCTTCCTTCTCTCTAGGTCTCCTTCCTTCCTCCCTCCCTCCCTCCCTTCCTTCCTTCCTCCCTTCCTTCTCTCTAGGTGTCCTCCCTCCCTCCCTCCCTTCCTCCCTTCCTTCTCTCTAGCTCTCCTTCCTCCCTCCCTCCCTCCCTCCCTTCCTTCCTTCCTCCCTTCCTTCTCTCTAGGTCTCCTTCCTCCCTCCCTCCCTCCCTTCCTTCCTTCCTCCCTTCCTTCTCTCTAGGTCTCCTCCCTCCCTCCCTCCCTTCCTTCCTTCCTTCTCTCTAGGTCTCCTTCCTTCCTCCCTCCCTCCCTCCTTCCCTTCCTTCCTTCCTTCCTTCCATCCGTTCCCTTTATTTATTCTCAGTGCTAGACCACGCTTTTACCTTCTGAAGGAAGTCAGCAGTATGGGCACTGGCACTCTTAACCATGCCTGGATCATCCGGGCAGGGAGTCCAACCTGTGTTCTCCTGTTCACACCTTGCGCGAGGGAACCCAGAGCGGCGACCTGGCGGGAGCGCCTTTCCCCTGCCGCGCACAGCTATGGATCGACAGTCTGCTCACGCCACGGCCGGCTCCTCGGGTCTCACGGCCGCTTCTCCCCACCCTGTACAAACTGGAACTCGGCCACCTCTCCGCGCGCTGGAGGACGAAGGTGACCTTCTCAAAGCCCAGCCGATCCTGCGAGCTTTGGAAGACCTGGTGACCAAGAAGAGGAAAGAATGGGCAGCCCGGGGTGCTTGAGACGGTCTGAGAAGGCCGTTGTGCTGCTGGACCTCCTGTTTTGGAGGAACACGGCGCCTGGAGGAGATTTGCCTTCCCCGTTAGCTCTCCTCCGCCCTCCAGCAGCATTGAAGGGAGGCAGGCGGTGTGTCTCCATCAAGCCAAAAGGCCTCCACTTCCAAGCGCAGCTCATCCCTGTTTTCCATTGGGGCACTGGGCGAGGGGCAGTCTCTTTGCAAAAGGAGAGAGCGAAAGAGAGAGAAGGACTTTTTAATAAAACAATGTTTTGTGCCCAGGCTTCTCGCGTAGCCCGTTTTGCATGGTCTGTCCTTGCAAAGAGTGTGAATGCCAAAACAAAAAACAAAAACACCCATCTGTGCCCATCCCTAGCATGGAAAGGGCTCATCTCTGGTGCCCTCCTCTCTTACAACCAATAGGTGGCGCCTTGGCACCTGCCAATTCTCCGGTCCATACTGGTCACTCCCTTAATTCCTCGCTGTTAGCCAGAGAAGCTTGTGGTTCATCCTTCTGCTCCTTTAGCCGTTCCGGAGATGCTGGTGGAAACCCTTGAAAAAGTCAAACCATTGTGAAAGGACTTGGCCTGTCCTTCCGACTGATGTCCCCTTCCGGACCCAAACCGAGCCACAAAAATTTCCTTGGCATCAAAATAGTAATTGTGCCCAATCCGACGCCCGTGTCCTGTCCCCCCACCCCCGGTTCAGGCTTTCAAGCACCCCACGTGTGTTCAGAATGGAGATCCAGCTGTGTTCCAGCTGCCCTTGCTTGTGGTTAGGGTGTCTTGTCCGCTCGCCTCCCAGTTCACGTCTGGGTGGCCTTTGGTGAGTCACAGCTCTCTTTCTGAGCTCTCGCAGCCCCGCCTGCCTTGCAGGTCGTCTGTTGTGGCGAGAAGAACAGAAGGTTTGACAGCTGCTTTGAGTCCCCTTGACGGGGAGAAAAGCTGGGTGTAAAAGCCGACTCATCTTCTTCCTCCACATAGCCAGCTGGGTGGCCTTGGGCTAGTCACAGCTCCCTGAGCTCTCACAGCCCCACCTGTCTCAGACGGTATCTGTTGTGGGGAGAAGAACAGAAGGTTTGTCAGCCACTTTGAGGCCCCTAAAGAGTGAGAAAAGAGTATAAAAGCCAACTCCTACTCCTACTCTTCTTCCGCCACGGAGCCAGCTGGGTGGCCTTGGGCAAGTCCCAGCTCTCTTTCTGAGCCCCCGCAGCCCCGCCCGCCTCACAGGGCGTTTGTTACAGAGAGAAGAACAGAAAGTTTGTCAGTTGCCTTGAGCCCCTTTAAGGGCGAGAAAAGCAGGATATAAAAGCCAACTCCTCTAAATGGTCGGTGCATAGGATGACGTCTAAATCTCTCCATACTAAATGGGGAATGGGGAAGGTGATTTTTCCAGCCATTTTGTAAGGCTATAACGTGAATTAATCGCCCCTCTCACTGTGAATTGTGAAGCAACCTGACAGCTGTACGTGTGGCCAGTAGAGGGCAGCATCCTATGGCCAATGTCTCATGACAGAGATCTGGCTCAGTCGTTACCGGTGATTTAGACCGTCCACTTCAGAAGATCTCTGGCCATGAGGGATCTAGTGGGATACTGGAAAACACAAACTAAGACCTACTAAACAACAGGGGTTAAAAGCTGCAAACTACAGTACACACCTGCTTTTACCTGGAGGCATCCCATCCCTTAATCCAGGTTTAGAAGATCTGGATCTTTGGTATCCGGCCTTCATGGAACCCGGTCCTTGAAGGTCCGCATCGTGGGGAGGGCCCCATGCGCCCACACGGGCAGCCTAGCACCCGATAGCAACGGGTGCTAAACAGGGCCACCCTGTGGCCGCGGTAGCACCCATCCCGAGGCTCTGGATTGAGGTCAACGTCTACGAATCTAATGTTACGACATTCGTAAACCGACATTCGTATTCGTACAAATGTTTCAGGGAGGTGGGGAAGCGGCCGCTCCAGCCACACCTGCAACGGATCCAGGGTGCATTCGACATGGTTTGAAAGCAGATGCAAAGTGGGTTCGGAGTGGATTTGGTCCTTTCAGAGCAGATAGGGGAAATGTGTCGGATAGGCACCCGTTCATATTGGATACCGTGTTTCCCTCAAAATAAACAGGGTCTTATGTTAATTTTTGCTCCTTAGGGCTCATTTTCAGGGTAGGATGTTTTATATCACACGTATATAGGTCTTATATTTCGAGCCTCCTGGAAAATCACACTAGGGCTTACTTTCAGGGTAGGTCTTATTTTCCGGGGTATCCGTTTGTATCTGCTATTTGTACGAGTTCATACGAACATGTTTAAAAAGCTGTTTGATCTGTTGTTACCCACCCAGAGACCTCCGGGTATGGGGCGGTATAGAAATGGAAATAAATAGATAAATAAATGAAATATTTGCGTCGAATAGAATCCCGCCACATTCGAAGGGGATCTATTTGATCGAGTACAAACTGTCTTACATTTGATTTGATATGATTTGAATACAAAAAAAACCCACCCTCATTTATGTGCGTGCCCAGTTGCTTCATCTGATGAAACGTGGTGACAATAAGCACAGACTTTATAAAGGAAAAGAAAAAGTGGTTCGTGATCGAACAGGCAATGGGGGGATTCGTGTGATGGCCAATCCAGGCACGGTTGCGTCTCCTCCTCTCGGAAATGTTCCACCTGCCCCCGTGGTGCGTCCTACCCCCGGGCGTCCGCACTGTGCTTTCGCCATTGACCTTCACGCTTCCCACTGGAGGGCACATCAGCCTCCAAACGGTTTTGGGTTATTGACAAGGCTGTGCTGGATGCGACCAGCTTCTCTGCTCATTAGCCAAGCTGTCTGCCTCGATCACGTCAGAACCTGGCACACAGGAATGGGTGCCAGGGCAGGCAACAGACCCCCAAATGTCCAGAGAGGCTGCCCTCAATTTGGAGTCCTATGTCAGTTGTCTAGGGTGAGGTGTCCACATTGGGTTGCCCTTCTACCTGGACCGGAAGGTGGAACTTTTTGCAAACTGCGGCAGCCAGGTTGTGGGTAAGGTAGGACGCTCATCACGCCTAGGCAAAGAGGAAGAAAGAATTGGCTTTTATACTCTGGTTATCTTACCCTTCAGGGGACTCAAAGCGGCTGACAAACCTTCTGTTCTTCTCCCCAAAACAGAACACCCTGTGAGGTAGGTGGGGCTGTGAGAGCTCAGAAGAGAGCTGTGACTAGCCCAAGGTCGCCCAGCTGGCTTCATGGAGGGAGAAGAAGAGTTGGCTTTTCTACCCCGCTTTCCTCACCCATTTAAGGAGACTCAAAGCGGCAGACAAACCTTCTGTTCTTCTCCCAGCAGCGGATGCCTTTTGAGGTAGGTGGGGCTAGAATGTCACTCTCACCTGGAATAGGGATGTGCAGGAATGTTTTTCTGGCATTCTATACAAATTAAATCAAATTTTTACCATTTTTTTCTTACCAAGGGGTAGGGCTTTGCCTTTGTCCCTATTAAATATTGTCCTGTTAGATTCAGCCCACTGTTCAAGCTTATCTAGATCTTTTTTAATCCTCTCCTTCTCCTCCCTCTGCTTAGCAGATCTGCAAGTCTGATCAGCATCAAAGGGTTCTTTCTTATGGTTCTTAAATAAAACTGAGATCCTGTAAAAATTTGGGTCTGTTGGCGTGATGTTTACACCATTTTCCATCCTTCCATCCCACATCGCTTCTGTTTTCCAACGCGCTGCCCCCTGCTTCAAGGTCACCGGAGTGAGCACCAATGCGTGCTCTTTCGCTGGGGGGAAATCTCCATCAGCACCCGAATTGCGGGATCGATAAACTCATGCGAAGCCGTGGAGGGGAGCGCACCAAAGAATTCTGTGCTAATCGCATGCATTGGGGTCATAGAACCCACGTTAGCTTGAATACCTTTGGAAAGGGGTCGTTTCTACAAACCAGATGCAAGGTTAAAAATCCAAAATTCTCCTGATTATTATACTGGGAATGCCACGCATAATGGTAGCATTCAAGGTACAAACGTTAACCTATAAGGCCCTAAATGATTTGGGCCACAAATATCTTCTCGCCTTCTCCTGTATCAACCCGCCTGCGCTTTAAGATCTGGGGGGGGGGAAGCCCTCCTGGTTGTCCCACCACCCACAGTAGCAAAAGGGGTGGGCGCCCGGGATAGGGCCTTTTTGGTGGTGGCTCCCAGATTGTGGAATAGTCTCCCTTCACTCTATCCATTCAGGGGAGCAGTGAAGGCGCGCCACTTTGGCTAAATGAGGAAATGGCTTTCCTCCCCGCATTCAAGCACTGCCATGCTTTTGATGTTCATTTTGTATGCTCACTGGTTTTTAATGCTGTCACCCGCCCTGAGACCTTTGGGAATAGGGCAGGATAAAAAAAATTCAAATAAATAAATATATAAATTTCAGGGTGGTCTCAGGATACAGAGGCAACATCCCCAGATATCACTATTATGGAGAATATGGCAACGATGCTGGGTTTTCCATAACAGCAGTCCCTTGTCTGCTGGCTGCTTTCATAACTGCTTTTCTTCTGGGTGTTTGCAAGATGAATTATGATTATTTTCTCTATCACACAACCCGAGAGCCAGGGGTCATTCTATGAAGCTGATGGGCAGGAGAGTTAGTACTAACTACGCCTTACTTCCACCTCGACCTGCCCGTGCCCTAAGATCTGCACGGGAGGCCCTCCTGGTTGTACCAACACTCACAGGAGCAAAAGGGAGTGGGCACCCAGGATAGGGCCTTTTCAGTGGTGGCTCCCAGAATGTGGAACAGTCTCCCTCCTGAGCTGCGTCAGGCACTTTCACTCTATGCGTTTAGATGAGCTGTGAAGATGCATGCCTTTACCCTGGCCTTTTGCAAAGTAATGGAACAGCCTTTCCCTCCCCACATTCAGACACTGCCTTGGTTTTAATATTTTTATGTTCTCCCTGTGAGGTGGGTGGGGCTGCGTGAGCTCAGAAAGAGAGCTGTGACTAGCCCAAGGTCACCCGGCTGGCTTCATGGAGGAAGAAGAGTTGGCTCTTCTCACCCATTTAAGGGGTCTCAAAGTGGCTGACCAACCTTCTGTTCTTCTCCCCACAAGAGAACACCCTCTGAGGTGGGTGGGGCTGTGAGAGCTCAGAAGAAAGCTGTGACTAGCCCCAAGGTCACCCAGCTGGCTTCGTGGAGGAGTGCGGAATCAAACCCGGCACTCCCAGATAAGAGTCTGGCTCCTTAACCACTAGCCCAAACAGGGTAAACACATTCTGGCCAGCTCTTTCCCCAGTCTAAGCCATCCAGCATCTGCAGGACTCCTATTATCCTTGGACCACTGGGGTCCTCCAAACCTACGGGCAGCAGGGGAGGAAGAACCTCCCCATCCCGCCTGCTAAACCCCAGATTCGTCCCCCATCAGAGCACAGAGATATTGACGCGCCATCGACAGGGCCCGGAGGCCTGCGAGCGGACGGCGAGGGACAGGAAATCAACCTCTATCGACCTGCTTAATTTGACTCCAAGGGCGTTGGAGGGAGAGGGCGTAATTAATGGCATTGTGCCCATGTGTGTGGGGTGGCGTCAGGGCCCCTTGCTTAGGAGACCCAGCCCTGAGCCGGGGGGCAGAGAGCGTTGGTTATAAAGTGGCATGCCAGGAAGGATGCTAGTGGGATAAGAGGATCTGCTGGACAGGACGGCCCTTCGTCCAGGTAAGGCTTGGGGCTGGCTGAAGACAGGCGCAGGTAAATCTCTTCCCCATAAGGGAACCAGGATGCTGTGGGGACCACGCTTGTTCCTCTCCTCCTTAAATCACATCACCCCCACATGGTCGGGGAGGGGTTCTTTCGGGAGTCCTTTCAACCCTCACATCTTAATCCGGATCAAGGCGATGCTAAGAACCCATTGCCCAAACAGCAATCCGGATCGAAGAGGCGCTTAGTACACGACCGTCCACACAGTGGAGTAGGTCTGGATTAGAAGTGTGCTATACGGGCCCCTTGATCCGGATCTGTTATAGACTGGATAAATGGGGGCTGCCACCCATGCTGGCAGCCCCTGATCCGGAACGAGGAAATGGCATCTGCGCTCAGTACGGATGCAGGGCTTTTGTGGGCACGGTGGCTGGAGGCGTGTGTGGTGGGGAGAAGAACAGAAGGTTTGTCAACCGCTTTGAGTCCCCTTAAATTGGTGAGAAACCCCAAACAGATGGTGGGAAATCCACAAATAAAAGAAATAGAACTGAAAAGGTGTGAACAGCCATACCTGGAGATGGCCTGAAGATGGCTTAAAGGGAAAGAGTGACCATGGATTAAATCATCACTGAGCCACTGAAGTAGTGGGTTTTTTTTTTTTAGTTTATGTGATGTTTTACTGTGTTTCTTTCAATAACATAGTCCGAGTAGTTTGCAGCATCTGTCTGTCTGTCTGTCTGTCTGTCTGTCCGTCCGTCCGTCCGTCCGTCCGTCCGTCCGTCCGTCCGTCCGTCCGTCCATCCATCCATCCATCCATCCATCCATCCATCCATCCACGTCTTCTATCCTCTACCTATCCATCCATCCATCTCTTCTCTCTCCTATTCTCTATCTACCCATCGTCCGTCCATTTGTCCATCCTTCTGTCCATTTGTCCATCTGTCCATCCATCTCTTCTCTCTCCTCTTCTCTCTGTCATCCATCCATCCATCCATCCATCTCTTCTCTCTCTTCTGCTCTCCTTTATCCATCCATCCATCCATCCATCCATCCATCCATCCATCCATCCATCTCTTCTCTCTTCTTCTCTCCTTCATCCATCCATCCATCCATCCATCCATCCATCCATCCATCCATCCATCCATCCATCCATCCATCCATCCATCTCTTCTCTCTTCTTCTCTCCTTCATCCATCCATCCATCCATCCATCCATCCATCCATCCATCCATCCATCCATCCATCCATCCATCCATCCATCTCTTCTCTCTCTTCTGCTCTCCTTTATCCATCCATCCATCTCTTCTCTCTTCTTCTCTCCTTTATCCATCCATCCATCCATCCATCCATCCATCCATCCATCCATCCATCCATCCATCCATCCATCCATCTGTCCTTTTTAAAAAGAAACTTTATTGAATTAACATAACAACAAAACTAACGAACATCCTTTCGCCAACCTAAGCAAACCATGAAGCAATTACAATCCCAAAATAGAGTTCTACACATTGATATGCATTAAAGTTAATGTAATATAGGCAATTTCCAGATTTAATGAGGTGAGCCATTTATTGCGAGTATATTAACAATGTTAAAGGCAATCCTATTAACTAGCGGTGCTTCGTTCTCTCCCGGTGAAAGGAGCGCACTGATACAGCGACTCCACGCTATGCTCTATAGGTCTGGGATACCCGTTAGATTGTCGCATTGCAATCATATTGTGATTCCAGTCTGAGAGATTTAGGAAGTTGCAAAGTTTCCCATTTTTTGCTATCAGTTTGGATGATAAAGTGTGTGAGAATCTGGGGGTTCTTGCTGATCCCCAGTACAAGTGGTAAGAATCACCATCTCTGCTTGGTTTACACCAGTGGGCAAGATGGACAACTGCTCTTCTCGGAGACCTCCTGTATCACCACATGTGCACCTCTGCGCAGTTTTCTTGGCAGAGATACAGAAGTGGTTTGCCATTCCCTGATTCAACGACGATGCTGGGAACCAAATTTGTGATTTTCCCCTTTCCAGGGAGCTGCTTTAGTGGAGTCTCCAAAGCTTCCTCCATCAGCAGAGCAGCTACGGGTTTCGCCTAGTGGTTAGGGAGCCAGATTCTCATCTGGGAATATCAGGCTCGGTTCTGCGCTCCTCCACGAAGCCAGCAGGGTGACCTTGGGCTAGTCACAGCTACCTTCTGAGCTCTCACAGCTCCACCCACCTCATAGGGTGTCTGTTGCGGGGAGGGTGTTTCTCGTTGCCCTGTCAGGATGACATGAAACTCCAAAATTACCTGGTACCGCGGAGTGAGTGTTGGTCTTTCCACGGCAGGTAAATCCGCAGTAAAATGCGCCGCTGCTATGAAGTATATCTGGCGTCAGATGTGACACCCACATACTGACTGCAAATCAGAATGTGCAGTATCCCCCTGCCTGGATACACCCTTAGATGGTTAGTGCAAGAAAATTAAGAGGACCGAAAGCTAGGCGAGTCCTCTGATCCTAGAAAACGACCCTAATGTGCATTTTCCTCTCTCCTCCTCTGCAGATGACCTTCCACGGTGGAGCCACGGACCAGACGTTGATCCGATGCTTGCCCTCCCTGTTTCTGTCTGATATGTTTGATATTAGGTTGTTCTACTAGGAAACCAACTAAATATCAAACATATTCTTACAGCGTCAGGGTCGTCTCGGCGCCTCTTGGGAAATCACTCCGGATCCTCGGCAAAGCAAAGTAATAATCTCCTCACACGTGCGGTTTAATACGGGCTGAAGGACTCCTCAACAGCAGCGATCGGACCATAATACGCTCTTCTGTGAGCCAGTGTGGCTGAGTGGTTAGGGAGCCGGACCCTTATCTTATCTGGGAGTACCGGGTTTGATTCCACACTCCTCCATGAAGCCAGCTGGGTGACCTTGGGCTAGTCACAACTCTTCCCCTGAGCTCTCACAGACCCACCCGCCTCACAAGGTGTTCTGTTGTGGGGAGAAGAATGGAAGGTTTGTCAGCCACGTTGAGTCCCCTTAAATGGGTGAGAAAAGCGGGGTAGCCATGGTCCGGTTCTATTTTCAAGGTGTGAATATTGAATGTTGTACTTTTCTGGATGGGTGGCAGGTGGGTTGCCCTTTTCCCCTTGACCAATGGCTGATGTTGGTGGCTGTTCCAGCGGCGGCGAGGTTCCATTGTCCATTACACTTGATTAATGTGCAGATGTGCCCTTTTGCTGATTACGTGCTTGAAATAAGATGGGTACGGATATTTATGTAACGCAGACACACCTGTACACACCTGAACTTCGGAATAATCTGTCCGTCTTCAGGTCTGGCCGCTCGCACCTTTTCCTTTCTATCTGAAATGGACACTCTGAACGTCCTAAACAGAGATCCTAGAATCGGACATGGAGAATTCCTCCCCGTCGTTGAGCCAAAAGGGGGAAGGGAGGTGAAATCCAAAACACTGAGGACTAGCAGCTTGCTTAGGTGCAGAAAGGAGCTACGATCTGTCCCTGTTAAATCTGCCCTGCTCTTTGCCAGGCAGCTTGGTGACCCCGCTGGCATTCCAGGACAAAGATGGCATCTATTATCCATGGCAGCTCAGAGGTTCTCTTAGGCAGCGAGAACATTTTGGCCCTTAAGACCTGACCACCTGTTACTGCTGAGACTAAAGAGCGGAATGCCGGCGGCCTCGGATCAAATCAGCCCAACGCTCCATTCCCCTGACGTGCCTCTCTTTGTGCCCCGAGGGCGGGGAGGGCAAGGAATTGTTCTCGGACTATTTAAAGCCCTGGGATAACATGACAGCCCTACAAAGACCTATCTGAGTGCCGAGGACGGGCGGCTGACCTTCTCAGAGGAGAGCAGCCAGCTCCATCTTTGACAGGGGAAGGCAGGGGAAAAAGATGGCACAGCCCCGGCCACAGGGCAATGGGGCCAGCTGTACCACTTGGGAGTTTGGGTCGAAAGAACTTAGAACCCAAGGGGAGCCCTGATGGATCGGGCCTCAGCCCATCTGGTCCATCAGAACCTAAGAGGAGCCCTGTTGGATCAGGCCACAGCCCATCTGGTCCATCAGAACCTAAGAGGAGCCCTGTTGGATCAGGCCACAGCCCATCTGGTCCATAAGAACCCAAGAGGAGCCCTGCTGGATCAGGCCACAGCCTATCTGGTCCATAAGAACCTAAGAGGAGCCCTGCTGGATCAGGACACAGCCCATCCAGTCCAGCATCCGGATTCCATACAAAGGCATATAAACAGCATACAAATCCTATATACAAATGCATACAAATAGCATACTGTTCCCATATACAAATCCCATACGAAGCTTCATACGAGTGTATCAAAACATTTTATTTGAATTCGAATGTCGATATTTGAATGTGCGAATATTCGATTAGAATTCAAATGTCCAAATTCAGCCAAATTCATATGAATTTTGCACTTTACAAATATTTGTGCATATTCCTAGTGCCATTAATCCTGAAACTGCAGCAGATCCCTTTAGTATCTGGATCATGCCAGGGCCATTAAATTTTTCTTCAAAAACTGGCACCCAGGTCTGAGTCCCCCGTGCTCCTTGGAACCAGCGGGTGACAAACCATAAGCAATCTACAATCCGCTTTTCCTGGGGTTAACCAGATATAACAGCAGCTGTGATGATTAAAAAGGGCCAGAGCAATTTCCCGTTTCCCTCATTACTTTATTTGAAAAGTTACCAATGCGTATTATATTTATTGACTGGAAGTATTTTGATATCACTGCCTGTCCTTACTTTTTAAAGCAGTTTGCAATAAAAGGAAAACAAATAAAAGCAAACAATGTGCATTTTTTTTAAAAAAAATAAGCCATAAAAATAGTTCATGGGTTTTTAGGCAGAGAAAAATTTGTTGGCAAGGATAGATGGTGTGAAATTCATACTGTGAGCCAGTCTGGTCTAGTGGTTAGGGAGCTGGACTCTTATCTGGGAAAACTGGGTTTGATTCTGCACTCAGCCACTCAGACAGCTGGGTGACCTTGGGCTAGTCACAGGTCTCTTCTGAGCTCTCACAGCCCCGCCTACCTCACAGGGTGTTCTGTTGTAGGGAGAAGAACAGAAGGTTTGTCAGCAGCTTTGAGCCCCCTTAGGGTCGACAAAAGTGGGGCCAAAAATGTAACTCTTCTCCTGCACACCGGGCAGTGAAAACTTGCTAAATGCAAGATTTTGTCAAGATTATCCAATACAGAGAGTTGGGACAGGGAAGAAACCTCCTTCCATCCCATAATTCAGCTACAGAATTTCTACGCCAGGATACTCCTTGGGCTAGCCACCTGGGCAGGTGGCAAAAGTGTTTGTAGCTACAAGATCCGGCTCAGATAGTTCCTACAATACAACCTTCTAACCCTGAGCTACAGATATTTTCTATTATGGTTAGTTTTATGCTGGTCCTTTTTGCACTTTCCTCAGTTGATCCGGATTAGCTAGATCCGGATTAGCTAGATCCAGATCAACCACAGGCAGAGGCGTCTGTGTGCTAAGGATTCCTAGCATGGATGCAGACCTCATACACCTGGCGTGCCACTAATCTAATCTGGATTAGGGAGCTCTTAGTACAGTTATATAAAGTAGGGGTGTGCACTCATGCAACTTTCAGGATTCGGATTCAAATCGGATATCTGAAAATTCAATTCGATTTCAACCTGTAAAATTCAAATTTAACCAGGTTCGATTTGAATTAAGCAAATCCGAAACTTTTCTTTTGAATTTTCGGTTCGAATTTTGCACTTACGAATGTCAACAACATTCGTATGCGCCCCCATACGCATCGTTACGCATCCCGTATTCATCCCGTTTCCATCCAGTACGGATACGTACGGATGCGGGAAAGGCGCGTAGGTGCAAGCACGCGTCGTCTATGCACCCGTACACATATGAATGTCCGAATAATTCGGTCAAGTATATTCGAAAATCCACAATTCGTTTGAATGTTTCCACGCAGATTCGGAAAGTCCGAATTCGAACGAACTCAACCGAATTTCGAATCTATCAAATATTTGCGCGCATCCTTAGTCAGGTGGGGGTTTCAGGTGGGGCACCATCCCTGTGAGAGTGTCGCACAAATGCCCCACGCTGAGCAGAAGACTTCCCAATGGAGTCCCAGCTGGCTTGATCGGGGTTTTCAGTGCGAATGCCAGCTGGGAAAGTGGGCATTCATGCCATGACCCTCTGATATATTATCCTCTGTGCGGAAGGACAAAGCGAAGACCCTTAAACAAAGCAAAGGGAGGGAGGGGGTAAAAGGAACACACCCCTCGGCTCAACCCCCTGCCTTTTCCCCTGTCTACTTTGGGGGTTTCTATTCATGGAACTCAGCTGTCCCCCCCGGGGAGGCCAAATATGGGCACGGTGCTCACCGTGAAGGGGAAGAGGTCCCCACCCACCCACCCACTTGTCACTCTGCTGCAAGCCAGCTCAGGACAATGGAGAGCTGTTTTGGGCACCCGAAGGTTGATACGTTCCCTCCCACCCATCCAAAGCAGGCCAGCTCTAGGAAGTCCAGTCTGCCAAGCCAGCTGGCAGAGAGGGCAGCTATAAAGGGCAGAAGCCCCAGAGATCTGGGGGCAATCTAGCAAGGCAGGACCAAGCGGCTTCGCCTCCCGCCTTCCGTCCCCTCCTGTCCTGTGCGGACGTTACTCCCTCTGGTCCGGCTCCTTCTGCCCACCGCCACCATGGAGGCCATCAAGAAGAAGATGCAGATGCTAAAACTGGACAAGGAGAACGCCTTGGACCGGGCAGAGCAGGCAGAGACGGAGCAGAAACAGGCGGAAGAGAGGAGCAAGCAGGTAAGGCCCCGGGAAGCTGGGCTTGGTGGTCATCTTCCACTGGTGGGCTACCATGCTTAGCTGGTTGGCTACTGGGGGAACAAGCTGTTGGATCAGGTGGGTCCTGGATCCAATCCAATGGGGCACCTCTGATGTTCTTCTGCCACCCAACAAGTAGCTTCTTGGAGATGGTGAACAGAGCAAGCGGTGAGCCGGTGGCCTGCTGGTGGCCTTCCGTAGGCTGCTGACCGGCCACTGGAGCCGCGTTCACACCTGAGTTTTAATCCAGCTTCGCTCCACTTTCAGAGCAGGATACATCAGCAAAGTCGACAGTCATTTTCTTTCCATGTGATTTCACCCAGAGGTGGATCTGCTGAGTCAGAAAAGGGTGAAGGAAACCAGCTTGCCTCTTCGCTGATGTGTTCTCTCACCATGAAAGCAGACTGAAGCTGGATTAAATCTTAGGTATGAACACAGCCTGGGAGAAAAAGGCTGCTGGACTAGATGGGCCATGGGTCCAATCCAGTGGGGCGTCTCTCAGCGGCTGGTAAGCACTGGGGGAAACAGGCTGATTGACTAGAAGGACTGTGGGATCCAAACCTGTTAGATCAGGGGTGACCACAATAGCATTCTGGTTATTACTAAGTAGTAGTAGCAGTAGTAGCAGTAGTAGTAGTGGTGGTGGTGGTGGTGGTGGTGGTAGCAGCAGTAGTAGTAGTGGTAGTAGCAGTAGTAGTAGTAGTAGTAGAAGAAGAAGAGTTGGCTTTTCTATCCCACCTTTCTCACCCATTTAACAGGACTCAAGGCTGCTGACAAACCTTCTGTTCTTCTCCCCACAACAGAACACCCTGTGAGGCAGATGGGGCTGTGAGAGCTCAGAAAGAGAGCTGTGACTAGCCCAAGGTCACCCACCTGGGTTCATGGAGGAGGGCAGATTCAAACCTGGCATTCCCAGATACGAGTCTGCCTCTCTAACCACTAGACCAAACAATTTGGACCTCATCTGCAGAGACTGTTGATCTGGAAATGGGCACATAAAGGGAGTGGAGGCATTTAAGTGGGGCAAACGCTGCTTCCCCAGTGGTGCTTCTGAACTGGAAAGGGGTAAATTTAAAATTCCTTTGCCCAAAATTTGGGAATGGCTGGTGCTCAGTGGTAATAGCTTCTGGACAGACAGAGGGAATTCTTCCTTCACATGGAGCAGCATCCACCTGCGGAATTCCCTACCGCAAGACAATCACCCATCTGAACGGCATTCAGAGCAGTACGGGGAGAGGCACTCTGCTCATGCCCAGAAAACTCTTTTCAGTGCGCCATTAGTGTCCTTCAACGCTGGCACATCAGGCAGGAAAGCAGATTAGCTGCGGTGGACCCTGGAGTAATTGAAAACTGCCCTTGTTTTGGTCTAGTGGTTAGGGAGCTAGACAATCACCTGGGAATACTGGGTTCGATTCTGCACTTTTCCGCAAAACCAGCTGGGTGACCTTGGGCTAGTCACGGCTCTCTTCTGAGCTCTCTCAGCCCTACCTACCTCACAGGGTCTCCGTTGTGGGGAGAAGAACAGAAGGTTTGTCAGCCGCTTTGAGTCCCATTCAATGGATGAGAAGAGTGGAGTAGAAAAGCCAACTCTTCTTCTTCTTCTTCTCCTCCTCCTCCTCCTCTCCATCCCCCTTTCACTTGAGTCTTTGAAGATAAGGGGAAGAGGGAAGCAGGGACGAGGAATGCTGGGGAGGGGGGGCTGAAATCTCCTCTCAGCCTCCAAATTGCAGCCCCCAGAGGGGTCCGGTTTCACATTCTTTATGGCTGACCGAATCTTGGCAAACAAAGGAAGAAAACAGCCTCGGGTCTGCTGCCTAGGATGTCTGCCGGTTGACCAAAGCGCTCACAATAGACAGGAAGGAGGCTTGTGATGTTCAGGTTATTATACTGTATTTCCAGACAGCCAGGAGGGTTCAGCACATGAGAATGTCTGGCCTTGGAGCAGCATAAAGAGCATTACCGATGCCCTGTGGGAATGGAGCCACCAAGCGATCTTCTAACGCGCTCGGCCGCTTCCACAGGGGATTGTCCCAAGCAGGGTGGGCGTGGAAGAGGCCTCGCCATTGGAGCTTAGTTAAGGGTAGACAGCAAGGTTGGAAGAGGGCCAGGTGGGTCAATGGGCACTGGAATGCCTGCCCAGGTACCACCTCCTCCAGGTGGGAGAGACGGTCAGGAGGCCTCCAAGTGCCATTGCCAGGGAGTAGAGGGCTGGTGAAGATTTTGCCTTCATCTTCTGCTAAAGATGCCCATAGGAAGCCATTGGTGGGCCATGGTGGGGGATGGGATGCTGGACTAGATGGGCTTTGGCCTGATCTGGCAGGGAACCCTCTTCATTCACAGAGAGCAGGTGTATCAATGGCTCCTAGAATGGATGCCCAGGTACCACCTCCAGGTTGGACTAGAGATGGGAAGGAGGCCTCTCAAAGCCATCTGAAGGGATCTGAGAGCAGGTGAGGGTTTGGCCCTTGCCTCTGCTTGAGACGCCCAGGACCAAACGGTGGGCCACCATGTGAGACAGGTGCTAGATGAGATGGGCCGTGGCCAGATCCACCAGGGCTCCTCATAGGTTGTTTGTGATCAATTCACGATGGGCAGGAGTATTGATGGCTCCCGGAATGGATGTCTAGGGACTTCCCTTTGAGTGGAAAGGACAGGACGGACGGACGGACGGACGGATGGATGATGGGTAGACAGATAAAGGAGAGAAGAGGAGAGAGATGGATGGATGGACGGACGGACGGACGGACGGATAGACATACGGACAGATGGACGGATGGACGGATGATGGGTAGACAGATAAAGGAGAGAAGAGGAGAGAGAAGAGATGGATGGATGGATGGATGGATGGATGGATGGATGGATGGATGGATGGATGGATGGATGGATGGATAGATAGATAGATAGATAGATAGATAGATAGATAGATAGATAGATAGATAGATAGATAGATAGATAGATAGATAGATAGATAGATAGATAGATAGATAGATAGATAGATAGATAGATAGGAAGGAGTTGGCTTTTCTACCCCACTTTTCTTATTTGAGGGGACTCAAGGCTGTTGACAAACCTTCTTCTCCCCACAAGAGACACCCTGTGAGATAGGTGGGGCCGTGAGAGCTCAGAAGAGAGCTGTGACTAGCCCAAGGTCAACCAGCTGGCTTCATGGGGGAGTGCCGAATTGAACCCGGTATTCCCAGATAAGAGTCCAGCTCTTTAACCACTAGACCAAGCTGGCATCACTTAATCTCAAAGGAGCTGGTTTGCAGCTCTAGTTGGAGAAATATCTGTGCAAAAGAGAGTTGGGCCAAGTTTATGCACGCCCAGAAAGATAAGGAGAGATGGAATGAGGATAGAGAAATATCAGAGATGTTTTTACATTGCATGATAGCTTTGCCCAGAGGCTAGAAAAGGACTTCTCATGCTTTACAGCTATAGCGGCTGGAAGAGGCAAAGGAAAACACAACGTGTGTGTGTGTGTGTGTATTTTAAAAAGGCAAGGGGTTCATAATTACCTTGTAAGGTAACAAAGAAAGAACCATGACCTATACCCATGCATCCATGTGTTTCTATCTGTGTGTGTTTGGCAGTTGTATAAAGATGTATCCTGAGACGTCACTTTAGTCTGACCATGGCTGGAGAAAACCATGCGCAAAGATGCATTTTTTACACAATTTAGATGTGTGCCTTCCTTCTTATTGCAACTAGAGTAGGATCCCCACAACCCCTTCGGGTAGTGGCTGATAGACGTGTGCACCAATGCAATTTCTGACCTTCGATTCGATTCGAATCGAATATTTGAATATCCGAATTCATATGCATAAAGAAAAACCAATGTCTCGAAATTCAAACCGATGCGAATGCATCCGTATCTTATTTGTCTGAACATTCACGAAGTATCCTACGATGGATACGCACCCGTACGCATCCTGTTTTCATCCCGTATGTGCCCCGTACAGATGCGTACGGACGCGCACGAGATGCCTATGTATTCGTAGACACACGAATGTCCGAATTATTCATGCGAATAACTCAAAAATTCATGCACATCCATAATAGTGGCAGGAGAATGCCAGGTATACAGTAACCACAGGTCTTCACGCACCGAAAGAGGGTACCGCACATTTGTGGGATATCGCCTCCTTCTAGTGGCAAATTAACCCAGTCTGGGGCAAGGGGTAACTCCTTCCTCTTTTTTTTGCAGCTGGAAGATGAACTAGCCGCCCTGCAGAAGAAGCTGAAAGGGACCGAAGATGAGCTGGATAAATATTCAGAGGCTCTCAAAGACGCGCAGGAAAAGCTAGAACTAGCCGAAAAGAAAGCGGCTGACGTATGTATTGTGTGTGCGTGTGTGCCTTGCATTCGCTCATTTGAGGCTTTGATAAGGAAATATTGATTGATTGATTTGAATTCTGTACCCAAAGGCTTCAGGGTTAGGGTTCCAGCAATTAAAATAAATCGAAGTATAAAACGAGCACACTAAAACAATAACGGTGCTCGATTTCCTTAGCCCATAATGAAAAGTCCAGGGCAGAAGGGACTACAGCAAATCATTGGGTCAGGGGAAGCTGAGGAGGACGCCCTTAAAGCATGGTTCCCTCCCCGCAAAATACCGCTTGCGTTCCCATGTGCTAAATAGTGTGGAGTACTTCTAAATCCAGAAATCCACATGCCTCATAGTGACACGAGCAGCGACGTGTTCTGCTGCTGCCCAGGGACTGTGAATTTTTAAGCATGTCTGCAGGCACCCAGAGCTGTATCACAGCAGGGAGTTTCATGGGAACAGGCCGAGAGGATACGGAACAAGATCAGCTAGCAGTCAGAAGAAGTTGGCGTGTGGCAGCGACCAAGAAATAAGAGAGGAACTGATTTCCCCAAAGGGCGTGTATGAAGTGGATTAAAAGCGGATTGTCTCGTACGGAACCCACCATAAAGGAAGTCCCAAAATTGCCCCAGAACTGACCGACTGAAGATGCCGGGAGATGAGCTTGGGTTCCCCCTGCCGTCACGTCCATTCGCTGTTGAGAGTCTCCTGAGCAGACCACGGCTGAGAGTTTCTGCCCGCACAAAGGCCAACCCCATCTGTCATGTGGCTAAGGGCTGTCAACGGCTCCTTGCAGCTGTCGCGGGCTGTTCGGAGGGGATTATCTGTACAAATTTATCACCCGAAAATATGTGACAGTCATCTAAGTAATGGCAACCTGCTGGAACCTCCACTGAGATCCCTTGAAAGATCTTTCTTTGGGAGGTGGAGAGAAAAGCCGCAGGGCAAATCTTTCCCTTCCTTTGTTCAGCTGGACAGGAGAGGCGCTGGGATTCTGCAAAATTTTCCCTTTCCATGACACCAGAACTGGGAGGCACCCAAAGAAGCTGGGCCCAATTTTTCCATCCTCAGAATCAGAACTTATTTGAAAAAATTTAATATTCAGATGTAGTACCCCAGGTGGGCCAGCAGAGGAGCCCAGAAAGAATTATGGCTTCTCTAGGTTTCAGGCACTATGTTAGTTATTAAGATCTTGTTAGGCGGATAGGAATTTCCACATGGATTCCCGTTTGGAAATCTCCGGCATTCTTAACCGGCTGGCAAGAAAGGTCAGATCCTTCGGAAGAAAATCCATCTGTCCATCACTTAGGAGGTTCGTCGCTTAGATGCCTTCTGCGTCTCAGGGAAGGTGCGAGTAATCTCAGAAGCTGCTCTTCCTGCCAAGGGATGTCTAGGCGCTAATTGGAAATTCAGGATTTCTCCTTGGAGGCGCAAGCAGAAAAGAAAAGGCTTTGCAGGAAGGATTCGACACGTTGCCTCCAAGATACTCCAGATGGCTGATCTCAATATGTCACTATGCACTTGGCCAATTTACGCTTGTGGTAGAAAATAGAAAGCTGTTGGGGAAAAGAGAGCAGGCGGAGGGAAATAATAATAACAACAGTAGTAATAATTAATAATAATAATGATAAGAAAAGAGTTGGCTTTTCTACCCCACTTTTCTCACCCATTTAAGGGGACTCAAAGCGGCTGACAAAGCTTTTCGATCCTTCTCCCCACAATAGAACACCCTGTGAGGTAGGTGAGGCTGTGGTAGCTCAGAAGAGAGCTGTGACTAGCCCAAGGTCCCCCAGCTGGCTTCGTGGGGGAGTGCGGAACCGAAACTGGTATTCCCAGATAAGAGTCCTGCTCCCTAACCACTAGACCAAACTGGCTCACCATACTCCTTTGCTTACTAATTCTTATTATTAATAAATAATAAGTCATATTATTTATTTATTTCTCAGTTTTGAAGGTTGCAAGAAAATCCAGTTCAAATCAAATACATTCAAATCTCTTTGTTTGAACGTTTGATTCAAATCTTAAGATATGAACGTCGACAACATTCGTATGCGTTATACATATCTGTACGCATTTTATACACATCCCATTTTATCCTGTATGCATCCTGTTTTCATCCCATACTATCAGTGCAAATGCATACAGATATGTAATACATACGTATCTGTACATTCAAATGTTTCAAATCATTCCAACGAGTGTTTTGGGGCATTCAATATTCGTTCGAATGTTTACATTTGAATGTGTATACATTCTATTCAAATACGAATGTCCACATTCGATCGAATCCGATGCTTAGAACCCTAGTATGGATGTAACTATGTAACAAGACATAACAAGTCCAAACCTGCCACAAGTTGCAGGGTTTAGGTACAGAATTGTATCACTCCCCCTTCCCACACAAATACTTGAACGTGTGGCCTTATTTAGGAAAAAATCTAAATCTTTCCAAAGCTGCCCTTAGCCAGCACAGACAACATAAAGCGAGATGAGGCGATGGCTTCACTCTGCAAATAAGTGTTTTGGGTGCTTTCCCAGGTTTTAGAATTAGATCATCATCTGTCTTGATGTGGCAAGCATCTTTGAGGTTCTTGGCTTTTTACGAGCATTTCCTCCCGCATTGCCAATATATTTACGAGCGTGTCCACTTTCAAAAAGAGAGAGAGTTGCAGCGGAATTGCTTCTTAAGCCTTCGGTTTCTTCTCCAAGTAGCACTAAAGGCTTCCACTCTATAAACTTCACATGGAAACCTGGTAGGTTTAAGCCCACGCTGTTGCTGTGTAGGGAGAGATGGATGGAAATTTTCCCTTTGTGACTTTGCGCTCAGGGATGGACCGCAGGGGGTTGGTTAAAGGCATGATAGGCAACTTTTTTTTTTTCCTAGCAGAAAGAGTTAACTGGCTGTATTTCCAAACTTCTGTGAAAGACTGGGAATCAATAAATGGGATCTTCCAGCCAGATTAGTTGAGATTGCATAGCACAAAGTCCAACTGGGAAATGGATCATCTCTTCTGATCTTTCAGAGCAGGGTGTGTGTGTGTGTGTGCCCATGAAAAAAAGCCAAGACCTCACTAGAATGGAATGTTTCTCAGCCCAACAACCTCCTCCTTCCCCCAGCAAAGGTTAAATTTAGTTCTTGTGCCCATATATGTACTTGGTTGCTTTTACAGCCTGCAGGCGGTCATTTCTCTGGGTTTTTAACAAAGCTTTTATTGCTTATCGCATAAAACAAGATGTATAACATAAGATGAAATATGTGAACGCGAATGATGAAGAATTATTTTAAAAGGGAAAAAAAAAAAAGGACTACTCTGAACACTCCAAAACTCGCAGAAGTGCCCTGCTGGATGGGGCCACGGCCCATCTGGTCCAGTGTCCTGTCCCACACAGTGGTTCACCAATGGCTTCTGGGCATCTCTGGCAGAAGACAAAGGCAAAACCCTTCACCTGCTCTTGACTCCATGCAAATGGCCTTTAGAGGCATCCTGCTTGTCTCTCCAACCTAGAGGTGGTACCTGGGCATCCATTCTAGCATCTAATGGATATACCTGTCCTCCATGAATTAAGAGGAGCACTACTGGATCAGGCCACAGCCCATCTTGTCCAGCTTCCTGTCTCACACAGTGGGCCACCAGTTGCTTCTGGGCATCTCAAGCAGCAGAAGAAGGCAGTGCTTTCCCTGCTCTTGACTCCCTGCAAGTGGCCTTTAGAGGCCTCCTGCCTGTCTCCCCAACCTGAAAGATGTACCTGGGCATCCATTCTAAGAGCCATTGATACATCCTGCGTCCATGAATTTGCCCAGCCCCTTCCTCGAGCTATTCAGACTGGATGTCTGAAATCCACTGCTATAGGGAGACAGGCTCTTTGACCAAGAGCCTTGTCCAATTGTATTCCAAAATATTGGACCAACCGGCCAATGCCAGCATGCCCAGTGGTCAGGGCTGAAGGCCAGCTGCACTCTTCTTGACAATGTGGAAGGATTTGATTCTGGAAGTGGCAAGGCTGGCCAAAGGCTGATTCCCGCCCCCTCCCCGTGCATGTTGTTGAATTAAAACTCCCATGACTCCTTGCTCTTGGCCAGGTTGACCTGGCTGTTGGCTGGGATGCAAGCAAGTAACATCTGGAGGGCCAGCAACATCTGGGGTTGCCGGGGTTTGGGGCAATGCAAGTCTAGAGGGAGGTTGACGTGACAGCGAACCCCACTGAAGCTCCTCTTCTGCTAATACTGCAGAACTCTGGCCTTTACCTGAATGCAAACCCACTAATCCCAATGGGTTTCTTCTTGCAGTAATGCAAAGAATGGAGACCTTTCCAACCCTGTGGCTTTGCAACACACAGTTTCTCCCACCCACAGGGCAGAAGAAAGTCCCCCTGTCCAAATTTTATTTTTATTTTTAGCAATGCTTTCGGATTGCTAAAAAAAGAAACAAAATTTTTGTGAATGTGGTGCTGAACCAACAACCCAATATCTGTACTCCTGTCCAAAATGTCCTACATTGTGTCCTCTGGGGCAGTGGTTGTAGCCTTGTAGTCTCCCAGAATCCTTTGGGTGAGGCAGTGGTGGCCAGTCTTGTTTTTTCCCACAATGCCCTGCTCGATGCCACAGAAAATGGAATCAGTGTTGCTCATCTTTGGTCAAAATATATTTAATTTTATCTTCATTTGTCCTTGTTTTATCTGTACTATTTCATCCAATTTTACATGTTTTAGTGATCTGAATCTTGTTTTTAAACTCATTTATACCTTATGTTTGTCCCTTTTATGGCTTGTTTAGCTGAATGCAATGCTTTTGTCAGGAAATAAAAAAAAATACAATTTTTGCATGTGGGAACCCCCTCATTTTTTTCTAAGAAAGAAACGCCCCCCTCCCCCCGTCTGTCTCCCCTTCTGCTGGTTAGAAAGGGGCCTACCGTTGGGCTCACAGGAGGCGGCGAGGCCTGCTCTCGTCTCCATGGCAACCCCGCCAACAGGGAGTGGGCGGGGACGGGCAAGAAAGGATGCTGAGCGAGGGCGGGGCCGACCGGCCGCCCCCATCCCTTTCCTTCCCTTCCTCCATCATCCGGGCCCCTCCAGGGCCCGCGGTGACGTCACCCAGGGGGCGGGGCGAGAGGGGCGGGGCCGGTTCCGGTATTTGAAGGAGGGTGGGGCGCGGAGGCTGCCGGGAGGAGGAGCCGCCGCCGCGGTGTGTGTGTGCAGACGGGCGGGCGGCGGACTCGGAGGGACCGAGCAGCGGCGGCGGCGGCGGCCATGGCGGGGGCGACCACCATCGAGGCGGTGAAGCGGAAGATCCAGGTGCTGCAGCAGCACGCTGACGAGGCCGACGAGCGCGCCGAGAGGCTGCAGCGGGAGGCCGAGGCGGAGCGCCGTGCCCGGGAACAGGTAGGCGGGAGGGGAGGACGAGGCGAGCGGGAGCAGCGGCCATAAAGGCTTCTCCCAGAATCCTCTGGGGCAGGTAGTGGTAGGCTTGTAGCCTCCCAGAATCCTTTGGGTGGGGCGCCGGCGACCGATCTTGCCTGTTCCCACGATGCTTTGGGAACACTGGACTTCTTGCCTTTCCCCAGAATCCTTTAGGGGCGACCCTTGTTCGCTCTCTCCTCATCCTGTGGGGGGGGGGGATGGAGGTTAGTACAGGGAGGGGGCTGTGGCCAGTTTTCCCTGTTCCCACAATGCTTTGGGAACTGGACTTCCTGCCTTTCCCAGAATCCTTTGGGTGGGGCAGCGGTGGCCAATCTTGTCTATTCCCACAATGCTTTGGGAACACTGGACTTCTTGCCTTTGCCCAGAATCCTTTGGGGGCTACCCTTGTTCTCTCTTCCTCCTCATCCTGTAGAGGGATGGGTGACTCTATAGCGAGGGGGCTGTGGCCAATCTTGCCTGTTCCCATAATGCTTTGGGAACTGGACTTCCTGCCTTTCCCAGAATCCTTTGGGGGCTCCCCTTGTTATCTCTCTCTCCCCTCATCCTGTAGGGAGAAGGGGCTGCGGTCAATCTTGTCTATTCCCACAGTGCTTTGGGAACACAGGACTTCTTGCCTTTCCCAGAATCCTTTGGGGTCTCCCCATGTTCTCTCTTCCTCCTCATCCTGTAGAGGGATGGGGGACTCTACAGGGAGGGGGCTGTGGCTGCTCTTGCCTGATCATTCAATCCTCTGCCCCTTCCCTTTCCCAGAATCCTCTGGGAAGGCGACTCTGGCAGGTCTGGTCATCTTGTAATCCTGTAGGGCGTGGAACACCCTCTCACCTCCCATAGCCCGTTGGGAAGTGTCTGTGGCTGCTTTTGATCCCACAGTCCTTTGGTATGATAACCGTGTGGCTAATTTTGCTGCGTTTCACAATCCCTTTGGGGGGATATTGGGCAACCTCTTTTTCTTCCATAATCCTTTGGGGCAGTAGCTGTGGTCGCTTTTCCTCCCAGAACCTTCCGGGGTTAGCAGCTGTGGTTAACATTGTCTTCTTCCACAGTCCTTTGGCCTCATTTCCTCTGCCGTTTCCACAACACTGAGTGATGGCACTGCATATTTATTCTTCCATTTTGCACAGTCCTGCAGTGGGTGTTGTGGCTAATCTCATTTTGTTTCCTCAATCCTTTTAGCATGGGGAGATGACTGCTCATATTCTCCTAGAATCTGCCCGCTGGACTGATGGTCCTCATTTGTATATCCCATAACACTAGAGACCATTTTCTTCCAGGCTTGGTGTTTGTTTATTTTATTTTTTATGGGGCCAGTTTTTGGCCATTGTTCTTCTTTTCCCACAGTTCTCTGGGAAAGCGAGTCATGTTCTTCCTCCCACAGTCCTCTGGAGCAGATGGCTGCCTCTTTTTCTGCCCTCATATAGTGTTTTTATGGTATCCCCCACCCCCCAAACATTTATTAGTAGTGGCAAGACGTGTTACTGCCTCTTCATGTGCCTATTTCTCTCCAAGGAGAGATGTGGTTACTTCTTAACTTTCCTGCAAGCTGTTTCCTGCAGACATGGAAGAGGGGCTGGCCGCTCTTTCCCTGTGGGGAAATCGAAAGGGACCATCTTTTTGAGGGAGTGACTGTCCAAAATGGCCGGTGAGGTCCTTTCCTAATGTGAACATTCATGATTAGAGCCAGTCTTGGATGTTGTTTTCCACAGCCGGTAGACAGATGTGCCAGTAGGAATCTTAACAAGCGTAGCACCTATTTTGTCTGTTCCCACAATGCTTTGGGAACACTGCACTTCCTTGCCTTTCCCAGAATCCTTTGGGGGGCTGCCTTTCCCAGAATCCTTTGGGGGCTGGAACACAACACCCAGCAACTATTCTTCAAAGTGTTGGAGTTGGGACACAGCCAACCTAACTGAGACCTGTTGATAGACCTGTTCTTCATAACTTTGCTGTTGAGTCTGCAGATTTCACTGAGGAATTCTAGTTCAATATGTCAGGCAGCTGCAGCAAAAGTAGAGCACCCTAGGTTTAGGTAACCTAAGTTTCCATCCTCCCTTACCATTTGGTTGATGGGTTGGGCCTTACAGGGGCTATGGTTCAGCACGTTCTAGACTAACCATGGCTTGGTCACCCCAAAATAAAGGACAAACACTTGTGTGTTTCACCCACTGTCCCACTTGGTGTTCTCTCTTTTCTTGAAGATGACTTGATTCAAGGGGATGCCTGCAGGCAGGTTGCAGAATAAAGGGAAGCATGAAGTAATCGGGTTGATTGTCTGAGCTTAGGTTCCATTTGGCTAAGGACACAGGAACTTAGTCTGAGCTTGGGTTCCGTTTGGCTAAGTGCAGAGGAACTTAGTCTGAGCTTAGGTTCCATTTGGCTACAGACACAAACCTAGTGGAAGCTTAGGTTCCATTTGGCTAAAGACACAAGAGCTTAGTCTGAGCTTAAGTTCCATTTGGTTACAGATACAGGAACTTAGTTTGCACTTAGGTTCCATTTGGCCTGGTAGTCACGGTAGTCTTTTAAGTGTTTGTTCCAATCCCTTTGACACGGTTGTCTGTGGCTATATCCTGTTGCAATAAATCCTGCAGCATATTCTTTTTCTTTGGAAATGTCTAGCCTTTCAGGTCACCTTGATTTCTCGTACGAGGGAAGGAGAGCGAACCTGTCTCTGTACCTTGTGCGTGTGTGTTTTAAATTTACTATGCCTTCTTACTAGATCATCTCATAGAGATAAAAGCCTCTAACTGTTCTGACCTACTTCGTGAGAAACTCTGCTCAGTTATTGAAATGCCTAGAAACGAAAGCATCAGATTTAAGATTCTAGTCCTCATGGCTTTGAGGGGAGATGGCTTGGATCCAAACAGTGGAGCTGTCTTCTGTTAAGTTAAGGCACCGACAGGCTACTGGCCCTCCGGCGGGGTTTTGCATGAATGCAATTTTTGAGATTCGATTTGATTCAAATCTTTAAAATTCAAATTCACCCAAATTCGATTCGAATTAAGCAAATCTGAATCTATTCATTCGAATTTTCAATTCAGATTTGCACTTATGAATGTCGGCAACATTCGTATGTGCCTGTACGCATTGTTACTCATTCCCTACACGTCCGTATGCATCCCGTAGTTATCCCATATGCAACCCATTTTCTTCCTGTACAGATCTGTACAAGTGCCTGTGGATGCATATGTGCAAGGATGCATCATGTATGAACCCACCTCCTCTCCTTCGCCTTTCATGGCTTTGCTGATTTAGCATAGTAGGCAAAGTGCACTGTTGAGCATTGTAGGCCTTGGGGGGGCCTTGCGAAAATTTGACCCCGGAGCCAAATTCAGGCTGCCTCCACAGTCCTGGCAGTGAAGCCAGTTTGGTCTAGTGGTTAGGGAGCCGGACTCTTATCTGGGAATACCGGGTTTGATTCCGCCCTCCTCCATGAAGTCAGCTGGGTGACCTTGGGCTAGTCACAGCTCTCTTCTGAGCTCTCACGGCCGCACCGGCCTCACAGGGTGTTCTGTTGTGGGGAGAAGAACAGAAGGGTTGTGAGCCATCTTGAGTCCCCTGTGGGGGGAAGAACAGAAGGTTTGTCAGCTGCTTTGAGTCCCCTTAAATGGGTGACAAAATCAGGGTAGAAAAGCCAACTCTTCTCTTCCTTCTTCCTCTTCTTCATATTGGCAACAGTGTAGAATTGGTTTGCTATCACCTTTTGCTGTGGACAATGACAGAGGTTGGACCTGGTTCCCCATAGCAGAATTAAAACATCTTAGAAAGAGCTTCAGTGGCTTCCAATTTACTACCCAGCCGAAACAGCTTGGATCCCAGCTATCTAAAGGAATGTTGTACCTCCGCCTTAAGGGGTTGGATCCTGGTGTTAAGACCTTCTCAGTGGTAGCCCCAGATTTTGGATCTTGGCATGGGATGCAGTTCGTTTTATTCTTGTGCCTTGCGTAAACCTGGCTGCCTGTAAAATAAGAGTGCCGAAGAAAGGAGCTCTCTGCATAGCGGAGTCTGCCCACGTTGTCTCCTTACTTGAACTTTGAGCAAAGCCACGGTGCTTGCAAGCGAACGGCCCCACAGTACGCTTGCTGGCATCTCTGTTTGCAAATGATGAATTGGCCGATAGCTGAAAAGGACGCCGCGATCGCCTAGCGCGAGGGACCGCCGGGCGCCATATAAGGCAGGGATGTCGGAGTGAGGGACATGGGCGATTAATCCCTCGTCGCTTCAGTGCCCGTGCAGCCACTGGGAACTGGTACTGGGAGCGAACATGCTTTCCTAAGCGCCGCAGTGCGTGGGGCGAAGCGCGCATGGACGTGGAGCACGGAGCTGAGAAGCAGGTGGCGGGGACGTTGCTAGGGGAACCGTGTATTTTGATGGCTGGAGTTGGCAAATTTAGATCCATCGTGCCCTTCCTTTTGGGGAACACTCAGGACCCCCCCTAAACCAGCTGCCAGATATCTCCACCCCCATCTCACAAGCGCAAGTAAGATGATAGCAGGTGCTTCAAAAAAGCACATGTGTCCTTCTCTGTCCGCTAAAACAAAAGGCCTGTCCAGATAGGAAAGGGTTCTTGGTTTGTTGTTTTGTTTTGTTCTCATTTTAGGCACCAGTTATGAACCAGCTTGGTGGCAACTGGGCAAGAGAATATCGCAGAGAAAAATACCCCCGAAGGTCAAGACGAAAGTCTTCCTTGTAGAGTGAAGGGGGAAAGAGGCGCCGCTCTCCAAGGAACCGTCCTTTTAATTGACTTGAGAACTGCGAGGATGTTAGGGCTGCAAGTAGGCCAAGGGCTTTCGTTCTTTCTCTCTTTTTCCTCCCTTCCTCTCCATTCTTTCCTCCCTCCCTCCCTTCTTCTCCTCTCCCTCCCCCCCTTCCTTCATTCCTTCCTTTCTCCCTTTCTCTCTTCTCTCTTCTCCCTCCTTCCCTTCTTCCTTCCCTTTCTCTCTTTCCTCTCTTCTTCTCCATTCTTTCCTCCCTCCCTTCTTCTCCTCTCCTTCCCTTCCTCCCTCCCCCTTCCTTCATTCCTTCCTTTCTCCCTTTCTCTCTTTCCTCTCTTCCTCTCCATTCTTTCCTCCCTCCCTCCCCCTTCCTTCCTTTCTTTTTCTTTCCCTCCCTTTCTTCCTCCCTCCCTCCCTCCCTTTCTTCCTTCCTTCCTCTCTCTTTTTGCTCCCTCCCTCCCTTTCTCTTTTTCCTCCCTTCCTCTCCATTCTTCCCTCCCTTTCTTTCTTTCTTTCTTTCTTTCTTTCTTTCTTTCTTTCTTTCTTTCTTTCTTTCTTTCTTCCTTTCTTCCTTTCTTCCTTTCTTCCTTTCTTCCTTTCTTCCTTTCTTCCTTTCTTCCTTTCTTCCTTCCTTCCTTCCTTCCTTTCTTTCTTTCTTTCTTTCTTTCTTTCGTTTCCCCCCAAAGGCCACTGGGAAGGGATCTGGGTGACTTGCCTATCTCTGCAGGAAGTGAGGCAGCGGTTTAAGCTGGAGGCAGGCAGTGCCCCTCACGGATGGGTGGAGACGGCGAGGCGACCTCCCACCGCTCTCTGCTGGAGAGCATGGCCATGGGAGCGTGGAGGGAGGGATTGTGGCGCCCTGCTCTTTGCAACACCCACTTCTGCCGTTGAGAGCTCCACTTGTAAACTTCTTGTGTAGCCCTTGGAGAGGCGGCGGTTGAGCAACTGGGTTGCGAACTTCCTGGCGAAGCCGGGCTCTCCGCTCTGCGTCCTTTGGAAGATTACGTTCCCTGCCCGCAACGGACCAGAGTGATGTTTGCACCAGCAGCTGCCGGCAATGAATTAGCAGCAATGAATTGAGACGGTTGCCCAGTTACAGGCCCCCTGCAAAAGCAGTGGGTTGCAGATCCGATAGCTGGTACCTCTCTGGAAAGGAGGGCAAGGAAACTGGATAGGTCTGTGGAGTCAGTAGTAGAAGAGGAGTTAATTTTTATCCCCCACTATTCTCACCCTTAAGGGGGACTCAGGGGGACTGGCGAACCTTCTGTTCTTCTCCCCCTCAACAGACACCCTGCAAGGTAGGTGGGGTTGTGAGAGCTTAGACAGAGGGCTGTGACTAGCCCGAGGCCACTCAGAAAGCTTCATGTAGGAAGAAGAGTTGGCTTTTATTACCCGCTTTTCTCACCCTTAAGGGGATTCAGGGTGACTGACAGACATTCTGTTCTTCTCTCCACAACAGACATCTTTGCACTTTGGCATAGTCTATGGGATGGCCCTTTGCCACTTGCCCGTTCATCAGCTCCGTTCCTCCTGTCTGGGCTTTTCTCCAGGGATTGCCAATCAACCTGAGCTGGATTAGCATGCAAAGCTTTAATTCCCCGCTCTCTTTCCCCTGCTTTCATGAAGCTTTATGACTCTCCCCCCCACACACACACTCCTTCCAAGCTCTTTAACCAGCGCTGGCACAGCGGTGCCTCCTATTCACGGTTTGCAAAAGGACAACCTTTGTTGGTTCTTTCTTCACTTCGGTGCAAACTGTGTGTGACACATGCCCTCTGCGGAAGGCAAACCAGCCTGTCCTGAATTGCACCGAAAATGTGCATTGACCGCCTCTTCCTTGCCGCTTTCCAGGCCTGGTTTGCCGGGTTCATTTGCCTCCCTGGGAAAAATCGCTTTCTCAGCCTTCTGCTGTGAGCCGAGAGGCAAGATTTATGGGCGGCTCTTCCTTCATCTGGACAAGAGAGACAGCTAGTCTGGGGAAAGGACATCTCTCCATCTCACTCTGCCCTCTCCTCTCCCCCCCACCCCCCGGTCAAGAGCGTGGCCACTTGTGAAACCCTCTGCTTTGCTTAAGGGGGCTCTAGGGAGGCCGGAGAGAGAGCCCGTTGTAATAGAAAGAAGCTGGGAACTCCTCTGGGGGCCGTTTACGCTTTTAATGCAGCTTCATTGCACTTCCAAGAGTGAGAATGCGCCTTGGCCAAATGCCATGCCATTTTCTGTCGTGTTAGATAATGCATTTTCTTTCTCTCACTCTCTGGGGGCGGGCTGAGGCTGGCTTAAAATTGTAGGTGTACACAGGCTTGTGGTGTTGAATGGGGAAACTGGGAATGGTAGCCTCCGGGGGTCAGGTGGTACCTTGAGGCCATCTGGCCTGTGCCTCTGCTGCATGCATGGAAGGAGAGACCAGTTTGGTCTAGTGGTTGGGGAGCCGGACTCTTCTCTGGGAATACCGGGTTTGGTTCTGCACCCCTCCGTGAAGCAAGTTGGGTGACCTTGGGCTAGTCACAGCTCTCTTCTGAGCTCTCACAGCTTCACAGGGTGTCTGTTGTGGGGCGAAGAAGAGAAGGTTTGTCAGCCACCTTGAGCGCCTTTAAGGGTGAGAAAAGTGGGATAGAAAAGCCAGCTCTTCTTCTTCTTCTTCCACAAAGCCAGCTGGGTGACTTTGGGCTTGTCACAGCTCTCTTCCGAGCTCTCACAGCCCCACCTACCTCACAGGATGTCTGTTCTGCACCCCTCCGTGAAGCCAGTTGGGTGACCTTGAGCTAGTCACAGCTCTCTTCTGAGCTCTCACAGCTTCACAGGGTATCTGTTGTGGGGAGAAGAAGAGAAGGTTTGTCAGCCACCTTGAGTCTCTTTAAGTGGGTGAGAAAAGCAAGGTTGACTTCATGGGAACCTCCATGCAGTTTTCTTGGCAGGGATACAGAAGTGGTTTGCTATTACCTACTTCCAGGGAGAGGCTGGGGATCAAGCTGGCCGTCCTCTGCTTTCCGGGCTGTTTTCTCTGCCACTGAGCTACAACCACTCCCAGCCTCTTTGTTCCCTTCCACAGTTTTCTTGGCAGGGGTACAGCAATAGTTCGCTATTACCTACTTCCAGGCAAAGGCTGAGGATTGAACCGGTGATCCTCTGCTTTCCCCCACTGGCCTGGGGCTGCTCCAAAGACATTTATATACTGCTTTTCAGCATTTAAAAGATCTCAGATGTTGCCACAGTGTCTGGTTCGCCGGCCTAAATCTTTTCCAGATCTGATCGGAGGTGGTCCTGTTTAGAATCAGGCTCTTGGCTGTGGGGAGGCAGGCTTCTAATCTCTCCCCTCGGTTCCTCGTAGGGCTGCCGCGAGCCATAGCTCCTTGCCTGTCGCAGCATGAGTTGTGGAGCCCCAGGTGCCGTCCTTTCGTGGGACCGGCAGTCTTGATGGAATGTCCATGGCTTTACAGCTTGTGTGGCACATTCCCTTTCAGCATCTGCCATATCGGCGCTGAATCAAGCGCTCCAGCCCTGCGGCGTGAAAGGGGATGTGAATTAGGTCATTCCCTTCACCAGAAATCTCCCATACAGACCTGGCCGTATGTTTAAAGGGGGGGGGGAGCCCTCATACCTGTCCTCTCTTTTGAGGAGTTTCTTGGAACAGTTGCTGCTAATAGGGCATTCTTAGTGGTGGCCCCCTGTTATGGAACAGTCTCCAGGGTGAGACTTCCCAGGTATGGATGCTTGGAGAAAACACATCTGCTTACCTGGACCTTTAGGGGCTAATGGGGATCCTATATTCTGATGCCTTTTGTAGTTGCCCCCTTGAAACCACTCTACTTAGACCTTGCCCCATGGCACGGGGTCTCCTTTAGACCTGCCTGCGCACTGAGATCTTAAGAAGACGGCCTTCTTGTAGTTCCTTCTCTTGTAGAAGTACGAGGCAAGATGGCCTTTTCTGCGGTGGCCCCTAGACTTTGGAACAGCCTCCCTTGAGGTTCTTTATAGTTTTCAGTGCCTGGTGAAAACGTGTCTTTTCACCCTGGCTTTTGCCGTTTAAATATCTTCCTCAGGGTGCTGTCCTGCTAGGGAGGGAGGGAGCTTGTTCTATTTTTAATTATGTTTTAGTATTTGATACTTTTTATTCTCATTGTAACCCACCCTGGGACCATTTGGTGAAGGGCGGGATACAAACTCCTTAAATAAATAAATACTGTGGAAGAGAGACACCGCATGCTTGTTGGCCAATGCCCAAACACCCTTTTATTGTCACTCTTACCTTTGTTTATTTATTTTAAATGTGCATCGTTGTTTCCTTTTTGTGTCGGGCGCCGCTGATTTTACTGTACGCATCACAGGGTAGTTGTGTAAGAATCCTCTAACCTTTGCTCCTCTCGTGTTGCCTTTCGGCGCTTCTAAATTGCCTAGCGAGCATCGAGCAAAGGGCAACTCGGAGCCGTGAGGCAAAGGATTATGGGAGCAGGGAGGAACGCACCCCGGGGTGGGGAGAGAAAGTTTCCCTGCAGGTCCCAGATGCTGTAGCGTTGAGCCGCCTGGTGTGATGCAGCTGTGTGCCCGCGACAGGCACCCTGGCACAAAAAGCATGTCGCAAAACTGTGGGGTCCCTGTTTCGACAACCGCCGGGGCTTGTGGTTTCTCCATGACCTCAGCTTGAAGCTATTTGCACCAAAGCGAAGCCTTCTTGTCTAGGATGGAGGGCGGGGGGAGTATTTGTCTGCCGGACAGTGGGCGAATCTGCCGTCTTAGCCACGGTCCAAGTCTTGATGAACCTTTGGGTGTCCGGAGTTCTTGCCTTCTGCTGATAGGGAGTTACTCAGCGGAGAAAATGGCTTTTTTTTTTTTAAAAAAAATTGATCTATGTGCCTTGAGTCACTAAGAGCATTAATATTTTGGGAGCATGGGCATCCCCCTGCTTTCGCTGCATTTGGTTAAGAAGAAGAAAAATTGTTTTTTATGCCCTGCTTTTCTCACCTCAAGGGGACTCAAGGTGGCTGATGAACGTTGCGTTCATCTCCCCACAACAGACATCCTGTGAGGTCAGTAGGGCTGTGAGAGCTCAGAAATAGAGCCGTGACTAGCCCAAGACCACCCAGCTGGCTTTGTGGAGGGAAGAAGAGTTGGCTTTTAGATCCTGCTTTTCTCACCCTTAAGGGGGCTCAAAGCAGCTGGCAAACCTTCTGTTCTTCTCCGCGCAGCAGGCACCCTGTGTGGTCAGTGGGGCTGTGAGAGCTCAGAAAGAGAGCTGTGACTAGCCCAAGGCCGTGCAGCCAGCTTCGTGGAGGAACGTATATATTTCATGCCTTCTAGGTATGCATTTTTATTCTTATCTAGCCTTACACACCTGGAGGTCTCAGGGCAGGTCTCAAAATTGCTGTGAACTGCCCTAAAGCCTTCAGGTATAGAAATGTGCACCAATACAGTCAGAATACCGTCCAGACATGCACCTTGGCTCTTCAGGATGGAAGCTGTCGGCTTAGCTCCTGACACCTTGCTCACCTGTGCCGCCGCTTTGGCCTCCTTTTCCTGCTTTAGACAGGTGTGCCCTGAGACAGGATTAAGGCTTCCTCAGATTAACACCACACCTCCGGCAAGAGGTTGTAGCCCGGACTTCCGGAGAAATCTCTGCCAGGATTGTCTTTTCTTTTTAACGTTCAGCCTAGTGTGGCAACATGCGCTGCGTCTAACGTTAGGGGCTGTTGCTTTCCCCCCTCGATTTGGCGTCCATGGGCACCTCTATGCAGTTTTCTTGGCAGGGAAACAGAAGTGGTTTGCCATTGCCTACCTCTGGGAAGAGGCTGGGGATCGAAACAGCAACCCTCTGCTTTTGAGGAAGTTTGCTCTACTGCTGAGCTGTGACCACTTCATGGGCCCCTCTATGCAGTTTTCTTGGCAGGGATACAGAAGTGGTTTGCCATTGACAGAGAGAGCCTGGGAATCAAACTGACCACCCTCTGCTTTCCAAGCACTTTGTCCTAGTACTGAGCTACGGTTCCTTCAAGACTTAATGGACTCCTCCGTGCAGTTTTCTTGTCAGAGATACAGAAGTGGTTTACCATTGCCTACTCCTAGGGAGAGGCTGGAGGTTGAACCAGAAACCTTCTGCTTTTGAGGGAGTTTGTTCCACCACTAAGCTATGTCCACTCCATGGCCCCCTCTATGCAGTTTTCTTGGCAGGGAAACAGGCGTGGTTTGCCATTACCTACTTCTGGGGAGAGGCTGGGGATGGAGCCAGCAACCCTCTGCTTTGTAAGCAGTTTTCTCTACTACTGAGCTACCCACCCAGGGAAGCCTGTTAAGTGCTAACCAGCATTCCTTAGGTTTGTTGAAGAATTTATGACTTCTTGGCGTGGCTTGCCGTAGACGGGGAACCCTGCAGCAAAAGAGAGCGAAAAAACCCTGGCTTTGCATGCGCGTCTGTTTTGCTTCTGTGTTTGCAAGGGCTGTGGAGTCAAGAGCCACAGACTTGGAGTCGGAACCAGTTCATTGCGTTACTGGATCTGACAACAATGTAATGCACCTAAATGAAAATCAGAATCGAATGCGTTTTGAAGACTCCCCTGGGAAGATGCCGTTATCGCAGCAGGCTGAAAAATCCAGAGTCGCCTAAAGATTTATCTCTCTGGCCGGGTCTGGTTGGAGCCTCCCACGCTTCTCTTGGTCCTCTGCCCTCCTTTGTCCACTCCTGCCAGAAGTCCTCTGGCCGGCCTCTGTCTCCTGATGAGGGTGGAGTGCGCCATTTTCCTTCCAGGGCATGCCCAGCTCTCTTCTCTCCATCCTGGCGAATCCCCATGGACACGCCTGTTGGGTTCCACATTTGTCTGACCGTATAATTTTGGTCTCGCTTCCTCCCTTGGCCCCTGGGGTGGGACTTGGTGTGGTTCCCCCCCCCCTTTGCAAGCAGGAAGTGGTTTCCCTACGAAAGAGAGGCAGTTGGTGGAACTGTGGGCTGCTTGAAGATGTCCACAGGATCAAAGAAGATTGGTCAGTTTGGTCTAGCAGTTAAGGAGATGGACTCTTATCTGGGAATACCGGGTTTGATTCCACCCTCCTCCACGAAGCTAGCTGGGTGACCTTGGGCGAGTCACAGCTACCTTCTGAGCTCTCACAGCCCCACCCGCCTCGCAGGGTGTCTGTTGTGGGGGAAGGAACCGAATGTTTTGTCAGCAGCTTTGAGGCCCCTTATATGGGTGAGGAAAGTGGGGGTAGAAAAGCCTCCTGTTGTACCTCCTTCTCCATAAAGCCAGCTGGGTGACCTTGGGCTAGTCACAGCTCCCTTCTGAGCTCTCACAGCCCCACCCACCTCACAGAGTGTCTGTTCTGGGGAGAAGAACAGAAGGTTTGTCAGCCTTACGTTCTATAAATCGGGCGAGTCCAAAGTGTGGCCCAGGGGCCCTTTTGCATCCCACAAGCCATTCATTGGTACGACTCCATTCAAAAATATTTCTAATGAAAAATAACTGGTGTTAGATTTTTGGGGGTCCTAAGCCTGCATCTATCAAGCTTTGACTGCACCTCTGCTTTGAATGTTGGTTTCTAAGAGGTAGGGCATGTCCAGGTGGGCATTCAACACGCAAGTGCATTGTCCGTTCAAAATCCCTTCGTCCACTCTTCTTTGCTAGGCTGAGGCAGAAGTGGCATCCCTCAACCGCCGCATCCAGCTCGTGGAAGAGGAGTTGGATCGGGCCCAGGAGCGCCTGGCTACAGCCTTGCAGAAGTTGGAAGAAGCCGAGAAGGCGGCGGATGAGAGCGAAAGGTGGGTGCGGCTGAGGGGGAGAGGGAAATTTCAGGTGTCGCGGGCGCTCCGGGTGCTTGACGTGTAGCTCGCACCGGGGGAACTAGAAAGATGGCTGATCCTGTGCTCTTGATTATCGCTTTAATTGACTGTATTGTCTTTTTAATAATGATGATGATCTGTAGGAATCTGTGCCACAGTTAACTATCTGCCAGCAGCACAGAACTGGTGGGATCATAAACCTGAAAAAGTGGTTGAAAATGAACAGCGCAAAAAGCTTTGGAACGTAACACCCCTGACACCACCATTGTTGAAAAGAAGAGGGTCTGGCCCGTTGATGTTGCTACACCAGGAGACAGAGGAGGATTGGTGTGAAACAAACAGAGAAAACTATCAAATATAAGGACTTAAAGATCGAAATGCAGAGACTCTGGCACAAGCCTGCAGTGGTGGTCCCGGTGGTGGTGGGCACGCTGGTTGCCATCCCAAAAGTCCTTGGATGGCACCTAAAACAGGTTAACATTGACAAGGTTATACCGTCTGTCAACTACAAAAGGCCACCCTGCTGGGTTCTGCTCACATTATCCGCCAGGACGTAACGTCATGTTAGGATCTTGGCGACATCCCGATGTGTTATGAAATATCAAAACCGACATGTTTGGTGTCATGTTTATTCCTGTGCTTCTGTTTTATGATGATGGTGATGGTGATGATGATGATGATGGAAGTGGAGTTCTGCTTCATCTAAAGGGTCTCAGGCTGTGGGAACGCTTCCTGCGGCCTTTGTGGGGATGGCCGAAGGTGATGTCCCGCTCTCTCTTTGTGTCCGGCAGAGGCATGAAGGTCATTGAGAACAGAGCCCTGAAAGATGAAGAGAAGATGGAGCTTCAGGAGATCCAGCTGAAGGAGGCCAAACACATTGCTGAAGAAGCAGACAGAAAGTATGAGGAGGTGAGGTTGCCGCTTTGGTCTGAAGCCAGTTACTTGACTTCTCTTTGAAAACTGTTCAGAAGCTTAGGCTGGTTCGGTGATGGCGGACCTTTTGAGCTCAGTGTGTCAGAATTCGCAATAAAACCCTAGTTTAACCATATCGCATCTAGGGATATCCATAATTTTATGATATTTGTAGCTCTAGTAAAAAAAAAAAAAAAGAGTTATGTTTTGATATATGTATGTATTGAAAGCAAAACCAAATAATTCTTTACATTAGTGACTTTTTTTGTTGCTGAATTTCATTTGCTAAATCTTCAACTGAAGGTTGGTATTTCGTACCCTTCAATCCCAAAGAAGTGTTACTGACTTCATCTGACAGTCGGTTTCTTTTTTCGGTTTTAATGTTATTTAATGCTGAGAATAAGGTCTCACAAAAGTACGTAGAGGGAAGAATTGTGAGTAAAGCCATCGGTAGATTTTTCAGGGTGCTAAATGTGTCCGGTAAACCAAATACTGTATTTTCTGGTGTATAAGACTACTTTTTAACCCAGGAAAATCTTCCCAAAAGTCAGGGGTCATCTTATACGCCAGGGGTCGTCTTCTTATACGGCGAGTATATCCCAAACTCTGTATTTTAACTGCAAAGTTGGGGGGCGTCTTATGCACCCAGTCGTCTTATACGCCGGAAAATACAGGTAGTTGATTTTAAGTTGCTTCCTGTTTCTAGTTGTTATATATATATTCATATTGGATATTTGCATGAATATGGATTTTAAGGTTGTAACCCGCCTGGAGACCTTCGGGTATAGGGCGGGATAGAAATGTGGATAATAAATAAATAAATAGAATCCTACCACATTTGAAAGGGATCCGTTCGAACAAATACAGATTTTCTAAGATGCACTTTGTTACAAGTCAAATGTCAAACAACCCATCCTTAGTCCATACTGATCTGCTCTTCCCACTTCCCAGGTCGCCAGGAAATTGGTCATCATAGAAGGAGATTTGGAGCGTACGGAGGAAAGAGCTGAGCTGGCCGAGTCGTGAGTATTTCTTCCTCTGAGTTCTCTTCCTTTGCATGAGGCACCTTTACCGCATGGAAGCTAACACGAGAAACTTGGTGTTTGATCCTGTTAGACCAGGCCTGAAGCATGGGGGAAAGGGGTGCGAAAAGACGCCGGCCAACCGCCATCACTGTCTCCCTTGTGCGTCTGGTCAAGAAATGCACTTTTCTTGAAGCCTCCGCCTGACATTATGGGGTGGAGGTCACAGCATGTTTGGTTTAAAAAAAACCCCACACACACACCTGAATGTGGACATGAACATCTGTGATGGGCAAAGCTGAATTGGCTTGAAAGAGGGACACCTGTGTCCTGGTTTGGTCTGGCCGTTGCTTCGATTAGAACGTTTAGAATCTGGATCCAGCAAAATCCAATTCGAATCGAACACGTTCGAAACTATTGGTTCGAATGTTAGGTTCAGACCTGAAGATACGAATGTCGACAACGTTCACACGTGTATGCATTTTGTAGGCATCCCATCTTATTCCGTATGCAACTTGTTTTTGTCCCGTATTATAAGCGCAAATGTGTACAGATACGTATGAGGTTCGTACAGATACGTATGTAAATACTGTACTTTCGAGTGTTTCGAATCGTTCAAACAAATGTTTTGGGACATTTGAAATTTGTTTGAGTGTTTAAATTCGAATGAAGACATTCTGTTCGAATTCGAATGTCCACATTCAATCGAATTTCGAAAGTATAGAACGTTTGTGCGTGTTCTATACATAGTTTGGACGTGCCCAGCTCTCTACATAAGCCTGGCCCAGAGTGAAGCCTCTATCAATAGTCAGACATGCGGCGGACAGACCACCCGGGAGCTCCGAGCGTGGAATGTCCGCTAAACCTGCCCTCCATCTGGTCTGCGTCTGTGGGAGAGGAAAATTGAATGCCGGAATATCAATGCACGGTGCTCACTTCTGTGGCCTGCCTGCTATTTTCAGCCAGTTAAAAACAAACAAAACCCTAAACAGAGCAAACTTACAAAGTCGCCGTGGTCTCTTTCGAATCAGTGCTGCTTCCTAGGAGGCCACCCGTCTCTCCATCTGTGGAAGGCCAAAAGGTCATAAGGTGGGCAGCCGCACAGGTTAGTTAGCTTCTATGCGCCAGTCAGGGTGGCGTCTCTCTTCACACAGGCGCCCTGCCTCCTAGGAGCATGAAGATGCTGGGATATTTTGTGGCAGTCTTCATGTCAAGTTGCAGCGCCCATCTGTTGCATGTAGTCTGAGCTAGGCCGAGATATGCCAGACTTTTAACAGGTCAAGCTGGCATGGCATTGCTGCGTTCCCAGGGTGCCACCCTAAGCCTCCTTGCTGGATGGAAATTCCCAGAATCCTTTGGGGGAGTGGTTTGCTTAACCGTAAATTCACTCTACGCGCACACGGGTAGTTTTACCCTAGAGCAGGGGTGTCAGGGCATTTCTGAACTACAACTTCCAGCGTTCCGTGCCTCTTGCAGCTGGCACAGAGCTCTGGCTGTTGCTGGAGTTCAGGAAGCTAGTCTGGGCTGCCCTTTTCAGAGCCCGGCTCTCCCAGGTCTCCTGCAAGCGTTCGCCATTGTGGTTGCTGCGAAGAATGCTTCTGCACCTTTACTGCTTCTAAAGACTTTGCGCTCGCCACTGCCTGCTGCGTGTAGGTTGCCCGACTCTCCCCCAGCCTCCCTCCCATCCCCTTTGTTGTGATGCTTGGGTCTCGATGCTGTGGGATGGTGCCCCTTTGCTTCCTCTTCCTGACGTCAGCCTTGGCAGTTAGTTACCCCACGGGACGCCACCCGACTCCATTGTCCGCCCTTGACCGTTGGCACAACCCAGGGATGTGCGCGAATATCCGTAGGCGTTCGAAGTATGATCGAATGTGCCGAGTTTGGACATTTGAACTCAAATAGAACGTCCTGAAATTCTAATGGAAGCATTCAAATCGAATTTCGGATCTGTTTGTTCGAATCATCCAGACATTCGTAGGCGTACAGGTTCACGCCGGATGCCTATTTGAAGGTCTGCGTCTTTCCTGCCTCCGTATGCATTCGTACCGATCCGTACGGGACGAAAACAGGTTGCGTATGGGGAAACTACGGACGCGTACGGATGTTTTCAACATTTCGTATGTTCAGATTCGAATCAGAAATTCGAACGGACAGATTCGAATTTGGCAAATACAAATCGAATCTTGTTAAATTAGAATTTAAAAGATTCGGATCGAATCGGATTCCCAGGCAATCGATGAGAATAGAATGTCAAGACAACGTTCAGGCACATCGCTAGCGCAGCCAACTTGGACTGGGGGTAATTTCCGCATCGGCTACCCTTGACTGGCTTGTCTTAAGTCTCCTTCTATAAGTTTCCCAAGGCCTCTTGGGTGTGTGTGTGTGAATGCCCCACGCCTTAGCTATGGCTGCGGTAGGCTCTTCCACACACCGGCCGCGTGTGCAGTCCTCAGTGGCGACCGAGGGACAGGAAGAGGAAACATTCCCAGCGCTTGGCATGATTTGTTCCGAGTTGGTGGTCCTTTGCCCCCCTCCCTCGTAGCAGATGGCGACCATCTGCTGACCGAATTCCCCAATCAATCAAAGCCCCCCCTCCTCACATACCCTGATGTTGTAGGCGGGCGTGTACCCCCCCCCCCCCGGGGCCAGCTCACCGCTTGCGCTCCACACCGTCACACTCTTCCAGGCCTTGTTTAACAGTCTCCCGAGCGGCATGCAGCCGGTTTCGAGCCCCGTGCTCCCGCGCCCCCTTCCCTTTCGTAAAACGCCTCGCATTTCCCTCCAGCGTGCATGCGTGTTATGACGGATATTTTCTTTTTTGTTCGTTTGTTTCTTCCTCCCCCCCCCCCTTTCCTCTTCCTCCTCCTCCTTTTTTTTTATGCTTTTGCTTTCTGTCTTTGTGGCTGCTCCTTTTGACTCTTTGGGGCCCCCCTCCACCCATCCCACGCCTGCCAACGGGGGCCGCCTCTAACAGCCGTTGCCGGAGTTTGGATGAGCAGATCCGGTTGATGGACCAAAATCTGAAGTTCCTTGCTCAGGCTGAAGAAAAGGTACTAATCCTACCCATGCCTCGGAGCTCCTACGCATTTAATCCCCTTCTTCCTTCCTTCCTTCCTCTCTTTTATTTTATTTTATTTTTTTTAAGAAAAAGCTTCCTCTTGGCTACCCCTTGACGCTTTGCTTGCTCTCCTCCTGCTGACTTCGGCTTGCTTGTTTTTCCTTCCTGTCTAGCAGACGCTGTGGCCACCCTCTGCCAGGGCGGCTTCCGCGAAACAGTGGTGCGGCCCAGTGGATTTTGTTCTCAAGGGCCGGGCCCAGGGCCACCAGGCGGCTTTGTGCCATTGCCACAGCTTCTGGTCCGTCTCGCTGGCTTGTGTCTGGGATTCTCTGCGATTCGTCCTCAGACCTGATCCTCCTTTGGAGACGATGCTGAGAGCCAGTTTGGTCTTATTTATTTATTTTTATTTTATTTATATTTATATCCCGCCCCATACCCTAGGGTCTCTGGGCGGCTCACAACATTTAAAATACGCGCATATCAACACTGTATAAAACAATGCTAAAACCAATACAAAAATTAAAAAAAAAAACAGCATAATAATAGTATTGAAAAAACAGTTTAAAAGACAGTAGAGTGTGCCATGGGGGGAAGCGGAGGGGGCATTTAGCCAAAAGCCTGGGTGAAGAGGTACGTCTTCACCGCCTTCCTGAACGTAGACAGAGAAGGGGCCTGACGTACCTCCAAGGGGAGACCATTCCACAATCTGGGGGCCACTGCCGAGAAGGCCCTCTCCCGGGTGCCCACCCGCTAGCTGCCACTTAGAGGGTCGAACTCTTAATCTGAATGTCTCCCTGTTAGGTTCCACACTCCTCCGTGAAGCCAGCTGGGTAGCCTTGGGCTAAACTTTAAAGTGCATGCCTGCTAGATACTGGCAGAGCCCCCAAATGTAAAGAAGTAGTGTGTTAGCGTTTTGAGTCACTGTCTTCTTTATTCCATGGCATGTGGGGGCTTCGGACAGATGGCCACTAGCTCGAGTTCCGGTCTGAAAGAAATTGGTGGACCTAAGCATAGGGCGCTGAGTTTGGTAGGACTTGTGAGACGCAGTGAGTAGGATTCTCCTGAAATCGATCTGGAAGCTCCTGGGCATGCTGTTGGAATCTATACATGCTTCATCATGCTTTTTGAGAAAGTACTAGCTGAAATGCCAAGAACCCTAAGAGGAGCCCTGCTGGATCAGGCCACAGCAAGTCTAGTCCAGCATCCCCTTGCACACGGTGGCCTGCCAACTGCTTCTGGGCAGACGACAAAGGCAGAATCTTCACCCGCTCTTGACTCCTTGAAAGTGGCCTCTGGAGGCATCTTGCCTGTCCCTCCAGCCTGGAGGCAATACCTAGGTGTCCAGTCTAGTAGCCATAGATAAAGCTGTCTTCCATGAATTTATCTGTAAGGATAAATAGATCTCCACTGGATTGGGCCACAGCCCATCTAGTCCAGCATCCCTTGTCACGGGCACAAGAGCAAGGCAAAACCTTTGCCTTTTTTTTGAATCTCCACAAAAGGGCTTTAGCAGCCTCCTACCTGTCCCCCCCCCCCCAGAAAGTGGTACCTGGGCACCCATTCTAGTAGCCATTTTCATTCCGTGGGTACGCAGGAGACTGCTTGTCCAGGAAATGAAAAGAGCAGCCCTGCCCTCGCAATGTTGTGGGAGTTAATTTTCTTCAGGCTGGAGTCTGTATGGCCAACCGCAAAGGATTATGGGAGCCCCTGGTTTAAGGCACAGGGAGTTTGAAGCCAGTATGGAGTGGTGGAGAATCGGGTCAGACGTCGCCCTAAAATGACTCTGAATGCGCACAGCAGCAGCCAAAACTGGCTTTGAGACTAAACAGAGAACTCTTTGGTTGTCCAGCGGACTGTGGCCACAAGGTGTGGCATTGAGCCGGCGCCTGGAACCTGGGTCCTGAGGCCGTAGCCATCTTCTGAAGATGCAGTGGGCCTGCTGGACTACTTAGGCCTGCCAGAAATTCACTGCTGCCACTCTTGGGTCTGTGGATTCACTCTTCTCTCTCTCTCTTCTTCCTATCCTTTTTTTCCACCTCCCCTATTCCCGTCTGTTTTTTCTTGTATTTCCCCCCGCCCTCCTCACAAAACACTTGCAGTAAATGCTCAGAGCTGGAGGAAGAGCTGAAGAATGTCACCAACAATCTCAAGTCCCTTGAGGCTCAGGCCGAGAAGGTAGGGTGGTTTCTTTTCACCTCTGGTTGAAGATGGGCAGTGCAAACATGGAGTATTTTACTTTGTTTATTTAACAATTTTTATCCCGCCCTTCACCAAAAGGTCCCAGGGCAAGTCACAATGATAAAAAGGTAAAATGTCATATGTATCAGATTATGGTAATGCACAGGGAATTCCTGGGACAGGGGATAATATATTTTGTATTAAAATATATTTACTGTACAACACTGTCTTGTTTTTAATACTGTTATCATGATAACAAAAGAATAAACATTTAAAAAGAAAGAAAAACTTAGACTAGGGTCCTTTCTGCACTGGGCCTTCTTCTGGATTTTACCTTGGAATAGGAGCCTGCAAACTGCATGCCTAGTGCGGACCACAACAGACTCCAAGTTAGCACCTTCTGTCTTATTTCTTAACTGCCATCCAACAGTAGTGGGTAGGAGAAGAAGCAGTGAAGATGAAACTGCAAGATTTCTGTGCTCGTTCTGTCCTCTCCTCTTCCCTCCGGATCCGCTTTTCCTCTTATGCCGTGTCTTTTAGATTGTTATCCTAAGGGCATGAGCACATTTGATACTATGTTTTGCAAGGGGCTCTGGCTCTTATATAGAAACACGAAATTGATTTTGTGTCTGCGTGGATAAACCTCTGGCTCTCCAGATGTTGTCTGATCTCAATATAATCTTGCTGTTGCTATTCTGTTGGCTGGGGCTGATGGGAGTTGTAGTCAGCAACAAGAGAAACGCTGCTCTTCAGCCATGCCTACAATATTGCAGTAGGAGTTAAGTTAATCTGTTGAGGCAAATTTCTCTCATAGTGCAGGTGGTCCGACTGAACTTACGTTCATCCATAAGTGATGTATTTACGTTGCATACATTTGAGTGCAGAAAATTGCAAGGCTTCTGTGGCTTTATCCTGGGTGTCTTCCACAGGTCAGATGATGGAGAAGAGCCTTATTTTTTCAGAGGCTTGATGGAATGGAAGTAGATGCAAAGCAGGCGTGGTCCAGGGGAAAAATGGGCTGGGAAAGCCATCTTGATCTCCTTTTGTCTTGAGCAAAGGACACGTTGCTCCAAATACTGACTCGATGGAGCATTTCTTGGATGAATGGAAGTGAGAAGCAGCAAGATTATAATAACTTGCCTTCTGACCTGTCATTGGGTATTCTGACATCCACTAAAGGGTAGAAGTTTAGAAAAGGGAAAACAGCTTTGAAGCCTTATCTCTCGGGAATGGGGGATCTTCCCTTCCTCTGTCTGTCTTCCTTCCTTCCACCCTTCCCCTTTATTCCTCCCCCTCTCCTCCCCTATTCCTTCCTTCCTTCCTTCCCTCCTTCCTGCTGTCCTTGCCATTTCTCTTCCTTCCTTCCAGCCGCTTTGAGTCCCCTTAAATGGGTGAGAAAGACGGGGTAGAAAAGCCAACTCTTCTTCTCCTCCTTCCCCCTCCCTCCCTTCTTTCTTCCCTCCCTTCCTCTCTCTCCCCCTTCCTTCTTTCCTTCCACCCCCCTCTACCTTCTTTCTCCTTCCTTCCTCTTTTTCTGTCTTCTTTGTCCCAGCTCCCCACCCCAAATCAAGGGGATTCTTGGGGGAAAAAAAGTCAAAGTATTGTGATGACCACCAATGATTGGTTGTTCAGCTGAGGTTGCCAGTATGTCCTCCATCTACTCTCGGCTTCTCAGAGGATGATGGGACTCAAGATCAGACAACATCTGGAGGGCCAAATTTTCTCCACTGAACACCCCCACCCCCATTTTGGAACGCTCATCCATTGCCCTTCCGAGAACCGTTGAGGGTACTTTGCAGGCACTAGATGCTCAACAAGATCTGGGCGTCGCTTGACGTTGTTTCCCTGGCGTTCAGGCTCGGAAGTCACTTTGATGGTGGAGCGCGTTGGTGGACGGTCTGTTGAAGGTTGGCTCTTAAGTGCCTCCTCTTTCCTTCTAGTACTCTCAAAAAGAGGACAAATATGAAGAGGAGATCAAGATCTTGACCGACAAGCTCAAAGAGGTGAGTGGACTTCTACCTATTTCAGGTACCTTCTCCCGCCTTGGCCATCCAAACAATGCTGAGCTACATTTCCCAGCATTCAACAGCCAGCAAGCCCACACACAGTCCCGGGACTTGTCGCTTAGGAAACTCTGAACGGCCTCAAACTTTGGCCGACCAGAACGTTGTCCAGCACTCTTTGTGAGTTTTTTGTGGTCAGTGTGGGACGTTTGTGTTGCCCAAGTCAAGAGTGAGAGCCCAAAACTTCCCAAGACCTTGGAGCGGCAAGTGTGGGCCTTGACGTGTTTCTGATGTCCCAAAGAGATTAGAATCGAAGGACAAAAGTATTGTAAATACTTTACAATACGGGAACAGAGAAAGGAGATGTGGAAATTATAAAAACACCACACACCTACCGTTCTTCCTGAATATATTTGAGTAGCTTAGTTTTTAGGAGGCGGTGAGTGAACCCTCCACTTTTTTATTTTTAGTTATTTTTATTTATATTTACATTTCTATCCCGCCCTATACCCTAATGGTGGAACACCTTCCCAACAAACTTTGGCTGGCACCAAAGTTGAATGTGTTAGTTCCACCGCTCGGGAAAGGTTTTAACCAGGGATGTGTACGAATGAAAAAAATCATATTCTTTTCACAATCACAGCGAACGTCCAAAAATTCATTTTGTTGGATCATTTGTTTGGACATTCAAACAGTTTGGCCAACTGTTTTTGCAGATATTTTCCCCCACTGAAAAGGCCCCTTTTCACCAGTAAAGTACTGCAGAAGGGCAAAAATTCAATCAGATTTTCATATTTGCAATTTGGGGAGCGAATTAGAAATGAATACATATTAAAATGATAAAATACATAAAAACACTTAAAAAGATAATAATTCAACGTATGTAAAAGAGTATCCTAAATATTATTTTAAAAACTGTATTTCTTGAGACCAAGTGGCAAGCAACTAAACAGTAAGTTATTTGGAGTAAAACAAATAATGTGTTCCTGTCTGGCTAATGTCTGCATAAAATGACCCTCTGAGGTCCCATTAAAAACCTTAATCCCAGCTAGTTTGTTAGATTGCCCTAGAGCATTCTGGGTCTCTCTTGTTGACTGTTCTTCTTCTTGTAGGCCGAAACCCGTGCTGAGTTTGCCGAGAGATCCGTAGCCAAACTGGAGAAGACCATTGATGACTTGGAAGGTGAGTTTTGGCCAAGGGGGAAAGGAGGAATCGTTTTTGAAAAGGAAAGCTCCTGTGCACCTCTGGGTCAGGGGAGGGAAGCAGTTGAGTCCCAGAATGCAAAACTCCATCCTGTATGTAGAGCTCCATCCTCTTTCTTGGCCACGTTGCCTTCCTTTTCCGTTCTTTAAACCCACTTTTAAAACATCCCGCATTTTGGAAAGAGAGGAAGAGGAGGAAAAGTTGGTTGCAGACGCTCTTAGTGGAGTGGATTGGCCGGCTCTGGTGTTCCATTGCTCCCTGATCTTGCAAGTTTTTAATAACAGCTGAGAGAGGACCAGGAAATACCCCATAGTCCCGTGACTTAGCATCTGAAAAGCGTCTGTATTTCGAAGGGGCTTTTGACGGGAGATCCAGGGGACGGGATGAAGGTTGGTATGGGTGGTGGGTGGTGGCGTCTTTCTTCCAAACCCCGGGCAACTCGTCTCTTCCCTCCTTCCCCTCTGTGATCCTGCTGGGGGTGGGGGGGTCTCCATCGATTCCTGGAGCCTGGGCCGACCGCCTACCCTCACTCACTCACCCGGTCGCTTTCTTTTAGACGAGCTGTATGCTCAGAAACTGAAGTACAAAGCCATTAGCGAGGAACTGGACCACGCCCTCAATGACATGACCTCCATGTAAATACTAGGCTGGGCACGTCTGTGTGTTAGGCTCTGCTTGACTGTGCCTTGTGTGCTGTGACCAGGGGGCGGGGCGGGGGGGGGGACGTGCGTCCCAGCGGGAGCAGGGTTTCCGCTTTCCTAGGCCATTACTGATCAACCCGTTAAGACACTGCTTCTGAGTTAACCATGCTTGTGGCAACTGTCATAGACCTGCCTGATGTGAAGATGCATTAACATCACCGGCAAATGGGTGGAGCACACAATTGCCTCAAAGGTTCCCCTTGCACGTAGGAAATGTTTTCTCCGTTCCCTTGGAGCATGCGCACTAGGATTTCTCTCTCCCTCCAAACCCCCCTATCGCGATCAACCTCCTTGCAATCTTCGACACTGATGGAAACGGTGATCCGAGGGCCTTCTCGGCGAGGGTTGAGGAAAATCAGATTTGGTAAATTCGAATCGAATCTTGTTAAATTCAGATTTAAAAGATTTGAATCGAATTGGATTTTCAACTTCGAATAGAATGTCAAAAAAATATTGGTGCAGATCTGTAGTCAGGTCACGGTCTTGGGGCCCTTTTGCACTTGGCCTTATTTGGGAATATTTCCTGGAACAAGGACCTGCTGTCTGAGGTCCCAGGTGAGACCCGCTATAGCCTGCATAGACCCCTATCCCAAAACATACTCCAGAACAAGACCAAGTGCAGAAAGGGCCTTTTATTACAATCGTAGACCAGAATTAAGATAAGATGAACTATTGTGGCTCTTATTTCAGGTCAGCTCAGTTGGGTAAGACCACTGTTTAAATTTGTTAGACAAATTTATGGATGACAGATGTATCAATGGCTACTACAATGAATGCCTAGGTGCATCTTTCAGGCTGAGGGGGGGGGGGAGGAACTGGGGCGCTTCTAAGGCCATCTGCTGGGACTTGAGAGCAGGAGGTTTGTCCTTGTCTCTGCTTGAGATGCCCATGAGCATTTGGTGGGCCACTGTGTGCGACAGGATATTGGACTAGATGGGCTGTGGCCTGATCCAGCAGGGCTTCTCTTATGTTCTTATGTTCTTACTGAAAGGCGTTGTAAGACTCTAGGTGTCCCTAAACTACAGCTCCCAGTGTTCCACTCCCTGCCAGCCCCAGTGGAATGCTGGGAGTTACTGTCTAGGAGCATCTGGTCTTACAGAAGCAAGAGTTGCGCAGACCTCTAAGTGCACCCAAGGGTCTAGTGGGGGTTGAGATGCCCCCAAGCCAGGTCCTCCAGTAGATGGATAGGTATAGGATGCTCTTCAACCACAGCTCCCAGATTCCCTTGGGGCCATTGGCAAGGGATAATGGTGGATAAAGAGGTACAGTCGGACCCCCATATCCACTGATCCGGTAACTGCGGTTTCAGATTCCCATGGTGACCGGATCAGCCCCCAGCCGCAACCCCTGCAGGCGCCATTAAGCCAATCTTAAGGTCTGTGGCCTGGGACAGGCAGAAAATGGCCTGAAATGGCCTGCGACTTCCCATAATGCCTTTGAAATCCCATGGAATTTCACAAGAATTATGGGAAATGGAACGCATTTCCCAGTGTTTGCTGTTATCTGCGGCGGGGCCTGGAACCTATCACCCGTGGGGTCCGACTGTAGTGATTCCCTATTCTGATAGCAGCCTGTTCCTGGAAGTTACAAGCTGGAGAGAATAGTGGTACGCAGTGGCATTTGTTTGGAAAGAGACTTCTAGGTCTCCAGAGCGCAAGGGCAAGGGAACGACCAGTCTAATGCATCCTCCCATGAGTCTCTGGCGTGTTATAGATGCTGCTTGTCCCTGCTCCAGATATGTTTGCCGTTATGGGCCAAGATGAGCCAGTTTGGTTGAGTGGTTAGGGAGCCGGTCTCTTATCCGGGCATACCGGGTTTGATTCCGCCCTTCCCCATAAAGCCAGCAGGGTGACCTTGGGCTAGTCACAGCTCCCTTCTGAGCTCTCGCAGCCCCACCCACCTCACAGGTGTCTGCTGTGGGGAGAAGAACAGAAGGTTTGTCAGCCGCTTTGAGTCCCCTTAAATGGGCTAGAAAAGCGAATTCTTCTTTGGTGAAATCGTTCCTCTTTCCATAGCGATATCCCGCTGTAGCGTTCTCCTGAACAGTGGAAGATTTCTGCAATCTTTTCTTAAAATAAATAAAGGAAAGAGGGGCGGGCGTAGGATTGTGCCTCCGTGAGCTTCCTGTGTGTGTGTGTGTGTGTGTGTGCCTGCTGTGTTGGTTGGGTTGTGTTCTGGTCCTTTTCCGGTAGGGCTGGGAGAGACCATTCCCCTCCGAGTGGCTTGAGGGGTTGAAATTGGCATCGCCTGCCTGGTGTGTCCGCGAGGGCAGCTTTTGCATATGGGGGCGTTTGAAGCTTTAAACCAGAGATCTAACCAGCAGCTTCGTGGCCCTGTGTGCTGATCTTGCTTGCGGGCCTGATCTTTCCCCTAACCACAGAACGCCCTCCTTCCTCCTTCTGCAGACTGCATCTCCATCCCGTTTCTCTCCCCGCTGCTTGCTGTGCGTGAGCCGGTGAGGTTTCCTTTCATCCAAAGTATTTTTTTTTCCCCTTCCTTTTCTTCTCTTACATACAGATAAATTTGGTGATTCCAAAGTTCTGCATAGTGGCATGGCCTGCAGCTTTTGTTTCCTTCGGATTTCTTTCTTCTTTTCTTTTCTTTTTTTTGGGGGTGGGTGGGTGGGCGTCTCATCTTCTCACCCCTATTTCCAGTCCGCACTAGTCTCCAGTTGCCACTGAGCAGGGAGAAGGGAAAACCTGTCCCCTTCTTCCCAACTATCCATGGGATCTGAATATTCTCTGCCTGGCTGGCTGCACTCAACCTCCAAAAGCATGCGCCGGACTCTCTTCTTCCAAGCGCGCCACGCTCTGCCACCAACAAAAGCTGTCTTTGTGAATCTCAGCGTGCCAGACGGGGCCGGGGGTGTGTGGAGCAAGCAGGGCTGGGAGGGTAGTGTATTCTTCTTCTCCACATCTCTGATGACGCCTTCCCGACTGGCGGTGGGAGGCACAGTACAGTCCTGGGCTGAGTCCTGGAGTCTGGGACGCCATAGTGGCTGTCTGGCTGCGTCACTTTCATGAATCAGTTGTGTGTCTTTGTCCTCAGAATGTAATATATGCTCTAAAGGATGGGTCTGGTTTCATTTCTTAATACACACCATGTCTGCAGGTGTTACTGCTACGGATTCCGGTCAATTCTGGACGCTTCTGGTCACCACACCTCAAAAAAGGATATTGTGGAACTGGGAAAGGTGCAGAAAAGGGCAACCAGAATGATTCAGGGGCTGGAACAAAATGTCTCCTGAAATCAGGCTGCGACGTCTAGGCCTCTAAAGCCTAGAAAGAGGCCGTTTCTAGCATTGAGGGGACCTGATTGAAGGATATAATATCATGCACAGGTATAGGAAAGGTGGATAGAGGAAATTTCTTTATCACACAACACTAGAACCAGGGGGCATCTATGAAGCTGATGGGCAGGAGAGGCGGATCACACAAGGGGAAGGATTTCTCCACCCAGAGGGTCATGGGTCTATGGAATTGGCTCCAAGAAGAGGTGGTGACAGCAACCAGCCTGGATGGCTTTAAGGAAGGGTTAGAGACATTTATGGATGACAGATGTATCAGTGGCTGCTAGAATGGATGCCTAAGAACATCTTTCAGGCTGGCAGAACAGGCAGGGTGCCTCTAAGGCCATTTGCTGGGATTTGAGAGCAGGGGAAGGTTTGCCCTTGTCTCTGCTTGAGATGCCCAGAGGTAATTGGTTGGGCGCTGTGTGAGACAGGATGCTGGACTAGATGGGCTGTGGCCTGATCCAGCAGGGCTCCTCTTAGGTCCCTATGGACCAGGTGGGCTGTGGCCTGATCCAGCAGAGCTCCTCTTAGGTTCTTATGGACCAGATGGGCTGTGGCCTGATCCAGCAGGGCTCCTCTTAGGTTCTGATGGACTAGATGGGCTGTGGCCTGATCCAGGAGGGCTCCTCTTATGTTCTTATGGACCAGATGGGCTGTGGCCTGATCCAGCAGGGCTCCTCTTAGGTTCTTATGGATATGCACAAATGGGTATTCTTCGCACTGGATTTGTGTCAAATCGAATGTTAGAAAATTCCTATTCAAATAGATCCCCTTCAGATTTGTACAAGTATCCAATACAAACACAAGCGTCTCCTGTAACATAGCCACCCAGCAAGCATCTCATCCACCCTGAATCCACTTTGAATCCGCTCTCACACCACATTGAATTCATTCTGGATCCGTTGCGGATGTGACCGGCACAGCCACTCCCCCCCACCCACCCCGTTTCACGAATGTTCTGAAGCTTCATATGAATGCCGTAACGCTCAGTTTGTATACGAATGTCCGAGTTCAGATGAATAACAAATGTTACAATTATTTGTGCGCACCCCCAGTTACTGCCAACCTTTTGGGATATGCCCTTGACATCACAGATTAAAAACAGAATATACATTAAAAGCACTTTAAAAGTTCAACACATCTAAAACAATGCACAGCATGTTTAAAATGATGGTATCTGTACTGGGAGGGAAGATACAACCACCACAGTCAAAGGCCAGGGCAAAGAGGTGCGTCTTCACCGCCTTCCTAAATATATGTAAGGAAGGGACATGATGCACCTTGCGGGGGAGACTTTTACATAGTCTGGGGGCCATCACCGAAAAGGCTCTCTCCCAGGTGCCCACCAGTGCTGGGACAACCCGAAGGTGGTGGGACAATTATGGGAAATGGAGTGCATCTTGAGTGAGATTTCCCATGATTCCTGTGAAATCCTGCAGGATTTAATTGGAATTATGGGAGATGGAGTGCATTCCCCTGTGTTTGGTATTATCCACTATGTTATCCGTAGCGAGGCCTGGAACGTATCCCCCATGGATACGGGTGTCCAACTATAATGCCACCTTGGCCAAAAGAAGGTCTAGAACTGGCCTGGAGATTTTGCTGGAGAATGTCAACAGCAGCCTGGAAGTCTCTGATGCCAACATGTGCTTGGCTGGTCTTCAGGTACTCTTGAATTTGCAACACCCATCAGCCCCATCTGGTTGAGCAACTTGGAAGGGGTAATGGTTGAGGAACCTCTAGGAGGCCACAGTGAAGAATCCCTGCTCCAGAGCGATGGGCTTGTCTCACCTTCCTTTTAGGCCAGCCTGCCTTAATCTCTGCATTTGGCTTAATCTGCTGTTTGTTCATCACTCTTCTGGAGACACCGGGGTAGCTTTTCTCCCTGCCCCGAGCACCCAGGGGTTACTTTTTTATTTTATAAAGGAGATGTTTTTCCCAAAGCTTCTCAGAAAACTGCCCTATCCTTCTTGGAAAAAACGAACCCTGAATTCTTGGTTGGCCAGATCATCCACCAGGCTGGCTTATCTCAAGTAGCTCAGCTGTTCTTTCCGCTTCCTGCCGCGGTGCCGTCTGCCGGGCTGACGCGAAGGAAGTGGGCGGCCAAAGAAAACGGAACCCTGGAGGTCCCGGAGATGGGTTGGCACTGAGAGGCGGGATGTGTGTTTTTGCCCGGAGAAGCGTCCTCAGTTCCACATCCAGCTGAACGGATCGAAACCCCGTGGTGAACCAGTTGGGAGGAAACTTTTTCCTGCCCAAGAACTGGGAAAGTCTCTTTTTGCTCCCATCACATCCAGTTAGGAGCCGCTGTGCTTGCTATCTTAACGGCCAGCCATCTCCCATCAGCCCCTACCGTCATGGCTGCTGTGCTGATGGAGGCTGATGGGAAATGCCATTCACATTGTCGGGAAAGCACTGGGTTTCAGGCTGGGATTTAGGCTCAGGACATCTTCCCGTTCTTTCTGTTTTGAAATATTTTTGCATTGCCGTTCATGCTAGTTTTCTGAGGCTGGTTGCGATGATTTCACTCACTCATGCCTATCAGGAGAAACAGAGATAAATGTTTGGTTCGGTGGTGACTCTTATCTGTCGCTTCTTAAAGGAGTAAGAGCACTCTTCCACAAAAGATTCCCCTCCTGGTTGAAACCAGGATGCCCTCTTGAGCCAGACCTACCTCACATCCAGTCTTTGTTCCAAAGTGTTTTCACTGTAGCAACCAAATGCACAGGACAGCTAGAAAGCAGAGCAGAAGTTCACCCCTTGCTGTGTTTATAAGTCTCCTAGCAGCTGCTGTTCAGAGGCATACAGCCTCCTATATCTGAGGTTGTCATAGAGACATTGGGCTTCGTCTTCATCTGGACATGCCCAGATGGAGTTGGTGGGCCACTGGGTAAGATGGGTTGGGCTAGATGGGTTGTGGCCTGATCCAGTAGAGCAGCTCTTTATGTTCCTGTAGACAAGTCCATGGAGGAAAGGTGTGTTGATGGCCACTGGAAGTCATCCCTGGGTACCACCTCCAGGTTGGAGAGAAGGCAAGAGGCCTCCAAAGGCCATTTGCAGTGAGTTGAGAATAGGTGAGAGTTTTGCCCTTGTCTTCCTCTTGAGATGCCCAGAAGCAACTGGTGGGCCATTGTGTAAGATGGGATGCTGGACTTGATGAGTTTTGGCCTGATCCTGCAGGGCTCCTCTTCTTTTAGACGAATTTGTGGATGTATCCATAGCTACTCAAATGGATGCCTAAGTGCCGCTTCCAGGTTGGAGAGACAGGCGGGTTGCTTCTAAAGGTCCTTTGCAGGCAATCAAGGGCAGGTGAAGGTTTTGTCCATTCCTTCTGCTTGAGAATATCCAGAAGTAATTGGTTAGCCACTGTTTGAGATAGGATCCTGGACTGGATGAGCTCTGGCCTGATCCCTCAGGTCTCCTCTCATGTTCTTACAATAGCTGCATCTTCCACCGTCATGTCATTCAGTAACCTCCTGTAGGGCCTTGAGCCAAATATTCCTGAGAGCGTTGCTTGGGACAGATGGAGCTCAGAAGTTAGGGTGATGCTATATATTTTCCATCCCAAACTTTCAGAATCACAAACATCTCCAGGGTCATCAAAGTCCAACCCTCCTGCTCCACGCAGGGTCTACTAAGCTTTATACTTCAGGCATAAAGTGGGATAAAAATGCAAACCAACCAGCCACCATTTTTAGTTCATGCTCATCTGCAGGCCAGCCTCTCTGTGGTGCTGGTGCTTTCGATCAGGAACAGATTTCTGCTTGGTGGTGGTGGTGGGGTGTCTTCCTTGGACCCCCTCCTAGAAAGCATGTCTTGGTGGGCGGCCGTGTGCCAGCATTTCTGTGTGCCCAGGAGATCTTCCACACAATTTCTGCTGTGTAGAGGTGAGGAGGAGGTAAGGAACGCTCCCCATCCCTTCAGAGTCTCGCTTAACTAACCTGCAGATCTCTTTAACAAGATCCAACCCCACTTCTGCTTCTCTTGACTGATCTAAAGCGGGCAGATTCTTCCTTCCACGTTGAATGCAACTCTGGTGTGCTCTTCTGCGTGTCCTTTGCCAATCTGGCTGGCACAAGCCCCCCAAAGCCCACTCTTTGGTCTGAAAGCGATTGGGATGGCTTGTTTAATGGAGGCTGGGGGTGGAGGGGAAAGCCCATCTTCCGTACTCGACTAACGTTCCCTTTTTTTCCCCCTTCTCTCTCTTCTCTCTCATTTTTGTTCCTCTCCTAAATCTCCTCTTCTTTCCTTCCTTCTTTCCTTCCTTCCTTCCTTCTTCCCATTACTGCTGCAGAGCGTCTCTACAGCCAACTTGAGAAAAACCGCCTGCTCGCTAATGAATTGAAGTTAACGCTGCATGATCTCTGTGATTGAAAGGGGCTGGGGTGGGGTGGGATGGGCTCCATTAATCTGATTCTAAAACCCAGTTTTTGGCAAGGCGCCGGCTTATCCAAGCCTGCTGAAGGTGGCCTGAAGCCAGTGTGGGCTCCTGAGACCGGGCTTTGCTAGGGGGCTTGAGGGCGGGGGAGCAGAGAGAGATTAGGGCATTTAATTGCCATTTCATTGGAGCCCTTGAAGCTAAGCCTTTCTAATATACTTATTTTCTAATCTCTTTGCCCCTCCCTTTTCTTCCTCTTTAAACAAACTAACAAAAAAGAAACCCAGAATACTAAACACTGCCGATTTGTAGTGCAATAGATCGCTAGCGCTTACGAAGAGATGCCGGACATTGGTCCGGGTGGTGTGGCTGATTTCTGTAGAAGGCTTTCTTTTTCAGCTTTAGGAGGGAGCTATTTGGTGGTTCTACAATTAGGGATGTGCATGAATATTTGAAACGTTCAAAATTCGATCGAATTTGGACATTCGGAATTCGGACCGAGCGTCTCTAAATTCGAATTTAACGTTCCAACGCATTTTCAAATCTTTCGGATCGATTTGTACGTTCAACATTACATATGTATCCATAGGCATCTTATTCGTATCTGTATGCATTTGGCGTGGTTAAGTACGGAATGAAAACGGGATGCATACAGGATAAAGACAACGCATATGGACACACGCGAATGTTGTTGATGACATTCATATCTTCTAATACGAATAGAACATTTGTACAAATAGATTCAAGTGTATTTGAATCGAATGTAAATGCATTCCAGATTTTAGATATTCGAATCTTCGGATATTCGATTCGAATCAAACCCCAAAAATTGTGTTCGTGCACGCCTCTAATTGTAATGCACTCTGCACATGCACCGCTGTAGGGGTTTCTTGCCTATCAGTACTTTGTGTACCTGAACTCCTGTCTTCCTTTGGAGTTTTACCTCTCTGTCGTCTCTCTTACTGCATGGAATGGCTAAGTAGTCAATTTTGTTTAAAAAAAAAAACACAGTATTATTATTATTATTATTTTTCCTTGGATTAATAAAGTCACTGGCTCACTTGCTATGTGCTCGGGGTGTCTTTTTCCGACTGCCTTTTGTGTGGTTGTTCCTTCACAATTGCTTTCTGGTGGGCAGGTGATGGGTGGGTGGGTGTTTGGGTGCCGGGGTGGTGGTGGTGGTGGATGGAACCTGGTCTGCCCAGGAGACAGGGGTTAGATGTTCAGGTTTTGGAGTGCTGTCAATCCGAATGGACCAGAGGCCATGTTCCCGCCATCACCGGTACAGAAGCTGTGATAAGAAGAAAAGGTGTGCAGTTGTCTATGTAGGAAGCATGCTTACTTACTTAAAAGACTTTTCCTTAGGTTTTTTTTTTTTAAATGTGCTCTTGCAATCCTCATTTGCTTATTCTGCTCTCAGGCTTGGCTCTGAAAGACGCCCTTGGCCTGCATGGAGTGCCCTTTCCCTTTGCTTCCATGAAACGGGCGCAGAATGGAACTTGGCCGGACCCCCTCCTCCCCACCTCCCCAGGGCTTGCTTCCTACATCCAGGTCTCAGTGCACGATAGAGGTTTCCTCCTGCTTTCACCTGGCTTGGACTGCATTGAACGGCAGACAGGCAACCCTGGCTTCAGGTCGGATAAATCAGTTGCTTTGGCCCTTCTGCTGGGAAAGGATCACGCTTTTCCCTGCAGCCCGTCTTACCTTTCAACACAATACATCCATTGCTCGGGACAGAGGGGAGTTCTGTCGCAGCACCTTGCCCCAGTAAAGCCCAGAAGCCCCTTTACTGAAATCTCCTCCCACAGGTAAATAAAGATGGCCGAACTTTGGTTTGAATGGCTGCATGCTTTCCCTCTGGGTGCGCAAGAGGAAAGGTGGTTTCTCTCCCATCATTTGGAAATCCGCAGCCTGTGATCGGCAAAGGGAAATTAGAACAAGGCGACGTTAGGTTGAAGACTCTGATTTCTTGGCATTTTGCCTTTCCGGAAGCGTTACCCAAATATATTTGCTTTTATCCTTTGCTCGGGAGGTCTCTAGGGTTAGCTGTGGCCTAGTGATCTTCTGCCTATTCCTTTGGACAGAGTCTCCTCCAGGAAAAAGTGCAGCAGATGATAGAATCTGATCCTTTGCACTTACGGTCTCTTTGTGTGCGGGTGTGAGGAGTTCACTGTCCGTCGGCGCCCGTGACTTGCCAGTAAGAAGTGGAGCAAAGTGCTGCTGTAGTTTTGACGTGTGTCAGAACGCAGCTTGTCTTGGGGTGGGGAAAATGCCAAGCCTTCTTTGGGCGTGAAGTCTGTCTTTCTGGCCCCGGGGCGGCGACAGGGCAGATGCGCGGCTTGCATGACCACGAGAGGTATGCGCGATGGAACCGGAAGACGGCGAGACGTCTCGGTGGGGGGCACGGCCCACACGCCTGCCAGCCAAAGCTTTGAGCCGCTTGCCTGCTGTGAAATTTGCCACGTTTGAACCAAACGGGGAATTGTGGGGGGAATTAAGGGCTGGTGGGGCCGCAGCGTCAAGCTGAACTGACACGGACGGCCTGTTCTTTCTTTTTCTCCCTCCTTCCAGATAAGCTCAAGTGCACCAAAGAGGAGCATCTCTGCACGCAGCGAATGTTGGACCAGACCTTGCTTGACCTGAACGACATGTAAAAGACGCGTCCACCCTGCCAGCTTTCCCCCTCCTTCCGCCGCCTGCCCGTTGACGTTCCTTCTCCCGGTCAGCCTGCCACCACCATCTTTGTAGCCATCGCAGCCGTGAATTACTGTTTGGCGCTAGCTCTTTTCTTTTTTTAAAAAAAGAAGACCCCTGACCCTCAGAATTGAGGGAGGGTGGAGTGAGCACGAAAGGTTAAAACGTCTAATTTCTGTTGCCAACTTAACCGAGTTATGCCAACTCTCCCTCTGTTTCTCCCCTCCCACTGAAGGGATTCACAGGCACCAGGAACCACCGCAAAGGAGATTTCTTGCCCGCAGCGTTCATACCGACAGGGGACCAGTGTGGCTGAGATGTACACTTTCATTTTAGCGTGCGCGCGCACATGTGTGTATGTGTATGTGTGGGGCGGTTTTTCAGTTAACAGGCCTCGTGGACATCACAATTTAACTGCCAACGCTCACAAGCCGTAGGCTTTTTAAAGTTCGTACGTTGCAATTTAACCCTGCTTTTTTGCCCTGCTTTCTTTGGCTCACCCTTTTTTAAAAAAGGGAAAAAAATTGTGGTGGTGGTGGTGGTGATGGTTAGGTGGCGCGGTGTAGTTTCTGTACTGTGTAGTCTTCGGGGAGGGGTGTCCCTAGTGTCTCACCTGGGCCAGGTAAAGGTAAAGCCTGTGGACTCTTGTTAGGGGAAACTCCACTGCTGCCCCAGACCTGTTTGTATCTTAACTTTTTAAGGTTGAAGACACCTCCAGCATCAAGGCGACAGGTTTTGCTCCTTTACCCCACCCAAAAGAAAACAGGTGCAGCAGTAACACCGTCTCCTTGTGCTTTTAGCTGTTCGTAGGTTGGGAAAGGTTGTCACGCGTGTGTCTATCAGGTTTAAAAGGAAAAGAAAAAGACCTCCTGTGCTCTGAACACGTCTAAATCTCCTTACCGTGGGCTTTCTCGTTTAAGATCTTAAACCCGGTTGAAGAACTGGCAGAGTCCCCCTCTCAGATTCAAAGATCTTAAACCCGGTTGAAGAACTGGCAGAGTCCCCCTTCACAGATTCAAAGATCTTAAACCCGGTTGAAAAACTGGCAGAGTCCCCCTTCACAGATTCAAAGATCTTAAACCCGGTTGAAGAACTGGCAGAGTCCCCCTTCACAGATTCAAAGATCTTAAACCCGGTTGAAGAACTGGCAGAGTCCCCCTCACAGATTCAAAGATCTTAAACCCGGTTGAAGAACTGGCAGAGTCCCCCTTCACAGATTCAAAGATCCTGCCCAGCCCAGCTCAGCTGTGCTTGCCCTGTGCTTGAAGTAAAGTTTGATAGCTTTTCTGTGTATGGGTGGGGAAGGGGGCTGGGGGGGAGGATAAAGGTGATGAAAGGGGGCATTTGTCATCGTGTTTTTTGTGCTTCGGAACAACAGTCTTTTCCCCTTCCCCAGCCGGGATCTTTTTGTACTGTCTTAAACAAAAACTGGATGCAAGCTCTCTCTGTGTGCCCTTTGCTGCCCTTTGGGGTCCATGTCAAAGTGCTTTGGATGGGAGTTTGGGTGTGTGTGTGTGTTGGCTTTCAGATTAAAGCCTCCGTGGGCCTTAACAGGGAACGAAACACACTTGGCCATGGTGGCATTTGGAGAAATGAGAAACCATATCAGGTGTTTTGATACTAAAAACAACAAAACAAAACCTTTTTGTCTCTTTTTTTTGGAAATAATAAACAAGCATTCCCTCTAGTGTTTATCTTCCTTTTTTGAAAGATCTGCGTTAACGGAAAGGCAGGTCCAGGGGTGGGCGGGGAAGGGAGATTCATCTTCACGATCCCTTCATGTTCCTAATCCCTGAAGGACCAAGGTAGGGGACTTCCACAGAAGTTGGTCCACTGGTCAGGGTGATGGATTCTAGTAGCATCTGAAGAAGCCTACGTTCTGCTATGCCATCTGGAATGTTTGAGTCACTGGATCTTCAAATTGGCCAACCGGTTGGTCTGATTTCTGTCTTAGAGCCAGGACTAGTAGCTATATTCTGGATTAGCTGAGTGCCTTTCAGTGGGAGGTAGAAATAAGTGTGTATACCCAGAAGCAATTAGTCTGAGACAGGATGCTGCCCTAGATAGGGCATGGTCTGATTCAGAAGGGTTTCTCTTATGTCCTTGTAGACAAATTCATGGAAGACGGGTACATCCGTGGCTACCAGAATGGGTGTCCAGGTACTGCCTACAGGCTGGGGAAGATGGGCAGGATGTCTAAGGGCCATCTGCAGGGAATTGAGAGCAGGTGAAGGTTTTTGCTTGAGATGCCCAGAAGCAGTTAGTGGGTCACTGTGTGAGATGGGATGCTGGACTAGTCAGGTTGTGGCCTGATCCAGCAGGGCTTCTCTTAGGCTCTTACCTGCAGATCAAAAATTGTTATCGCTTTTGCTTTTATTCATTGCAGCCCAGCCATATACGTTATTGGCTGGTTTCTCCCCCTGGTGCTTGTGTGTATGCTAAAATTGTAAAATTATACTATGTAATCCTATTTTTTTGAATGGCTTACACAAAATGCACTTGTGCGTTCACTTAACTGGGGTATAGAGTTGCTTTACCAGTTCAGCCGCTTTGAGTCCCCTTGAATGGGTGAGAAAAGCAGGGTAGAAAAGACAACTCTTCTTTCCCTTCTCAAACTTCTCTAATCACGCCTCCCCCGTAGCCACAACATCCCACCAGGTTATGCCAAGTGATTCTCAGATGCAAACCCTTAAGGCCCAAACAGGGAAGCTAAAATACATTGGAAATAAAGCATTTCCCCTGGTAGACCAAACTCTATTCATTAGCACCCATAGCGCCTGATGACTTTATTCAGGGGAAGCGTTGCAAGCCAACAGATGCAAAAAGACTGAATCAACCTGGCCGCCTTGCAAGAACACTGCCCCTGAAGCTCTGAATCTGTGCGCATGCTAAAGCACCTGAAAAGCCAGCAAGGCTAAATCCTGCTACAAATTCAAACCTGCAGGGCTGTGGTCACACCTAAGGTTTAATCCAGCTTCAGTCCACCTTCAGAACGAGGGAACACAGCAAAGTGACCAGTAATTTTCTTCCCACATTATATATCCCAAAGGTGGATTTTCTGAGTCATTTAACACTGAAAGGAAACAGCTCGTCACTTTGCTGTCACTTTGTTATCACACTCTGAAAGTGGACTGAAGCCAGATTAAACCTTTGGTGTGACCACAGCCTGAAAGAAAGCAGCTTCTCACTTTGCTGATGTATTCTCTCTCTGGAAGTGGACTAAATCCGGATTAAACTTCTTAAGTGAGACCACAGCCCAGGAGTCACGTTGCAATATGTTGGAGGCATTTTGCATGCAATAGCAACCAGCCGCTTTCCCAGCGCGTAGGCTGTGGATGCACTGAGGATATCCTGAACGGCTGCTGCCGAACAGCGCAAAGGGCCACCTGGCACCACTTGCTCTGCACACACCTTTAAGATGCTGCACAGGTAAATGATGCCTGGGTGGCGCGTCCTGGAGCGGTGCGCATGCGCGCGGCGGCCACTCAAAAGACACGCGGACGTCACGCGGAAGGCAGGCCGCGCAGGCGCAGACAGGCACCGCGCCGCGAGGGGAGAGGGAACAGCCGGCCAGGCCGCCATTTTGAGCGGCCGCCACAGCTTCGACGATGAGAACGCGGCGCCTCAGCCTCCGGCTCGTTGCCGCCGGGGCCCCTCGGGCGAGACTCGTCCTCGTCCTCCTCCTCGGCACGGCGGGGCTTCTGGCGGCGCCGGCGGCCAGCGCCTACAAGCTGAACGTGCCAAAGGTGTTGCTGCCCTTCAGCCGAGACAAGCGCGTCCCCTTCCTGCTGGGCGCTGAGGGCGGTTGCTACGCCTGGTGAGGGGGGCGGGGCTTGGTTGGGAGATGGGCGGGGCTAGAGGGAGAGGGCGGGGCTAAGGGAAAGGCTCGAATTTGGAGGGTTAGGAGGATCTATCTCCAGCCTCACCCCAGAAGTAGGGAATGGCAAACCACTTCTGTATGCCTGCCATGCAGCCTGGGAGGGTCTGTAGCTCACTGGTAGAGCAAAGTGCTTGAAAAGCAGAGACTTGCAGGTTTGGTCCCTAGCTGCTCTCTGAAAGTGGGCAATGGCAAACCACTTCAGAATGATTAAGGGGCTGGAACGTTTAGGCCTCTTCAGTCTGGAGAGACGGCGTTTAAGAGGGGACCTGATTGAAGTATATAAAATTATGTGTGGTATAGAAAAGGTGGATAGAGAAAATTCCTTTTCTCAATCACGCAGCACTAGAACCAGGGGGCATCTATGAAGCTGATGGGTAGGAAAGTCGGATCAGACAAGGGCAAATATTTCCTCACCCAGAGGGTCATCGGTTTATGGAATTTGCTGCCGGAAGAGGTGCTGACAGCAACCAGCCTAGACGGCTTTAAGGAAGGGTTGGACACATTTATGGATGACAGATTTATCAATGGCTACTAGAACGGATGCCTAAGTACATCTTTCAGGCTGGGGGGGGGGGGCAGGATGCTTCAAAGACCATTTGCTGGGATTCTGGAGCAGGGAAAAGTTTGTCCTGGTCTCTGCTTGAGATGCCCATGAGCATCTGGCGGGCCACAGTGTGCGACAGGATGCTGGACTGGATGGGCTGTGGCCTGATTCAGCAGGGCTTCTCTTATTTTATTTAAGGAATTTATATCCCGCCCTTCACCAGATGTTCCCAGGACGGCTTACAATAAGAATAAAACACATCAAATATTAAAACAATTTAAAGAATAACCCCTTTCCTCCCACCCTCACCTTCCTTCCCACCCTCCCTGCCTCCCTAACAGGACAGCACCCTGAAGAAGCGATTTAAACTCCAAAAACCTGGGTGAAATGACACGTTTTCACCAGGGGCTGAAAACCATACAGTGTAGGTGCCTGGTGAACCTAAAGAGGGAGGCTGTTCCAGAGTCTAGGGGCCACCACAGAAAAGGCCCTCTTGCATGCCCCTGTGTCAAACTCAATTTGAAAAAGCAAACCCAATTTTCCCCTTCTGGAGGAAAATCATTTGCTGGAAGCTGTACTAAAGATGAGGCACAAGGAACCCGGGGACTGCACGAGCTTTTATTCCTTCTCTTTTGCTCTAGGCACTCCACCCGCCGTGATACTGTCACCATTGAGCCCATGTATGAGAATGGCACCGCTTGCTCCCGGAAGGCTTTGCTGACCGCTCACTCTACACAGCCTGCAAAACTAGCCAGCGTTATTATAGCAGAGGAGATGGGTAGGTAGGAGAGAAGGAGGAAAACCGGAGGAGGGAGCATAATTTGGAAGCTATATTCCAAATTAAGGAAGCTATATTAGGGAGCTATAGAGTGAAAAAAAGATCCTTAAAAACTGGGCATGGGCAAAGTTTTCTCCTTTCCTCAGTTACTCAGTATTTGTTCACTTATGTATTTAATTTAATCTAATATATCCTGCTCTATATACGTGGTCTTGGGCTGTGGTCACACTGAAGGTTGAATCTAGCTTCAGTCCACTTTCAGAATGAGAGACTACATTGGGTGTTTTTCCACCGTGCTCCTTTAATCTGGATCTAAGAAGATCTGGATCTGAAGAATGGGTACTTCCCTTAATTTGAACCTAGTAGATCCGGATTAAGAGAAGTACCCAATGTCTAGCACCCAATAGCGATGGGTGGTAGCCTGCCTGCTCTGGAAACACTGGACCATCTATGTGGCAAATCTGGATTGGACCACAAGGGGTCTGCCTGTCACCTCAGGTGTTTTGGGGAACAGGGGGTGCAATCTCCTCTCGAGAGAGGTGCATATTAATTAGCGCCTTGCTTGCATCTCTCCTGTGAACACTGAATAGTCAGCCTCATTAATATGCACCTCTTTCCATGCCTGGGGACAAAAGGTTTCTCTGAGGAGCTGAAGGACCCATAATGATCCTGATTTACCTAGCTGTGGTGGAAACAAATGTGTCCCTAATGGGGTCTGTGGTGGAAACGGGGTCATTCACCTCTCAGCCAAATGGGCCCTTAATGGGTGCTTCAATGGGTACTTAGTGACAGTGGAAAAACACCCATTAACAAAGCGACAGGCTGTTTTCTCTCCGTGTTAAATAACTCAGAAAATCCACCTTTGGGATAGACAATGTGGGAGGAAAATTACTGGTCACTTTGCTGATGTGTTCTCTCGCGCTGAAAGTGGCCTGAAGCTGGATTAAACCTTAGGTGTGAGTACCTATTGGGTTCCTAATGGGGTCGTTGATGTTAGTGCAAAAACAGCCATAATCCCTTTGGTGATGCGATAGGTGCCATTTCTCTCCTTCCTAGTGACAGGCCATTTGCTTCGCTGTGACGTCATTGTGGATCTTATAGACAGCATTGAAATTATTTCCCGCACTCGGGAGATCTACGTCGACGACTCTCCACTGGAGCTGAGCGTAAGAGCTGTGGATGCTGAAGGTAAGGCCCAGACGGGGTCTCTTTGGGCATTCATATTTCCAGCCTCACCCCAGGACCAAGAAGGGAAAAAGAGGGCTGGTGTTCTTCGGGAGAAGGGCAGCCGCTACCAAGGAGCAGTCAAACAGAAGGGCATTTTTTTTCCTGGAAGGGCAAAGCCTGCGAAGATTTGGTGCCCCCTAGTACTCGTGACAACTGAGTAGAGCATCCATGATCCGTAGCAAGCTATCTGCTCCACCTGACAGAGCAGATTGATATTTTATTAATATTGATGTATGTATTTTCCTTTATGCACAGGTTTCTGGTTAGGTATAAAAACATAAAATAAGTTATTTTGTTCCCTTCACAAAATGCCTGCATAAATGTAATGTGGGTGCCTGATGCACCTCAGATTGGAGGCTATTCCATGCTCAGCCTGGAGCCATCACTGAGAAGGCCCTCCCATGTGACCCCATCCCCCTAACTGCTTGGCACTACCAAGACTGCCTCCCTGAGCACTGAATGCAAAGACAGAACTGGACAAAAGGAAGCTTTGGGGCCTGAAGTTTACATTTGGTTTCTGGATTCTGTTGTCACCCGTGTTAATGCAGACCTAGGGTATATTGTATTCTGTCCTGTCCCTGGAGGTTTTTCCACTTACCTCCCTTAATCTGGATCTAAGATGATCTGGATCAAAGAAATGGGTCCTTCAAGTACTCCAGATTTAGAAGATCTGGATCTAAGGAAGTCCCTGATGTATCTCTATAGGCAGTGTGGCACCCAATAGCTATGAGTGCTAGGCAAGCTCGCAGTGGGAATGCCACAGCACCCATGGGAGATGTCTATTACGCCATATTTTTTGGCAGGAGTGTACGGGGGTGGGGGTGGGGGGCAGCGAACTCCAGAGCTGCTCCAGGGATTCTTCAGAGATTGCAGCAAACCGCTCCGGAAATTCTCTAGAGCCTGGCCAAAGCTCTGTAGAACAGCTCCATAAACAGGGCCAAAAGCTCCGAAGTTAAGCCACGGGACGCTTATGGAGCAGTTTCAGAACCCAGCCCTGACGTGAGTCCCTTTGCGTGGTTGAGCAGACTGGGGTTGAACAGACACCCCTTTACTTCCTCTCCCTCTTTTTCTTTGGAGTTCCCCGGCGGACGGCTTCGAAGCCTGTGCCGTTCTCTGGAGTTGTCTCCGCAGCCGTCTCTGGAGCCACCTTCGGAGAATAGGCACCACTTTCGAAGCTTTGGGTTTGGGGGCACCTACCTCCCAACAAGGTAGGTTGTCCCACCATGGACCCCAGTGACCCGATCTTGGTGCAGACGCGCACCGTCTAATCCGGATTTGATGCCTGAAGACTGGATTCTAGACCCCTTTAATGGGGTCCACAGGAAATGCAGATTATAGATCCTCAAGGACCCATTTAATCCAGATTTCCCTAGTGCAGGTATGAACAAATCAGCTTCTAATGGGGTCTGCAGTGGAAATGGGGTCTTCCTGCTCTGAGCCTAATGGGTCCCTAATGGGTACTTAGCGTTGGTGGAACACCCGCCAACCGAAGCAGATTATCCCTTATGGGACCTCTGTCACCCCTGGAGAGGCTGTGCTGTCCTTTTTCACTTGTAAAAGATCTGCCTTCCCTGCCATAGAAAGGGCTTCTAGCCTAGGTCACGCATAACTCCTAGGACCCTCTTCCAGACTGCAGGTAGAGCTGCTGACGTATGTGTGTTTTTACCCCTGACGTAATGCCAGTAGTTCCTCTATCTGAAAGAGCACTGGTCAAACCTTTGACACCATGGTTCCACTTAGAGCTTCTTCTCCATCCCTGTTTTTTTTCCCCAGGGCTCTAGGAATTCCCTGCTTGCCATTCCTTTTATCTATCCCTCCTTCCTCCCCAAACCTGCTCTTTGCTTTGTTCTGTTAAATTAGCTTCCCAGACCTGTTTGACCTGGTGAATTCTATCCGCAGGGAACACATTTAGCAGCTTAGAAGGGCTGGAATTTGAGTGGAGCATTGCTAAAGATGATGAGATGGAAAACCTGGAACTGTCGAGCAAGATTAGGTATGGTTTTTGGGTCTACGGCTGCCCTAAATGCTCGTTTGATTGAACTAGGCATTCAGCCCTGAATGGGCAAAGATGTTCATTGGTATAATCTGAATAAACTTGTCTCCTTGACTGAGGACCCAGCTGAGGCTCTAACCAGCTGGAGTCCTGTAGATGGTCTGGACCATGTTCCTTGTCCTTTCCATGACATTGTAAGAGACCTTCAAAGGCGCAGATGATCCCATATCCTTCAGCTCATTTTCCCTTGCTGTCTCGTGGTCCCGATCATCTGAATCAACCTATTTTTATGCGGTAAAAGAAACATACAGTGAAAGCCCGGGGCCCTTTGTTTTCTCAGTCAAAGCCAACTTTGCTTTCTTTAGGATTTTAAAATATTCCGAGGCAGAATATTCTCCGCCAGGCTACATAGTTGAAATGGAAGATGAGGAGAAACAAGGAGATAGGATTCTGGTCTCAGGAATTAAAACAGGTGCCGCAGTCATAAAGGTCCGGATGCAGGAATCTGTGTACAAGGTGTGTTTCTGCTGGGCCCTTAGAGGGACCCTTAGACCAGCGCAGTCAGGTTTTAAGCACCCAGAAAATGTTCTGTAGGAAACATCACTGTCCTTCTGCCACGTATGGTCAAGTGGAATTAGCTCTCTTTAACCCCAGCGCTAGCGGTGTGCACAAATGCATTTTTGACGATTCGTAACAAATCGAATATTTAAAAATCTATTCGTACGAATAGATCACACTCGAATGTGGTAAAATTCTATTCAAGATGAATCTGTTCATACTTACTCGTACAAATATTTGATAGTATTGGACACAATTGAATATGTATCCATTACAAACGAATGCATATCCGATAATGTATCTGCGCTCTGAAAACGTCAAATCCGACCTGAATCCACTTTTAATCCACTCTTGATCCATGCCAAATGCAGTCTGGATGCATTTCGGATGTGACTGGCGCTCTGTTTTTCCACACCCCCAATCTCAAACGAACGTCTGAACTGTTTGTACGAATGTCCAGAAGCATTTATATTCATACAAATGTTAGTATACGAATATCATAACACCCTTCACCCTATACCCTTCACCAGCCTGAAGTTCACTGATATTTTTTAGTTCTCAAGAGATCACTCCCGGTATAGTAGTGTTTTGGATTACAACCCCCTTCCATGCTCACACACACAGCTAGTGGCTCCAGGCCTGTTAAAGACAATCATAAGCCCTGAGAAGGACAAGGCCAGTAAGATGGTCTTGTGACTTTGAAAGGGGTGCCCTCGGGGTGAATTGGAAGCTCATGGGGCGGGCAAAAAACAAAACAAACAGTCATGTCCACTTGGATACGTTCCAGTACCTGAAACTGGATAATTGCTAACAGGGCTTCCGGTTCTGAGGTCATGCAACCCCCCAAACCAGAAATGCTTTTCTGGACTCCGGAAGGCCGATTTCAGCCTCTGGAGAGCATTGGAATAGGTGTGTGACGCCACCGGACGCCTCCTGCCTGCCTCCCACACACCCCCTTACATTTTGGGACAGGTTCTAGTGGCATCACGTGCCTATTCCAACGCTCTACGGAGGCTAAAATGGGCCTCCTAATTCTGGTGCTTTTCCTTTACGGCGCCCGTCGTGGGGCAGGGGCTGATCCGGTAACCGTGGTTAACCGAAACCAGGGTTACTGAATCAGTGGATACGGGGGTCCGACCGTAACACGTCCTCAAGCCTCTGATTGCGAGTGCCTTTCCCAAGACAGTCTCAGGACATCTTATTGTTTGGGTCAGGTGGGGCGAGATGCTCCATAGCCAATCCCGGCTTGGAAATGGCTGCTACTGCAGATGGCGTGCCGATTTATCGGTGAGCAGCACCCATCGTCAGGAAAGGTGAAGGACAGGGATGGCGACCCGGAAACCAGCAGTCCAGAGCAAAATGGAAGGCAGAGAGAGCAGCTGCTAATAGCTGCTGCTTGGCTGGGAAGGGAACAAATTTTTTTGTTCTCTCCACGCACCTATCCGATTTGTTTTGTTTGTCAGAAAGTTGCTGCCGCCCTGGTGCGACTCTTGGTTTTGGAGAACATATTCCTGATGCCATCCTACGACATCCATCTGCTGGTTGGTGCCTACATTAAGTACAAAGTAGGCAAAATAATTCAGGGAAAGATCACAGGTAATTCTGCATTGGTGCCCGCTGACCAGTTTATCCTCTGCTACCCATGTTTGGATTGTTAGCATGGGTTGGAAGGCCTGGGTGGGTGGGTGGGTGGATGGATGGATGGGTGGGTGGATGGGTGGATGGATGGGTGGATGGATGGATGGATGGATGGATGGATGGATGGATGGATGGATGGATGGATGGATGGATGGATGGATGGATGGATGGATGGATGGATGGAGCAGTCCTTTGAAAACTGGTACCTTTCACTATGAAGGTAGACGGAAGCTGAATTAAAATTTTGGTGCTGATACTAAAGGTGGATTAAGAGAGGTAATAATATGTTTCTTCTTGTGTCTAAAATGAGACCAAGGGCTTTATAAAGAAAACACCATGTTTTTAGCGGTCCTCGCTGATTAATTGACTGCCAGGACTGTTTGGTCTAGTGGTTCGGTCTAGTGGTTCGGTCTAGAACCACTGTTTGGTCTAGTGGTTCGGGAGGCAGACTCGTTATCTGGGAATACTGGGTTTGATTGCACCCTCCTCCATAAAGCCAGCCGGGTGACCCTGGGCTAGTCACAGCTCTCTTCTTTGCTCTCACAACCTCACCTGCCTCACAGTGTGTTCTGTTGTGGGGAGAACTGTAGTTTTGTCAGCTGCCTTGAGTCCCCTTAAATGGGTGAGAAAACCAGGGTAGAAAAGCCAACTCTTTTCTTCCTCCACAAAGGCAGCTGGGTGACCTTGAGCAAGTCACAGCTCTCTTCTGAGCTCTCACAGCCCCACCTACCTCACAGGGTGCTCTGTTGTGGGGAGAAGAACAGAAGGTTTGCCAGCCGCTTTGAGTCCCCTTAAATGGGTGAGAAAAGCAGGGTGAGAAAAGCCAACTCTTCTCCTTCCTTGTTCCTGCAGAAGTCGAATTGCCTTTGGAGCATTACAAGCTTGAACTTCAGAATGAGGTGAAGGCAGAGACGGCGTTAGACTTCCTCCCAGTTGCGCAGTTGGATGCAAACACGGCTACCGTCACTGCTCTGCAGCTGGGACAAATCAACCTGGTCTTGGTTCATAAAAGTATCCTTTGGAGATTCTTGCAAGCTGGGGAAACCATGACTGTTTTCTCCTGTTGCATGCACGGGCGGCGTGTAAGGACCGTGAGCCTGTTCCTTGCCTCTCCACTATCAATCAGGGAACCATTCCTTATGAAAGAAACCAGACATCCATATGCGAGGTTCCTCGGGCCTCCCGAACTGCAGCATCTATGTCGTAGAGCCTGGATTTCTAGGTAAATAAATTATTCCCGTGGTTCCCTTTTGGGCAGCGCCGGGTCTGGCATACTGGTTTCTGCCCTGGTGCGTTTATCTGCTGAGTGCTTTTGCTCGGGAATCACCAACGTGGTGCCCTTCGTGGTTTATTTGCTTTTTAATTTTTATTTTACTGGAAAGTGTCTCACAGGCCCTTTCCATAACCATTTCCAGGTTTCACAGTCCATCCCGGAAACAGGTGGGTCCTAGAAGTGCAGCGTTCCTACACTGTCACGGTTGAAGTGTACGACAAATCCAGCACCAAGATCTACCCGTCAGATGTAAGTTGGCAGCAGCCAGAAAAGACCCTAAAGAGAAATTCCCAGATAAACATTGAACTGCAATCCCGATCTTATGCCGTTTCTCCACTTCCCTCACATAATCCGGATTAAGGAGATCCGGAACGTTGGGATCCGGCCCTTGGGGAATCTGGTCCAAATAGTTCCGCATCATGACGAGGACCCCATCTCAATGGGTGCTAAACATGGCTGACGTGCGGTCACCATAGCACCCATCCTAAGGCTCCGACTAGGTCCGACTGTGTCATGGCGTGATTGACCCACGTAGACCCCAACCCGGACAGCTTCGAGTGACTCTTAATATTCTTTCTTCTGATATCTTATTTTCCTTGTTTTCCAGAACCTTCGAATAACTCATGAGTTTCCCAGGGAATATTTTGTGGCGTACACATCCTCAGTGAACGGTTCTTATCACATTATTCGGGTTTTGAAAGACGGTGTCACCTTAATTAAAGCAAGTTTGGTGTCTGTTCTTCTGCAGGTAAGGTGAGGTATCCTTTGCTGAAGGACATTTGGGGAATATTCCCAGATCTGAAAGACCCTTGGAGCTTTGAAACCGCCATTGGCATGTAACCTGTCTTTCCCATGTAACTTGGAAAATACAACCAAAGGGCTTTTTTTCCACTGACCTCCCTTAATCCGGATCTGAGGAATGGGTCCTTCAACTAATCTGGATGTAGTAGATCCAGATTAAGGGAGGTACCCGATATGTTCCCATGGGTGATGCAGCACCCAATAGCAATGGGTGCTAGCCTGCCCGCAGTGGAAACACCAGAGCGCCCATGTGGCGAATCTGGATCGACCCACGTGGAGCCCACCCGTCACCCCAGGTTTTTGGGGGGACAGGGGGTGCAATCTGCGTAGATGCTCTGGAAATTCTTAGAAGATTCTCTGGAACTATCTGCCGCAAACTTCGAAGATTCTCCAGAGCCTTTGACAAAGGTCCGTAGCATTTGCATCGCTCTCGTGTGGGGTCCTCTTTGGACCCTGTGCCATTTTTCGGAGCCGGCTTCAGAGATGGTGCACAGGCTTCGGAGCTTTGGGTTTCGGGGCACACACACACACCCCATGGGTGCACCCCCGGAGCCCCCCCCCGCTAGACCCCATCACCCGATCGCGGTGGAAACACGTTCCATACAATCCATATTTGATGCTTGAAGACCCCATTCTAGACCCCTTTAAGGGGACCTACATTAAATCCAGATTATAGGTCCTGAAGGACCCATTCAATCCGGATTTCCCTAGAACAGGTGGAAGCAAATGTGGCTCTAATGGGGTCTGCAGTGGAAATGGGGTCTTCCTGCTCTGAGCCTAATGGGTCCTTAATGGGTCCTTAATGGGTACTTAGTGCTAGTGGGAAAAAAAAACCCCAAATATTTCTCTCTTTTTCCAGAGTGGTTCAGAAGATTTCTTAGCCTTTCCGATTGCGCATGAACAAGAGGTGAAGATTTACCTTCCCATCACGCTGACCCCTGCGTTCCTGGCCTTCCCGCACCACCCTTCGGATGTTTTCTATCGATACAGGGTTGAGGTAAAGTTGAAAAGCATCTGGAGGCATAAATCCAGGAATGCTCAGGAAATGTATTTTGTTATTATTTTTAAATGTGGCATTTTATTCATAACGTTATTTATAACATTTGTATGCCCAACCCCCATCTGGGTTGCAAGAAATGATGAAACACAGATACAGGCGAACACCCGTATCCACTGATTCAGTAACCACGGTTTCAGGTAACCTATCTCAGCCTCCTTCTATTTCTGCCTCCAGAAGGCCTATTCTGGAAAACATAACCGGGTGCATGGGAGGCATCTGGTAACATTGCACACCTATTCCAGTCCTCTCCATAGCCGGAGTCACCCTGCTGCAAATGGCGGCCTCTGAGCCTGCCCTGCAGCCTCTGATCCGGTCTTCACTGTGGAAGCCCAGACTGAAGACACCATTAAAGGGTTCTTAAGTTAATCCGGATTTAAGGGCCCGAAGACCCCACTAAATCCGGATTTCGATGGCGCTTGCGCTGACAACCCGTTCAGAATGGGGTCCTCATGGAGTCCTTAAGGGTCCCGTGTGTGGAAGGTACGTAACTGATCCATACCAATGGTGTATCCATCGGGTTCCTAACGGGGCCTTGGTTGCCCGTGCAAAAACGCCCTCCGTTTACCTAGCTGATACTGTTGTTTCTGATCCACCCGCTGCACTTTTACCAAGTTCTGCTTCTTTCCCTCGACCTTCTGCAGGTGGAAGGAGGCAGCGGCAACTTCACGTGGACCTCTTCCAACCAGACGGTGGCCACAGTCACAGTGAAGGGGGTGGTAACGGCGGGGCAGGTCGAAGGGCAAAGTGCCGTGCAGGCCAGAGACGTGCAAAACCCATTCCATTTTGGGGAAATCCAGGCAAGTCTGCGATAGACCAGCCAATCGGCAACGCGCTAAGTTAGACCAAAAGCACAGCCCTTTAGCAGCAAGGACGTAGCCACACCTCCATCAGAATGGGAGTCAGAATTATGGTCAGAATGTGACTTTACCAGTCTGGTGATTATCAGATATCTCCCCCCACCCCCACCCCCCGCTACGCGGCCAAGCTGTGGCTCATGGTGGCAAGTCCGGTGCCCCTTTCCTTCTTCTCCTCTTCACCCGCCCACCTCTGATTGTGGGTCAGGACAGATTTCAGTGCTTTAGGGCACTGTCCTGGCACTAAGATCCGGTGGGCGGGCAAAGAGGAGCGGCGGTGCCAGCTCCTGCCCCCTCTCCTTTGAGAAAAGGCGGCGCGACACACTGTCTGCTGATGCCCACTTGCGGCTCCGGTGTGGGGGCAGCCCAGTGCGTGCTCAGTGCTGTTCCCCACTGGAAACTCAAACCCGAAGCAGAACCCGGATTACTCCGGATCAGAGTAATCCGGATTCGCTCCGGTTTGGATTTGTGGTAGGTGGGAATGCGGCCAGAGATTTGGGACCTGAATTGTACAGGGAATTGTTGCTGAGCTTCAACTTGCGTCAGTCCTAGCTAGCATGCCCAGTGGTTAGGGGTGCTGGGAATTGGGGCCCAACAGCTAGAGAGTACTATTATTAAGGAAAACTGTCTCAGCGGTGTCTTTTAGATTTCCTACCTGACTAAAGTCCTAAAAGGGCCTGTCTTACGGCATTCTCTTGCCCAAAAGTTACAGTAGAGCCACAGCTTTGTGGTTTCCTAGAAGCACCTCTCCCTTCCCATAAGGCCATTTTTCTAAGACGGCATTGCCAGAACCCGTTGTCCGTTGGAAGGGTCCCTTTCTGAACCCCCTAGCCAAGCCATCCCAGTATTTCCTTGATAAACTCACATGCTTCCCTCCTTCCTGCCCGCTAAGGTATACGTGCTAAAGCTTTCCAAGATGGAGTTCCTGCCGTTCCACGCAGACACGGAAATTGGGCAAACCTTGGAAGTCCCGCTCAGAATGTATCATATGGCAAAGGAGTCGGGGCTGAGCATCGCTTTCACAGACTGCTCCCTGTTGCTCCTGGATATCAGCATGGATAAGCAAGGGGTGTTCACCTTAGATGAAGAAGGTAAACACAGGCCTCACTTCTCTTTAGCTTTTCCCTGCCGGGATCCAGCAAACCCTGATCCGGAACTAGACTCACCTGCTTTCAGGTTCTGCTAGCCCCAGGCGTGGAATGATGGGGGTTGTAGTCCAGGAACAGAGTGCCCCTTTTCTCTCAGGCTGAGAGATTTCACCTGCTTTCCTCTTTGGGCTCGATCTTACCTGTGGCGCACTCACCTGGCAGAGAAAACAGTTGGACTCTTGCTCCACAGGGAAGCAGAAACCCGGCCCAACCTTCTGCTCCAGCATCCAACTTATGGCAAAGTCCCTGGGGCATACACTGGTCACTGCCAGCGCCACCATCCACGAGGAATATTTCGAAACCAGCGCCACCTTTGCTGCTTATGAGCCACTCAAGGTGAGGCATGCCAAGGTAGGAATCTTGGCCTCTGATTCTGTGCTCTGTTCTACATGCCATGTCTTCAGCCTGCGCTAGATTGCCAGCAGCTTGCGCCTTGAAGCCGTAGCTAGAGGAGCATGGTCCTTCCCTATTGGGTGGGTGAGGTGGCCGGGGTGGGTGGGGAGGAATCTAGGCTGTGGACACACTTGAGGTTTAATCCAGCTTCAGTCCACCTTCAGAGTGAGGAAGTACATCAGCAAAGGGACAAGCTGTTTTCTTTGCCTGTTAAATAACTCAGAAAATTCCCCTTTGGGATGGATAATGTGGAAAGAAAATTACCGGCCACTTTGCTGAGGTGATCTCCCACACTGAAGGTGGACTGAAGCTGGATTAAACCTTAGGTGTGACCACAGCCCTACACATAAAAGAACTGAGTAGGGGGGTGCACGAATATTCATATGAATTCGTATGAATTTGGAGATTTGTACATGAAGCGAATATTACGGCATTTGTACAGTGACGTTTGTATTTGTATGAATGTTTCGGAACATTTGTGAACCGGGGAGGTGAGCCAGTTTGGTCTAGTGGTTAGGGAGCCGGACTCTTATCTGGCAATACCAGGTTCGATTCCACCCTCTCCCATGAAGCCAGCTGGGTGACCTTGGGCTAGTCACAGCTCTCTTCTGAGCTCTCACAGCCCCACCTACCTCACAAGGTGTCTGTTGTGGCGAGAAGAACAGAAGCTTTGTCAGCCGCTTTGAGTCCCCTTCAATGGGTGAGAAAAGTGAGGTAGAAAAGCCAATTCTTCTTCTTCCTCCACGAAGCCAGCTGGGTGACCTTGGGCTAGTCACAGCTCTCTTCCGAGCTCTCACAGTCCCACCCACCTCACAGGGTGTTCTGTTGAGGGAAGAATGGAAGCTTTGTCAGCTGCTTTGAGTCCCCTTAAATGGGTGAGAAAAGCGGGGTAGAAAAGCCAACACTTCTTCATCTGCAATGGATCCAGAGTGCATTCAACATGGATTGAGAGCAGATTCGAAGTGGGGTCAGGGCGGATTTGACGCTTTCAGGCCGGAAATGTTACAGGTTATGTTACCAGATTTGTATGGGATAGATACGCATTCATGTTGCATATCCATATGAATTCATACAAATACATTCGTACCAAAAAGAATCCTACCACATTTAAAGGGGATCTGTTTGTACGAATGCGAATTTTCTTACCTTCAATTCAGTACAAATCAATTGCAGAAAAACCCATTTGTGCCCACCCCTAGAATTGAGGGTTTCTTGGGTTGGTCCTTTTTTTTTTTTTGTTTCCAGACTGATTTGAACTCCCTTTTGTTCCGGCTAGGCGGTGAACCCTGTGGAAGTGGCTTTAGTGACCTGGCATTCCGTGAAGGAAATGGTGTTTGAGGGGGGACCTGGCCCCTGGATCTTGGAGCCGTCCCGTTTCTTTCTGGAGCTGAAGGTGGAGCAGCAGGAGAAAGTCCACGTGATGGAACTTCGCTTGCCTGCCGTGAAGAAGCAAAACCAGTACATTTACCAGGCGACGTGCCTGGAACTGGGGGAACAGGTAGGAGAAAGATGCTCATGGATGCCTTCTTCCAAGACGTTATCCCTTGCAGGAATCACGTAGACAGAAAGGTAAAATTTGAAAGGAAGCAAAGAGAACTCTGCACGCAACTGCATAGTGCTGGCCGGAAAACTGCTGCAGTTGTAACTGAGGCAGTTTGGTGTAGTGGTTAGGGTGCCGGACTCTTATCTGGGAACACCATGTTCGATTCTGCCCTCCCCCGTGAAGCCAGCTGGGTGACCTTGGGCTAGTCACAGCTCTCTTCTGAGTTCTCACGGCCCCACCCACCTCACAGGGTGTTCTGTTGTTGGGAGAGGAACAGAAGGTTTGTCAGCCGCTTTGAGTCCCCTTCAGTGGGTGAGAACAGCAGGGTAGAAAAGCCAACTCTTCTTCTTCTGTTGATCTTTTTGACCCAACAGCTTGGACAAACTGGCACTCTTGCCTGTTGAGGGTTATCAAAAGAAGCTCCACTTGGACGTTGCTTCTTGTTTTTATTCTACAGTTTTAACATATTATTCTTATTATTAAAATAATAATAAAAGCATCAGGCAGAGAGGCAAAGACATTGTTTGAAGTGCAGCTGTCTTCACATAGCCGTGTGGCTGATGGTCACCATTCTTTGTTTGGTCTCCAAAGGTCTTCACCTTCCAGGTGGGAAACCATCCAGGTGTGCTGAACCCTAGTCCGGCGAAAGAGATGGTGCAGGTCATGTTCATCTGTGCCCACCCTGCCAGCATGGCTGTGATGCCCGTGTATAAGCTGGCTGCCGGGGCCGCACCGTGCCCCCTGCCTCAGCACCATAAACAGCTGGTAAGTGTTTGCGGAAAAGTACTTAGATGCTGCCGGAATGCCTCAGTGCCCTCAGCTGTGGGGGAATCTTAAAGGGTAGTCTGTTCTGCCCAAGGACAAGAACATGGTAGTCTTGTCAAGCCATTGTTCGATCCTGTTTGGTTGAACCGCTGTTTGGTCCTGTTTGAACTGCTGTACGATCTTGTTTGGTTGAACCAATGTTTGGTTGAACCGCTGTTCGATCCTGTTTGGTGGAACCAATGTTTGGTTGAATCGCTGTTCGATCTTGTTTGGTTGAACCAATGTTTGGTTGAACCGCTGTTCGATCTTGTTTGGTTGAACCAATGTTTGGTTGAACCGCTGTTCGATCTTGTTTGGTTGAACCAATGTTTGGTTGAACCGCTGTTCGATCTTGTTTGGTTGAACCAATGTTTGGTTGAACCGCTGTTCGATCTTGTTTGGTTGAACCAATGTTTGGTTAAACCACTATTCGAAGAACAAGAAAACCGCCAAGGAACCGGATTTTTGGAAGGGAAGGGAACCGTTGCTTCTTCCACTTCCATTGCTGGACGCCTCACGTTGCTTGAACTCTGTCTTCCATGTTTTGCTGCCTGTTAAATGTCCACTCTGTGTGTGTTCTGGGGAGGGCCTTGCAGGTCCCTGTGTCCAGTCTGAGGAACACCATTTTGGAGCTCGCTTTGTTTGACCAGCATCGCAGGAAGTTTGACAACTTTTCCTCCCTGATCCTGGAATGGGTCTCAGCCAATGCTTCTCTGGCGCATTTTACTCATCCAAGGTCCATGCAGATGGTACCAAAGGATGATGGGTCTGGACAAACCCGACTCCATGGTAAGACGCAGGTTCCTACCGTCAGATAATGTAGTGCATGTCTGCCTTGTAAAAGTTCTTTTTTTTTTTAAGTATTTTTTATTTTGTCAAACAATAACAACATATATATCACTTATTTTCATATACAAGAATTAATAACCAATAATTTTAAATATTTAGATTGTTATAATTAAAAACAACATTTCAAACTTAGGTTGTATATATACTATGTTAATCTATACATATTTGTTAATCTATATTTATGGTTAATGTCTTAGAATAGAGATAAGATTTGACCAAAAATCCTCATTATTCACATTCAGCCCGGTAAGAATTTTATGGCTGCCTCTGATACGAAGTGTTCATCTATACTGGACTGCAAAAAATCAAAGGCTTCCATGCCTCTAAATATGCGTAAATTTCCTTCCTTCCTTCCTAGGTATTTGTTATATTGAAAAGTAAGAAGCTCATTTATAGCAAATTCGATAATCTTATTACACCAGGTCTGGAGAGTTAATGTTTGTATCGATTTCCAGTTTTTAGCAATTACTTTCTTACTAGCTAATAACATAAAATGCAGGAGTAAAACTTTGTTTTTTGGTTATTTGATCACTTTATTTATTATTTACGTATTTATTTGTATTTCTATCCCGCTGTATGCCTGAAGGTCTCAGGGCTGGTTACAATATTATATCAATCTTATATTTTCTTACTTTGTGTGATACTTGATAGGAATAAACTTAGAGAAAATTCTATTTGTATTTGCAACATTTTAACAATTTCAAGATGTATCAAAACCCTAAATTTGTTGATGGTGGGGCAAAACCACCATAGGTGGGTGTATGTACCTGTCAGGCCACATCCGTGCCAGCATTTTTTGTTTGTTTGTTTGTTTTGTAAAAGTTCAAAAGAAACACCAGAGGCCAGATTTAATGGGCAAGAGCTACGTTTTCCCTTTCTTGTGTTCCCTATCAAGAATGAAATTCTCACAGCTCCTCGTAATATTGCCCCTTTCTCATATTATACCCATTATCAACTCTTTGCAGGACATCAGCTCCTAGAGGTGCACCAGATCAAAGGAACTGTTCTGATTTCGGTCAACTTTGTGAAATATGCCGAACGAGGCAGCCCAAGGGTGAGCGGAAGGGGCGATCTCTCGCCAATGTGTGCCATTTGTGGTCCAGGAAGTTGCCCAATGGAACTTCCCTTAGCTTGCAAGCTGAACATAGTTGGACCCCTGTATCCTTGGGGGATCTGTCCCAGGCCCCACCGTGGATAACCTAAATGGGGGGTGGGGTGTATGAATGCAATTTTTAGATTCAATTAGATTACAATCGAATATTCAAATTCAAATGAGAAAAAAACCAAATGTATTCATATTCTTATTCGGTCCGAATGCATTCGTGTTGTAACGAAATAAACATATGGCGCCCAACGTGGGGCTCAACCCCACGACCCTGGGGTTAAGAGGCCCATGTCGTATCTGTTTGTATGAATTTTTGGTTCATATTTGAAAACTTCGAATGGATTTGATCAAATTATGAATGTTTCAAATATTCTTGCCCATCCCTAAAGATAAACCTAAACATAATAGCAAATGCTGGGAAATGCACTCCATTTCCCATAATTCCAGTGAAGTCCTGTAAGATTTCAAAGGGATGATGGGATATTGCACACTATTTTGGGCCATTTTCTGCCTGTCCCAGGCCTCAGAAGACCTTAAGGTAGACCTAATGGTGCCAGCTGGGTGGGGGGTGCTGATCCAGTCACAATGGGAAACTGAAACAGTGGTTAGCGGATCAGTGGATAGGGGGTCCGACTACCACTGTTCCTTTCGATGGAAGAGGGTCCCTGTGGATTGTGGGAGAGAAACATGCCAAGATATTTTTGTTTCTATTGGCAGGGGAAAAAAATATTTTCATTTCTTTTCCTTTTTGCCCTTAGGAGGTCTCCAGCTCTCCGGCTTCTGCAGCTGTGGAACTAATGCTTGTTGAAGATGTGAATGTAGTCCCAGATAATATCACCATGTACAACCACCCGGAGATAAAGGTAGGACCGCTGATAACATTTTCCGTCAGCCATTGGCACAAGGCAGACCCATGTTTGCCATGTGTCCAAATGGGAAAGCAGATGACTGTGTGTCACTTTCAGAAACAGGCAGGGCTGAAGATTTGTAAGAAAACAAGATGGCCGTGCAGTGGTCATGGCCGGAGCTCTTATACCCAGCCTACATTGAGCTTTGAGAGAATTTGAAGCGCTCAGGGTTCCCAAAGTTTTAAAAGAATCTGCAGTTTCCGAGGATTAAAAGCCCAAAACGTAAATTTAGAAATACTCCACATTATTTAGCAAAATGGGAACACAAACAGGGGTTTTTTTTAGGGAGGGGACCATGCTTTAGGGGTATTCTCCTCCGTTTCCCCTGAGGTGAGACAGGATGCTGGACTAGATGGGGTGTGGCCTGATCCAGCAGGGCTCCTCTTCTGTTCTTATGTACATGTGGGATCCCCATGTGAACATTCCGTGAAAGTTCAGTATCTCTTCTCCCTACCAGTTTGGTGGTTTTGATTGTGGAGCAAAGGCCAGTTTGGCCTTGTGATTAGAGCATCAAATTCTTATCTGGGGTTCTCCTGGTTCAATTGCGCACTCCTATGTGAAGCCAGCTAGGTGACCTTGGGTTAGTCACAACTCTCTTTTTAAGCTCCCACAGCCCCACCAACCTCACAGGCTGCCTGCGGTGCAGAGAAGAACAGAAGGCTTGTCAGCAGCTTTGAGTCCCCTGAAACAGGGTGAGGAAGGCACAGTATAAAAACTGACTCTTCCTCTGTGTCTTTCGTATATTTGTATATATAGGGGTTTTTTTTCCACACCTTGCACATGAAGAAGAAGAGTTGGCTTTTCTACCCCGCTTTTCTCACCCATTTAAGGGGACTCAAAGTGGCTGACAAACCTTCTGTTCTTCTCCCCACAACAGAACACCCTGTGAGGTAGGTGGGGCAGTGAGAGCTCAGAAGAGAGCTGTGACTAGCCCAGGGTCACCCATGTGGCTTCATGGGGGAAGGTGGAATTGAACCCGGTATTCCCAGATAAGAGTCTGGCTCCCTAACCACTAGGCCAGACAGGTAAGCTGCTGATGTTACGTTGCGCTGTCCTGGAGGGTGAAAAAAAAGTGAGTCTTCATCCACAATAAGTTTTCTTTCTGATTCATTTAGGAAGTTTTTGAGCTAGTGGAAGGGTCTGGTTACTTCCTGGTCAACAGCAGCACAGAAGAAATGGTGAACATCACCTACCTGGAAACAGAGAGTGCTGTTCAGGTAAGTGTGTTGTCTTACACCTCCCAAATCTTGCCTTTTCAGAGAGCAGGGAAAAGTCCCAGAATTCAGTTGAACAAAGAGTTTTGCCCAATTACAGCGAGCGGTGTAACTAGGCACAGTCACTAAGAAGAGGTTAGGGAACCGGACTCTTATCTGGGCGTACCAGGTTCAATTATGCCCTCCCCCATGGAGCCAGCTGGGCACCTTGGGCTAGTCACATCTCTCTTCTGAGCTCTCACAGCCCCACCCACCTCACAGGGTGTCTGTTGTGGGAAGAAGAATAGACGGTTTCTCAGCTGCTTTGAGTGTCCTTAAATGGGTGAGAAAAGCAGGGTAGAAAAGCCACCTCTTCTTCTAGCCAATTCTAGAAAGAGAGGCCACTTGGATTGGAATCATGCCTGATCTGAGGCATCTAACATTATATTTTGTTGCGCAGCTATGCTGTCATTTAAAATGTTGATCCAGACCCTGTTTAACCACTGCTCTACTGAAAACTACTGAGGTTCTTTCCGTTGTTGAGCTATGACCATCTTTGCATTCTACGTAAGCATGTTTTAAGAATCAGAAGGAGCCGCTCCATTGGTTATGGCTTTTGGCTGTAGGTTTGCTTTGATTTCCTTTTGGTCCGGTTAATTTTTTCTTAGATATACTAAAGTCAAGTGTGAAAAGGCCCCAAGACTTAATCTGCCTTTTGAGCAGTTGCTTGTTTTGGTTTCCTTGCCTCTACACAGGTTGTTCCTGTACTCCCTGGTTCATTGACCTTGGAGGTGTATGATCTGTGTCTTGCTTTCCTGGGACCTGCGACCGCTTACCTCCGGGTTTCTAACATGTACGAGTTAGAAGTAGATCTTATTGACAAGGTGAGAGGACCAGAGCCTCACCAGAAACACAGGAGGGCAGTAGGGAAGTGCACGAAGGCAATTTTCGGGATTCAGTTCGGTTTAAAATTCTTTTAAATTTGAATTTCACCAAATTAGAATCTATTCATTCAAATTTTCAGTTCGAATTTGTGCTTACAAATGTCAGCACCATTCATAGATGCCTTTACCCATTGTACAAGGGTGAGCCAGTTTGGTCTAGTGGTTAGGGAGCCGGACTCTCATCTGGGAATACCGGGTTCAATTCCGCACTCCTCCATGAAGACAGCTGGGTGACCTTGGGGTAGTCATAGTCCCACCTACCTCACAGGCTGTCTGTTGTGGGGAGAAGAACAGAAGGTTTCTCAGCCGCTTTGGGTTCCCTTAAATGGATGAGAAAAGCAAGGTAGAAAAGCCAACTCTTCTTCTTCTACTATAATGGAATTTTTTTTAAAAAAATGTTCAAAAAACCCAATACTGTAATTCAAGTTTGCGGTCTGTTTTCAGATATGACCCATATTTGGGGCAGGACGGTATTGTCCTGCTGATTAAGCCTCACTGTCGTTCCTAAAACAGTAAATGCCTTCAAACCTTTTGCCTCCCTTCTAAGATCGAGATTGGCAAATCAGTGCTGGTCTCGGTTCGTGTCCTGGGACATCAGAGACATCCTTTTCGGAGTAAATACTTCATGTACATGAGGCTCCAGCTAAAGGCCGCCTCTCCGATTGTCACGCTCTCGTAAGTTCTCTGTGTCACGTCATCCATTGCTCTTTCCCTTGTCCTGTTTGGAACTATGATTCTCAAACTCTGGCTCTCCCTTGCGTGTTTCTGACAAACAGCTTCCAAATGGGCTGGTATTGGTGTACAGAATGCTGGGAATGGAATCCTAGGAGTTCCAGTTCAAGGGAGGTGGTGTGGAATGGAATTCTGGGAGTTCTAGTTCAGTGGAGGTGTGGAATGGAACGCTGGCAGTGTCAGCAGCTTTGAGTCCCCTTAAATGGGTGAGAAAAGCAGGGTAGAAAAGCCATCTCCTTCTTCTTCCCATTATATTTCTAGATTAGTTTGTAAAAATCCGTAATATTACTGTTGTGGGAAATCCAGCAATGATGACGAATTTCTCGTAATATTGATTCCAGTGTCAGGCTCTTGCCTCATTTGCCAGCTCTGCCTGTTCTTGTTGCTGTTCAGAAATACTCAGATGCTAGCAAGTGTGTGAAAAGACAAAGGGGAGTGGGTGGGTGCTTGCTAACATCCTGGTATTTTTGAACAGCCACGATAACACAAAGAGTCGGCAGACAAGGTAAGATCTTGTGGTTGTCCTGGGATTGCCTCTCCTCACTTTCTGGAGGCACCCCTCAGACACAAAAATCATTAGGGTGTTTAATTTGTGTGAAAGAAATACAAGATTATGCTGCTCATGGCATGGTTAGAAATTCCAGCTCTTGCTCTCTTTCCCCTGCAGCCTGATGGCGGAAGTAGGAGATTACTCTGAAGTCTACGTCCTCCAAGCCATGGCTGTGGGACAGACGACATTAGTGGCCACAGCCTGGGATAAAATGGGAGTCAAATTCACTTCCGCGCCACGGAAAGTGGAGGTAAGGAACAGAGGATGATGCTAGAAACCTATGAGAAAGAACAAAATGAATGGAAGATAACCTTGGTTAAGGTTTTCAATCCGGGTCGTTGTCTTCAACATCTCTGAGGTCAATTATTTATGTATGTACGTATGTATTTATGTATTTATTTACATTTCTATCCCGCCCCATACCCAAAGGTCTCTGGGTGAGTAGCAACCGTTAAAACAACAGATTAAAAACAGAATATACGTTAAAAGCACTTTAAAAATTCAGCACATCTGAAACAATACACTCCATGTTTAAAATGACAGCGTCTGTACTGGGAGGGAAGATATAATCATCTCAGCCACAGGCTAGGGCAAAGAGGTGTGTCTTCACTGCCTTCCTAAATATACGTAAGGAAGGGGCATGATGCACCTCGATGGGGAGACTGTTCCATAGTCTGGGGGCCATCACCGAAAAGGCTCTCTCCCAGGTGCAAACCAGCCTCACTACTGAAGGTGGTGGGATGACCAGGAGGGCCTCACTGCCAGATCTTAAGGCACGGGCAGGTCGGTATGGGAGAAGGCGTTCCTTTAGATATTGGGGGCCCAAGTCATTTAGGGCCTTATAAGTCAGAATCAGCATCTTGAATTGGGCCCAGTAGTAAATTGGCAGCCAGTGCAGCCCTTTTAAAAACTGCATGATGGGCGTCCAGCTAGCTCTTCCGGTCAACACACTAGCGGCTGCATTTTGCACTAGCTGCAACTTCCGGACCATCGTCAAGGGCAGCCCCATGTAGAGTGCATTACAGTAGTCCAGTCTAGAGGTTACCAGAGCATGGTTCCTTTGAATGAAAAGATATAGATAGCCTCCTTCAGCTTCCTGCTGCATGCATTGTGCCTTTGAGGCACCGGTGATGCACACGTGTTCAGACATTGTGGGCGTTGTGTTTTTGCCAGGTCTTTCCGCCATTCAGACTCATTCCGGAGAAGATGACCCTCATTCCGCACAACATGATGCAGGTGAATTCCAGGAACTGGGCAAAGATTGCGCCGACAGCAAACAGGAAGCCAGATACGAAAGGGAAGCCAGCTCAGCCCCTTGCCGTGGTCTTGGCAGATCTGCAAGGGCCTCTCCTAGCGTATTTTCAACTTCCCAACATATTTTCAACTTACCAGCTGTCAGCAGCAACGTGTGCCAATTCCAATATAGCCTTGCGCCTGGAGGCACTTTCAGTAAAAATGGAGTCAGGCCAATTTTGTGACCTGTTGAAAATAAGGGCCTGTTCACATTTACTAGTTGGAGCAGTTCCATCCGCTCCCTGGTCAGGCCTGTCTGCATTCTGCTGCCACCCCAGCTGCGCTAGAGTGCGATAACTCCTCTCTGGAGTAACCCAGCTGTGGACTGCTAAGAACTAGTCCACAGCTTGACTGGACGCATCTGTTTCACACCCTCTTCTGGCTGTGGGCGTGATGTCAGACGTTGCCATGGCAATCCGGCCTGCTGTGCCCTGACCGTTTGCACTTGGAGCGCTGCTGGCCCGGCATGGGGCTTTTCCAGCACTTGAAGTGTGAATGTCTCTAGAGACCGTGCTTTGTCTCTAGCAGGGATGTGCATGAATGTTTTTTTTTTCGCATTCAACTTTGAATCGAATGGAATATCCAAACAGTCAATTCGATTTGAATGTTTAGAACATTCATGCCCACCCCTACAGTAGTCTTTACCAGCCTAGTATGATATCGTTATTCCATACCTGGTTGACGTGTGCAAATCCACCCTGAAATTCAAGAGCAAGTTAACTACCTGAAAATGTAGGAAGGCCCAGAAGCCTTTCTTAGACAGCAGGTCTCAGTGTGCTGGTCCTTGTTCACCGAGAGATGCCGATGGGCAAGATTCCTCTTCTTGCTCTTCCGGCCTCTGAGCGTCCCTTTGCCTGCGCCCTGTCTCTCGCTGCAGGTGATGTCTGAAGGTGGCCCTCAGCCGCAGTCGCTGATTCACTACTCCGTCAAGAACGAGTCTGTGGCCGTCGTGAATAGGGTGGGACAGGTCACGGCACTAGCTGTAGGATCCACCACCATCCTCGGGACCATTCAGGCCGTCAGTGAGGACACAGGGAAGGTGCTTGTTTTCTCACAGGTACTCTTTTCTTTTTCGCCTTAAGAGTTTCCAAGGGCTTGACCTCCAACTTCCTGGGCTTTCAGCTTTTTGGGTGTGTTCCAAAACAGTTCCCGCTGTTTGTAAATCAGGGGGGGGATAAACAATAATGATCAGAGCAGCGGTTCTTAACCTGTGGGTCGCGACCCCTTTGGGGGTCGAACTACCCTTTCAGGGGGGTCACCTGGGAGATGCATTGCTTGCTTCTCTCGGAGCCTCTCTCTTTTGCTTCCAGTCTCAGCAAGTCATGGGTTTTTCCCACAGGACAAGGTTGACCTGGAAGTTGTTCGGCTAAAAGCGATAAGAATTTACACACCCGCCACCAGACTCATTACAGGCACTGAGGTTAGTCTGGCATGGCATGTTCTCCATCTGCTTTCCTTTGCAGATCACTTGTGGGCGGGGATCTAACCAGAGCAGGAGGGTTCTGGTGACAGGGGCTTCTTCCTGAAGTCGGTTAAGAACATAGGAGTGTAAGAGGAGCCCTGCTGGATCAGGCCACAGCCCATCTAGTCCAGCATCCCATCTCATGCAGTGGCCCATCAATTGCATCTGGGCATCTCAAGCAGAGGAGGAAGGCAAAACCTTCACCTGTTCTCCACTCCCTACAAATGGCCTCCAGAAGCTTCCTGCCTATTCTTCCAATAGAGGTGGTACCTGGGGAACCATTCTAGTAGCTGCTGATACACCTGTGCTCCATGAAATAAGAGGAGCCCTGCCGGATCAGGCCACAACGTATCTGGTCCAGCATCCCATCTCATTCAGTGGCCCACCAAATACTTCTAGGCATCTCAAGCAGAAGATGAAGGCAAAACCTTCACCTGCTCTCATATTCTTCCAACCTGGAGATGGTACCTGGGCATCCATTCCAGTAGCCACTGGGTACACCTGTCCTCAATGACATCCTTGCTAGGGGCATCACTCCTGTTCTCCTGAGTCAACAGTGCGAGGCAGCTGCAAAAAAGGCAAACGCAATCCTGGGGTGTATTAGGAGAAGCATAGAGTCCAGATCACGTGAAGTTATTATCCCCCTCTACTCTACCTTGGTCAGACCTCATCTGGAGTACTGTGTCCAGTTCTGGTCACCCCAGTTTAAAAAAGACACTGACAAGCTGGAGCAGGTTCAAAGGAGAGCTACCAAGATGGTGAACGGTCTGCAAACCATGTCCTATGAGGAACGGCTTAAGGAACTAGGAATGTTTAGTCTACCAAAAAGAAGACTGAGAGGAGACATGATAGCTGTCTACAAATACCTCAAGGGTTGTCACAAGGCAGAGGGATCAGCCCTGTTCTCACTCTCTCAAGGAAGGACTAGAAACAATGGGGTGAAACTGCAGGGGAAAAGATTTAGTTTAGATGTTAGGAAAAAATTTCTAACAGTAAGAGTGATCAACCAGTGGAACAGGCTGCCACGGGAGGTGGTTGGTTCCCCTTCGAGGGAGGTCTTCAAGCAGAGACTGGACAGCCATCTGTCTGAGATGGTTTAGGAGATCCTGCCTTGAGCAGGGGGTTGGACTCGATGACCCAGGAGGTCCCCTCCAACTCTACCATTCTATGATTCTATGAGTCAGGTTCTGTGGAACCCAGAAGACCAAAAGCCGGGATGTTAAGATGAATGTGAAGCAAGAGTCTAACTGGAGGCTCTTTTTTTCAGATGCCCATTTATGTCATTGGAGTGAGCAGCACCCTGACTCCGTTCTCTTTTGCAAATGCAAAGCCAGGCCTCACCTTCCACTGGTCCATAAGCAAGCGTGATGTTCTGGACCTCCTTCCCAAGCACGCAGAGGTACGGCTCTGGATCTCACTCCGTGGTCAATATATTTTAGCGTCACGTTTAGCAGGTTTCCTGCACAGAGCTCCTGAGGTCATATTCATTGCTGAATTTGGTTCTGTAAATCCTTGGCCTTATTTATGTTCTCACTGGCTGCGTCCACACCAAAGCCTTAATCCAGCTTCAGTCTGCTTTCAGAGCAGAAGAACCCATCAGCAAAGTGACCTGTCATTTTCCTTCCACCTTATCTAACTCAAAGGTTGATTTTTGAAGTTAGATAAAGCCAAAAGCAAACAGCTTCTCATTTTGCCAGTGGATTCTCCCGCTCTGAAAGTGGACTGAAGCTGGATTAAAACTTAGGTGTGAATGAAGCCATGGTATTTTTTAAAAATCAAGCCCAAGCTACCCAAAGGCTCCTAAAGTAGCACGTACTACTTCATATTGGATAGTTGTTTGCCACCGTCTTACAGTTTAAAAAAGACAAAGCCGCTACAAGGTTTAGAGGCAGTTTAGCAGAGAAGAGCTTTTCTGCTTGTCTGCTAAATTGCCTCTAACTTCAGAAGCTGCTTGCCGGCAATCAGGGAGTGGGGGTGGAATAAGGGTTGCAGGAAGAGGCTTATGGGACAGCAAGGGCCAGATGACCCCCCCCCACCCCCCCAATCTCTGCATCCTACTGGGGCGATCAGTTCTTTTATGTTCGCCTGGCAATCAGATCGCAGAGAGAAGAGGCTCGTTTCTCCTTGATCGCTGTTTAATACCCAGCAGCTGCGATCGGGGAAGGGGTGTTGGGTGGGATTTCCCTTGCCCTCGCTCCTCTCAGTACAGAATTCCCCCTCTTCCCCGCCAGGTTTCCTTGCATCTTGTTCCAGAAAGCAACTTTGCCATGGTCCTGCACACCTGGGCGGCCGGGCGGACGAGCGTCAAGGTGACGGTGCGGGCGCTGGACCCGCAGGCCAGGCAGTTCGAAGGAAGCTTCGCTGAGCTCTCGGACGAAGTGCAGATACTTGTGAGCCCAACTCTTTCTCTTCAGTTCATCCTATTAGCTTCTTTTTCTTTCTCCAAGAAGCTGAGAGCATCATAGGCGAGGTTAAGTCTTTCTCACTGCAAGCTAAGCAAATCAGAAAGAGCGTAGAACGTAGAAGAGCACAGCAGGTAGGTTCTGACCTCAGCACGGGTCCCGTTAAACGTAGGCGTCCGCTGACTTCCATAATGAAGGTTGGGGTGATGGATATGTGTGTTTGGGTTTTGGGACCTTGTGGGCCCTCCTCTAGATATTTTGGACTGCAGCTTTCAACAATCCATCCAGCAGTGGTTGTACCTGGAGGTGACAGGAGCTGGAATGCAGAAACATTTTAGGGACTACAGGTTTCTCAGTCTGATATATTTGTTCTCCAAATAGCCTCCCATCCAGGAAGTGCCCTGGGCCAAACTATGTAAGTTTCATCAAAATATTTGTGTCATATCGCATCAGTCCTCCCAGCAGCATGCCTTCCCCAGGCCCCCAATAGTAGTAGTAGTAGTAGTAGTAGTAGTAGTAGTAGTAGTAGTAGTTTACTACTACTAGACTACTACTTGACTACTGTAGTGGTGGTGGTGGTGGTGGTGGTGGTGGTGGTGGTGGTGGTGGTGGTGGTGGTGGTGGTGGTGGTGGTGGTGGTAGTAGTAGTAGTAGTAGTAGTAGTAGTAGTAGTAGTAGTAGTAGTAGTAGTAGTAGTAGTAGTAGTAAAACATTTATTTATGACGCCCCTTCCACCAAGGGATGGTACAGGATTAAAAATTACAAAAATATAGTAACATACCAATGTAAATCAATCTAGTAATAATCGGAGTAGTATTAAAATCAATCTAATAACAAAATAGCAATAATGAATTTCCTGAATCATCCTTTCACTCTTCAAAGATGAATGATGTTCACTAAAATAAGTCAATTAAGTTCATTCACGAGTATTTCAAAGAAAGGTCTTTAGACCCCTTCGCAATGGAACCAAATCTTCCTCTAAGGACTTGTGGAAGATTATTCCAGAGTTTGGGGACCAAGTTTTGGAAAGGTCGCCGTTTAGAGGGTGCAATTTGTGTTTGAGGAACCACGAAGAAAGCTTTTTCTGAGGATCGTAAATTTCTAGCTGGGTATACCAAAGCACTCTAGATTGCTAGATAGCTTGGAGTTTGCCATCTAATGGCCTTGAAGGCCACTTCCAGTAATTGAAAATGCATTCTGGGCTGAATTGGAAGCCCATCCAGGGACTCTCTTATGGGCTGAAATCTGATAATATTTTGGCAGGTTCAGCACTATCAGAGTTCTGCACTGTTTGCGTTGTTTACAGGTTTCTCCACAATCTTCTGCCTACCACTTGTGTTTCATCCATGTGCATTTTGCCTCTTTTTGGACTGACCTCCCTCCATCCCCCCACAAGCCCCATGGCTGTGTTTTGCCTAGAACCGGAACAGGCAGTCCACCTTCCGGGTAGTTTCCCCCTTCCCTAAAGTGATGGGATCCTTCCTATGCCCTTGTAGGTGTTTGATAAGCTTCAGCTCTTCTCCCCAGAATCCCCTGCTGAGCAAATCCTGATGTCCATGAATTCAGAGCTCAAGTTACACACTAACAGGTATGCCAGGGTAGGTATGGAAGCGGGGACCGTGGGACGCTCCCAGAGAAGGACAATAACGTCTGCTTTTATTTGCAAAAAGAATACATGCCACAGCGACGGTTGCGTGCTGTGCGCCCTCTGATTTCTCTGGAGAGTTTGAGAAATCACCTGGGACGGCATCCATCGTCTAATTAGCCGGGTGCTGATCACATCACCAGTTCAGAGGAACCTATGCTGCTCCTTCCTTCTTCCATCTTTATTTTTCCTGCCATCTTTTTTCTGTTACAGTGACGTTTTCTTCAGGCCTGGTAGATTAAGGGCTTGGCTACACATCCACCCATCCATCCATCCATCCATCCATCCGTCCGTCCATCCACCCGTCCATCCACCCGTCCATCCATCCATCCACCTGTCCATCCGCCCATCCATCCGTCCGTCCATCCACCCATCCATCCATCCATCCATCCATCCGTCCGTCCATCCACCCGTCCATCCACCCATCCATCCATCCATCCATCCGTCCATCCGCCCATCCATCCATCCACCCGTCCACCCGTCCATCCGCCCATCCATCCACCCACCCGTCCATCCATCCATCCGCCCATCCATCCATCCATCCACCTGTCCATCCATCCATCCATCCATCCATCCATGAATGAATGAATGAATGAATGAATGAATGAATGAATGAATGAATGGTCCTGGCTCTGTAGGACTTCAGTGAGGTTGTCTTCTGCTCCATTCCAAGCTTGGTCTTTGGAGGAGGCCTCTCTCTTTCGCGTTGTGTTTCCAGCACGGCCACCTTCTCCCATGCAGCCTGTTATTCCAGCCGCAGAGCCACGCTCATTCTTGTTTTCTGATCTAGAGACGGGGCAGCCTTTGTGAATGCTCAGATCTTGCAGTGCCTTCCCAACTCCTCTGTCATCGAAGAATACCGGCACGGCCTCCTCAGGGCCGGTGCCGTCACTGGTACTGCGGTGTTGGAGGTGACGTCCCTGGAGCCCTTTGGCGTGAACCAGACTGTCGTCACCGGAGTACGGGTAAGAGAGGCGGAGAGGCCGTTGGGCCTCTGAAATGGCAGAAGGTTGGCCGGCAGAGCTGGGAGATAAAAGAGGAAGGGAGGCAGAGAGACGCCAGAAGCCTTTCTGGACTTATTAGGGCTGGTCAGCTCCAGGTACAGGAGGACCTTTCACACTTCCCCAAAGTGTCCCTTGTCCTGTCATTGACCAGCCCACACCGCTGCCTCGAAAGCCGGAAGTTCTGCCTCCTCATGGCTGCGATTGGCCACTGCCAGACGCATCACACGTTCTGTGACGCGCCTGTAGGCTGGCGCAGAGGGGTGGGATCGAACCCGGTGACGTGTTGGGATGGCACGGGTCGAGCTGCTGCCTTTCTGCACCGATTCCAGCTTCCGAACCGTTTCCAAGGGTAGCCCCGAGTAGAGCAGATTGCAGTAGTCTAACCTGGAGGTTACCTGAGCGCGGATCACTGTGGCTAAGTGATCCCGATCGAAGGAAGGGTTCAACTGGTGGGCTGAGTGAAAATAACGGCATGCACTCCCGGCAGCCGCTGCCACGTGGGGCTCTCTGCGTCTTCGGAGGGAGCGTCACTGGCTAAGCCGCAGAGCCGGTCGGCCTGTATCTGGTCCGTGGCTGTGATTGCAAGAAGGAAATCGAGGAATCCCTTCCTCTGTCCAGGTGGCCCCCGTCTCCTACCTGCAGTTGAGCAGCTACCCAAAGCTCTATACGGCAAACAAGGTGCCCCTGCACGCGTTTCCACTCGGCATGACCCTGACCCTCAGCGTGCAGTTTTACGACAGCATCGGGGAGAGGTTCCACGCCCAGAGCTCCCAGCTTTACTTGGCCTTGAACAGGTATGCTCCTGACAGGTGTGCTTGGAAAAAAGACTCTGTGCTGCTTTGCGACAGGTGGCTTCTTCTCAGAACCGCCATTTCCTTTTAGAGCTAAGGAGAGCCAAGGAAAAGTGAGGCCGCTCAGAGTCAAAACAGGTCTTTCGTCCTCCCCAGGTCGTTCCCCAGGCCTTGTTTGGTCTAGTGGTTAGGGAGCCAGACTCTTTATCTGAGAATACTGAGTTTAATTCAGCTCTCCTCCATGAAGCCAGCTGGGTGACCTTCGGCTAGTCACAGCTCTCTTCTGAGCTCTCCCAGCCCCACCTACCTCACAGGGTGTCTGTTGTGGGGAGAAGAATTGTCAGTTGCTTGGTCAGGCATTCCGTCTCGGGTCCGTCTTTGGAGAACCAATGTCTCATTTTCTACCCCACAGAGATGACTTGCTACTTATCAGACCCAGCAACAAGAACTACACGTACATCGCCCAGGCCGTAAACAGAGGCGTCACCCTGGTGGGTGTTTGGGATACGAAGCATCCCGGCATGGCGGATTATATCCCTGTCCCAGTGGAGCATGCCATCGCGCCAGAACTATCCGAGGCCCTTGCGGTGGGCGACCTGGTCTGCTTCAGCACCCCTCTTGTTGACCCGGAAGGTGAGCTGGCTGGGTTCTAAACATTTGATTGTTAATAACACAAGAGGAAGGAGAAGGGGACTCAAAGCTGCTGACAAACCTTCTGTTCTTTTCCCCACCCTATGAGGTAGATGGGGCTGTGAGAGCTCAGAAAGAGAGCTGTGACTCGCCCAACGTCACCTGGCCGACCTTGTGGAGGAGTGTGGAGTTGAACTAGGAGATGGCCAGATAAGAGTCCAACTTAACACTCTAATCACAAGACCAACTGGCTCCCGTGAGCCAGAAGTAAGCAGTGGCAAAACACTTGTATAGATTTTTCCAAAATAAACCAGCATGGAGGGGAGTCCCTAGAGGCACCCATGCTATTAGACCCCCCCAGGTGACCTTCTATGTAACCTGTTCTATTCCATACTTCTCCCAATTAATCACCTGAGCATAGCCAGATTGCCTCCCTGGAACACAGCCAACCAGCCTCCTCCTGTTTTCATCATCTGCTGAAAACCTAAGAGATCATCACTATATAAAACCAAATCATAAGTATGGCTTGTGTTATTTGCTCCAGGCTGGAAAGACCGGCAGGATGCTTCTAAAGGCCCTTTGCAATGAGTGGAGAGAAGGTTTTGCCCTTGTCTTCTGCTTGAGATGCCCAGAAGCAATTGGTAGACCACCGGGTGAGACAGAATGCTGGACTAGATGGGCTGTGGCCTGATCCAGCAGGGCTCCTCTTGGGTTCTTATGGACCAGATGGGCTGTGGCCTGATCCAGCAGGGCTCCTCTTAGGGTCTTATGAACCAGATGGTCTGTGGCCTGATCCAGCAGGGCTCCTCTTCATTCATAGAGGACAGGTGTATCAGTGGTTACTAGAATGGATGCCCAGATACCACCTCCAGGTTGGTGAGACAGGCCCTTTGCAGAGAGTCGAGAGCAGGTGAAGGTTCTTCCTTTGTCTTCTGCTTAAGATGCCCAGAAGCAGTTAGTGGAATCTCAGAAAATCAGGGGTCTCAAGCCGCCACCCTCCAAGATGCTCCTGGCTCACAGCTCTCAGCGTTCTCCTCCCTGCATTCTACAGCAGCCGCAGTGCTGGGATTTGAGGAGGAACGTCTGGAGAACCCTGGCTCAAAGCCTCCTTTTGTACCTGAGATCTGTGGCCCCTACTTCTCAGCAGGGATGTGCACGAATTTTTTTTATACTGTATTCGAATTCGAATCGAATATCCGAATATTTGATTCAATTTGAATGTTTAGAATCCGAATGCAGCAAACTCCGATTCTAATCGGGTACATTTGAATCTATTCGTTCGATTGTTAGATTCAGATCTGAAGACACGAACGTCGACAACGTTTGTATGTGTTATTCGTATCTGTACGCATTTGTACACATCCCGTTTTATCCCGTTTTTATCCCATATGCATCCCGTTTTCATCCTGTACTATCTGCATGAATGCTTACAGATACGTACGTAACGCATTCTATTCAAATTCAAATGCTCTGAATCCTTCAGCTCCTTCCACCCATGGGAAATGGATCTGAAAACAGCAACCGGTGCGCTTCTTTTTAGGAGAAGCTGGCTCCTGGCACATCACACCGAGCGATATCCTTGAGATGGACACCGTCAGTGGGGCAGCGTTTGCAACGCGCTCCGGAAAAGTGACCGTCTTCCACGACATCCCAGGGATAGTGAAAACATACCTAGAGGTGGGAGCTGTTGCTCATTTCCTGCAGTGAGATGTGGCTGGCTGGACACTTTGTGGGCAGAGAAGGCATCAGTTATTGGTTCTAGGGCAGAATTGCCGATATTGAAACTGGGGGTCCATCCCCATGCTGAAAATACTCCAAGATGAACCTGAGTTCGCCGCAGAGAGTCCCCATGAAAAGCCTCTAATCTGGGACAAATACAGGGACAAATGGCACTAATCCGTGGCAAAAAACCCCACCCCTTTCCAACTGTTCTCGCCACAAATTAGGAGGCAATCATACATTATCCTGGAGGCTTGGGGACGCTCCCGGAGTATTGGGGGTGGAGAATGGTGATTGCAGCATTAGCGCGTGAGGTTTTGCCTGTGTTCCCTGCCCTGTGCATGCTGTGATCAGGGGATTTCTTCAAAGAAAGAGAAGGGATGAGGGTGTCAAATGGCTCTCCAAGGGTCTCTCCGGCTACAAGCATGACACCCCCTTTCCCTGATCACCCGATCGCGTGGGTAAAGGGCTTGATTTAGCGCACGAGCGCTTGATCGCCTTAATGGGCAAAGCGCCAGTGGCTTCCCTGCACTCATCTCTCAGATCGGAAGAAGACCCCTTGCCTTCTTCTCTTCAAGGTTCTTGTCAGTGGCTTCTCAAAGCTGACTCTTCACCTCGGTCCCAAACGCTACCTCACCAACGCTCCCAGCTCCTCTGACTTCTGGGTTTTCGTGGCCACCAGCGGCACAAAAACCACCCTTCGAGGTAGGAGAAAGCCCTTAGGTTCCCCCCTCCACCTTCTCTACAATCTTGTCTCAACCCTGGGGCAACAGTCTGTATAACTGGGAGACCCCAAAAAACAAGGTTGAGTTCTTAAAAAAAAAACCCAAACTGTCCAAATTGGAAATGTTGCCCTGACATCAAGGATGTTCAGCATCTTTTAACAGGACTGATGTGACCTTTATCGGTTGGATGGCAGGCGGAAAACAACCCATTCGCCAGTTATCTTTAGGATCGGGCGTTCTGTTCATTTGTTTTTTTCTTTTGGCAGGACCCTGCAGTTCAGCTCAGCTTCAAGCTATCACGGAACAACTTTTCCCAGAATCCCACCTGTTCTGCGCAGTGGAATTCAGCAGTACCATCGTAGACATTCCAGCCCATAAAATCTTCAACGTCCGCTCTGCATTCTACACCGATAAAGGTAAACTGTGACGCTTACAAGATTTATCTCCCGTTTTTAAAAAAGTTGGTCCGTGGGTGGATTCAGATGCCAATTTCGACATTCGACTGGTTCGAAACGGATTTTCGAATATCTTTGCGCATCCCTGATTTGTATGAATTCAGATAAATTTGGACATTTGTATACGAGTCAAAGAGAACACTATGAGACTCTCTATGCAGTTTTCTTGGCAGAGATACAGAAGTGGTTTGCCATTCCCTACTTCTGAGTAGAGGCTGAGGATCCACCTCTGAGTTACAGCCGCTCTCAGGAAAGACATTACTGATAAAACTGTCCAGAAATTTGCTTCCCAGTGTTGCCTCCTTTGCTCTGCAACAATATTTCTCGCTCTTTCTCATCAATAAACTGGATCGCTCATACCCCGGGCTGGTAATGGTAGAGGGGAGCATGGTTAAGTGGTCACAGCGGTCCGTCTGCTTTTCCTTCTCCCCACCCCAGGCCTATATGCCTGTATTATAACAGCCAAAGTCCAGCCTGAGGAAGACCTGCTGGCCTTGAGCACGGCCGAGGGCTCCGTGCACGTGACGGCCTCTCTGATTCACCAGAGCCAGGACGCCGCGGAGCATCTCACTCTGCCCTTCCTGCCTGCCTTCTACATCAACCAGTCCGAGGTGGTCTTCAGCAGCGAGGAGACGAACAGCGAAATCATTGTCCTCGGCACAAGGCAGGTGATGGAGGAGACCGTGGTAAGTGGAAGATGCTGGCACAGACCTCAGCAGGCCCCTATCCCGGAATAAGGCTCAGTGCAGAAAGGGCACAATAAAACCAGATGATAAGAGGGAGCAAAGAAGAAGAAGAGCTGATATTTAAACCCGGCTTTTCTCACCCTTAAGAGGATTCAAAGTTGCTGACGAAGGTTCTGATCTTCCCATGACTGACAACCCTGTGAGGCAGGTGGGGCTGTGAGAGCTCAGAAAGAGAGCTGTGATTAGCCCAAGGTCACCCAGCTGGCTTTGTGGAGGCGTCTGGAATCAAACCGGGAGACCTCCAGATAAGAATCCGGGACTCTACCCACAAGCCCAGCTGGTTCGCAGTTTGGTAACCAGCCAATCAGCCGGTCCCACAAAGAGAAATCTTTTTAGTCTGAACCCCGTATCCACTGATTTGATAACCACAGTTTCAGTTAACCACAGTTACCGGATCAGCTCACCCCACTAGGGATGTGTGCGAATATTCTAAGCATTCGGAATCCGATCTAATTCGTTTGAATGTGGACACAGATTCAAACGTATCGGACCCGAATCGGGTTTTGTTGCATTAGAATTTTAAACATTTGAATCGAATAGAATGTTTTGACGTTCGATTCAACTCAGATTCGAAGGCAAAAACCCCACATTTTTGCATGCCCCTATACCCAACCCCCTGCACCCAGAACCAGAAGGACTATTTCCACCTTTGTTGAGCATTGGAATAGGCGCGTGACGCCGCCAGATCCCATCCCAAAATGGAAGGGGGCGCGTGGGAGGGTGGGTAAGAGGCATCTGGTGGCGTTGCACGCCTATTCCAGTTCTCTCCGGAGGCCAGAATAGCACTTCCGGTTCTGGGGTTGCACGACCCCAGAACTGGAAAGTCCTGTTTGCGGTTATCCACAGTTTCAGGTAACCACGGTAGGAGCTGGAAGGTATCCCCAGTGGATATGGGGGTCCGATTGTATTTCGAAGGCACCCACTAAAGGCACACACAAAAAAAGGGCCCAAACATTTGGTGGTGCACCAAAAATGGGGCCTATTTACACTTGGTTATATTCTGGAATCTATCTCAGGATAGGGGTCTGTTGTCTGCACTCTAATGCAGACTCTAGCAGGCCTCACGTTCCAGAATGAAGCTGAGTGTGAACAGGCCCTGATCTTTGCCCCAAATCTGATAATCCACCAGGCCACAAGGCGCATGGCTCGTATGTTCCGCGTCACTCTGTTAGGAGTACCTAGATGCCATTGGTAAGCAAGCTAGAAATCCACTTCTTTAGCTTTGCGGTGCTGTGTGCTGCTTCTTTCTAACAAGACCTATTCCTCCTCTGTGCTTCCTCGCCAAGGCCCAGCCCACTTCCCCCGTGGTCCAAGTGGGGAAGTCCTTCCGTGTGCCAGACATGCCCGGACTTGCCGTCTACCCGGTCAGCGTCCTCAATTTAACGTCTCTCCAGCAGATGGCAGTGCCCGTCTTTGTTAACTTCTCCTGCGTTCTCACCGGCCAGAGGGTGGCCGTGTTAGTGCGCGCACAGCCAAAAAGCAGCTTCCTGGGTAAGGAGATAGAGCCCCGAGGGCAGGGAATGTTGCTTTTTGGCTTCGAGGAACCGCAGCATGCTACGGCAGTCTGCGTAGGAGTAAACATACAGAGCAATACGCACAAAGCTAACCAAATGGTCTCTTTGTCCCACATCTAGACCAGTGTGCTGAAGCAGGCCTGGTGAAGCAACTTGTGGGCTCCTACCAAGTGCTCTTCTTCACCATCTTTGCTGTCCTGGCATCTTCTATGGTAATCTTTCTCAGTAAGTGGAAAACCCGAGAGATGAGTGGAAAGACAAGACGCGGCACTGGACGTTGCCCGTGGCGTTGCCCGAGTCACGGGCGACTCCTGAAGCCTGTTCGCACTTAGGCCTCTGGTGTGCAGTTAGGACAGCTCTGGTACAGCGTATAGGCGAACAGGCCTCTGGTTGATTCCATGGGCACTTCTGCGCAGTTTTCTTGGCAGAGGTACAGAAGTGGTTTGCCATTCCCAATTTCGGGGACAGGCTGGGGATCGAACCTGACAACCTTCTGCTTTCCAGAGGTGTGGGGAATTAAGATAGATTATTAGTGAACCACACCTCTCTAGCTCGAGATCCATTTTATCTCAGAACCGCAAGTCTGCCTTGTAACTTTTATATGTAGAAAGCATACATTGCTTTTAAGGTTTTAGAACTACAGGCTGGTTAAAACAGACATGATGCCCAGAACTGATCTCTACACTGTGATTCCCCTGCAGCCTATAATGCTTTCTCAGCACGAGTGCAGACCATCCCAATTGTCTACGTTCCCACTTCACTACAGCCAGGTAAGGAGACTTTCCTAACAAGAGTATCCTTCAGGCCAGATGCTACCAGGCCGGATGCAAGGCGTCAAGAGCAGATGCCCAGAAGCAATTGGTGGGCCACTGGGGGAAGACAGGATGCTGGACTACATGGGCCGTGGCCTGATCCAGCGGGGCTTCTCTTCATTCATGGAGAACAGGCACATCCCAAGGGCTACTCAAAATAGATGCCTAGATCAACACCTCTAGAGGCAGGCAGGATGCCTCTAAATGGCATGTGGAGGAAGCCAAGAGCAGGTGAAGGTTTTGCCCTCATCTTATGCTTGAGATGCCTGGAAGCAAACTGTGGGCCACTGTTTGAGATGGGATGCTGGACTGATCTAGCAGGGGCCCTTATCTCGGAATACTGGGTTTGATTCCACTCTCTTACGTGGAGCCAGCTGAGTGACCTTGGGCTAGTCACAGCTCTCTTCTGAGCTCTCACAGCCCCACCTGCCTCACAGGGTGTCTGTTGTGGGAGAACAGAAGGTTCGTCAGCCGCTTTGAGTCCCCTTAAATGGGTGAGAAAAGCGGGGTAGAAAAGCCAACTTTCTTCTTCTGTACTTTAAGTGTCATTTGAAAAACAAAATGGGAGGAACTGGGGGCGCCTATATGTGAAAAGTTGCCAAAAATTAGCCTTTGGATATGAACTTCCCAGTCTGTTTTTTTCAGTCCCTTAAGACTTTTCACCCCTAGATTTACCTTTCCTTCCCAATTCCACCATCAATGTATATAAGTCCTTTTAGTTAACTAATACAAACTTTTCTACCATCACCAATGCAGCTCCCAGCACAGATGTTCTTAAAAATGCATCCCCCCCCCCAGCAGCCCTAAGTATTAGTTTCTTTGCCTAATCACTTATAGCTGTGTTCATTATCATTCTGTGCCCTGCGCTTTCCTTCTCCATTTACTTCCAGGTTACCTCTCTAATCCACCAAGTCCTCAACATCCTCCTGGGGGCAGAAACAAAACCCAGGCCTGGCTTTGGAGCGTGCGCAGATAACCACTTCTGTGAACCTGCAGTAAACTAATAAAGCTTGCAGCGGGTGTTGGTTTTTAACTGGAGGAGAATAGGCCCAGCTTTTTTTCTTTGGGGGTGGGTGGGTGGAAAATGACAAAGGTACAGCTGTTTGGTTGAAGAGCATTTTGCAGTCTAATCAGGCTGGCAGATGTCTGCTTTTGGGCAGCAGTTAGGCAAATTCATGGGTGCATCAATAGCTACTAGCATGGAGGCCTAGATATTTCCTCCAAGCTGGAGAGACTGTCAGGTTGCCTCTAAAGGCCATTTGCAGGTAAAGGTTTTTGCCTTTGCCTCCTGGTTGAGATGCTCAGAAGCAACTGGTGAGCCACACAGACAGTGTATGGCCCAATCCAGCAGGGCTCCTCAGGTTCTTATATTAATGAAGACCACATCTGTTTACCAGAGTTTACACAAAAATAAGATTAATTAATCCATCTAAATCAGGAGCATGTCTATATAAGCACCACAAATTATCAGACTCGGTACGTAGTCAAGAAGAAATTGTATCTTTATATGCAAAATTTATTGAGTCAAATGGGTGAGCCTACAAGGACAGAGCATTAGCCACTGTTTTTTTTCCCTGCTCATCTTGTTCCACAAACAGTAGCAGCTGAAGCCCTCCAGAGTCTCAAAACTTCCGTTTCAAGTTTCTTTTGGTTTAAGCTTTCCACCTGTCCTTGTGAGATCCTCAGCGTCCTAGCCAGCAACTGTGCGAGTAGATCCACCCATTCTGAACAACCAGAAACGTTAATTTAATGCTGCTTTCGCCTGAAGGAACATCCTGGAAATGGAAAAACCAAGACGGCAGTTATTGCAAGCATCCTTTGCATATCGTTCGGTATTCTGTTTCTAAGGGAGACAAAAAAACAACAGCTTTGCTGAATCCTAGTCTAATCCCACGAAGAATAATTTTCAGTTTAACAAATCTGGGGAAAAGCCTGTGTTAAAGATACAACCTCCTATCTTTTGAAAAGCCAGAAATGTTCTTATACCTTTATTTTACCAATGATATTTAGATCTTTTTGTAGGAAAACTTTGGCACACTTTGCAAAAGTTCTCACATCTGTTACCCAGCTTCTAATCTGAAAGCCAAGAGATATATATGCGCCGCTTGGGGAGGGTTTTTTAAATAAGAGAAAAAAATACCCAACCTGCCAGAGTTTCTACTAAGTGCAAGAGTTAGGAAAGGAGCTGATACATTTCAGTAAATGCATCAGTTCACTATTGGACTGTATCAAGAAAAAGCTAAGAGATTCAGGAAGGAAAGATAATGGTTTGTGGTGAGAATGAGGCGTTACCAAGCACAAAGCTTACCTTCTGTCAACCGCGCCTTCCCTCCAGTTGGTTGACACAGCACAGTTGAGCAGCCAACACACAAAACCACCGTCTGGGCGTGACTGAACACAGTGGTGATTTTGTAGCAGCCTGGAAAGGAGAGGACAACATTGGCACAGCTCTGTTCTGTGGGATTCGAATAGGGAGTTTCTTCAAGCTTTATGATAACCAATTTGGCAATGCGAAGCTGGTAAAGTGACCAAATTAATTGCTGAACTGATCCCGCTGGCTTCTTAGAATGGGTCAGCCTGAACACTTCATGCGCAAAATAGCCTAGTAAATTCCCTATACTGGCAAGTTTCTATTTCAGACTAACCTAGAAAACATCCAACTTGAACAGCATCTTTCCTCACTGCACAAAGCAAGGAGTTCAGCAAAATTCAACCAAAAAGGAGCTCTGCTATTCCAACAAAGGCCTTCTCTTCCTCCTTCCCGGTCAACCAATCATGCTGATATTTGTTTACTGCATGTACAAATGCAGTCATGTGACTCAGGCAACTGAACCGCCTCTCTTCATGCCCAGGCATGCCTCTTTCAATTTTTACAACCGGGCAGAGAGGGCACAATAAACATAAGCAAGTATGATCTAGTCAGCGTTCTATGAAAGCCAGATACGGAAATTACACAGCTCAGAGTTACCTGAAGCTGTTATCCTGTCCCTCCCACAAAGATCCCCCCAAAGGCCCTTCTTCTGGTGCTCCCTCCCTCCCTACCCCGCTACCTGGACACTTCACATCCATGAAGTACGAGTTGGGACTCTGCACCAGGCGCTTCTTCTTATGTTTCCTCTTCTCCTCCTCAGGAGAGGGATGCAGGAGGTCTTTTGCAAGCTGTGGGCACAGGAAACACGGGGTAAACAATACATCTGCTCTCCGGCCCCACTTGTTTAGCACAGCTAAAAAGCACAGCCAAAATCCTCTGCAGGCATTCCTGCAAGCAACGAGCCGTCTCCTTAGAAAAGCCCGAACCTGGGAAGGCAGCTTGCTGCTTCTGATGTGGATCAAAACCCCTCTCTTAAGCATTACAATACCCAAGCCTTTAGTGTGTCACCGTTAAAGCCCCCGTGCTTTGCAGAAACAGGACGCAAGGCACGCTCCTCCATGCCTCCTCCTAGCTACGTGCCCAGGATCGGCTGCTGGCCTCGCTCGGTGTCCCTAAAAGTGACACATACAGAAGAGACCCGGGGACCCGTGATCTTGCCCTGCACTTCCCGCCGCTTCCCTGCCAGTGCACCCAGAGCTCTTGAGGCTTTGCACACCTGTGACTCCGGCGCAAACACCTGTGGAGCAAGGGAGGAGGCGAGGCGCACCCGCAGCACCTGGCTCCCGAGCAAAGCTGCAAGGAGGGCGTCGGGACATGGCAGGGAGACCCTCCAAGCCTTCCTATTACTCCCTCCTTGCAATCGTGCAGTTAAGGCTCATCCCCATCCAGGCAGCAAAGACAGTAACACACAAGATTCTTGCTAAATCTTACTAAAAATCGCAAACGTGGGTGGGGTGGGGGGCTCAAAGGGGAGGGGGTACAGCTGGCTCCTTCCCTCCCTCCTTGCAATCGTACAGCAAGGCTCATCCCCACCTAGGGAGCAAAGAAAGCAACCCAGATTCTTCCTAAGAAGTGCAAACATGGGCAGGGGGGGCTCAAAGGGGAGGGGGCGCAGCTGGCTCCCTCCCTCCCTGCAATCGTGCAGTAAGGCTCATTCCCAGCCAGGCAGGAAAGAAAGCAACCCAGGTTCTTGCTAAGAAGTGCAGACATGGGCAGGGGGGGCTCAAAGGGGAGGGGGCGCAGCTGGCTCCCTCCCTCCCCTCCTTCCCTCTCCCTCTCTTCCTCCCCCTCCCCCCGACGAGGCCGCCATTTTGAGCTCCCGCGCGTCCATGCTGGCGGGCATGGCAGGCGAGGCGGCGGCGGCGGGCGCCCTCCTGACGGCAGCCGGTGCGGAGCCCCCGGGCCCAGCAGCGAGGCCCCGGGCGGAGAAGCCGCAGGCCCCCGAAGCCGAGAGCCGCCCCTCCCCCCCGGGCCGCGCAGACACTCACAGGCATGTTCGCGTGGAGGCAACTCCGGCCGAAAAGGAGCCAGAACGGAAAGAGGGAGTACTATATCCGGCTGAGGGGTTTCCCCGCAAGGGCGGAAGTCCGGTTAAAAAAGGGGCGGGGACAGCAGCATCCCCTATTACAGCCTGGCTACACACGAAGAGCCTCCTCCTTGGCCACCATCTTGGAGAAGGGCAAAGTCCGTGGGTTAGCGAAAGGTGGGCGGGGGCGGGGCCTCTTTTGCCGCCATTTTGAGAGGGGCTTATGAGGGGAATCCTATCGCAGTAGTGGTAGTAGTAATAATACAAATAACAATAATAATATTAACTCCACGAACCTAAGTATGGCAGTTCCTATATATCCCTCACTCCCTCCAAACTAGGCCTGTTTCTCTGTTTACAGTACTGTGTATAGGGCCTAGAAAGTTTTTTTGGCCTAAATTCCCATAGTCCTTTGCGACAGTGGCTCATGGGGTTAGCCTGGGGAGCCTCTAGGAAGGAGGCCTGGATGGGCAATGGCTCCCTTCTTGGCTGGGAGGTCAGGGTTACAATTCATAAAAGGAACTTTCTTTTGACTCTTATAACAATAGCCCTGTGAGGTAGGCCTGTCCACGCACACCGAGTGAGCCTCACTCATTGCCAAAACTAAGATCTTAAGATGTGACGGATCTCATTGTCCTTGCCTTTGGTGGGAGGAGTAATTGTGGTGTTCAATGGCCTGAAATTTTAACTTTATTTGAGGCACGGCTGACTCCTGGTTGGCTCTGGGCATCTCCACAGGCACCTCTATGCAGTTTTCTTGGCAGGGATACAGAAATGGCTTGCCACTGTAGTTGTCTACTATAAAGGAAATGGGACGGCGCTGTGGGTATGACACCGTCCAGGTGCGTGGTGGTGTCATCATTAGCCGAGAGCTGCTGGTGCAAAAATTATATCCTAACAACTGTTGCCATAGCAGACCTGTGACATCAATGCTCGTAAGATCTGGAGGGGAGGCCCTCCTGGTTGTCCCACCACCCTCAGCAGCAATAGAGGTGGGCACCCAGGACAGGGCCTTCTCAGTGATGGCCCCGAGGCTATGGAATAGTCTTCCCCTTGAGGTGAGTCTATCACGGTGATGGCCAACCTATGACACGCGTGTCACAGGTGACACACCAAGCCCTTTTGGGTGACACACCTGGTCACCCTGGCACCTGGGCATGTAGTCTTGCTTGTTCTTGAAGTATACGAAATCCCAACTTTCAATTGAAGATTTAGCAAACGAAATTCAGCAACAAAAGTCACTAATGTAAAGAATTATTTGTTTTTGCTTTTAATACATATATCAAAAATATAACTTTTTTACTAGAGCTACAAACATCACAAAATCATGGATATTTCTAGGTGTGACACAGCACCCGAGTTAAGCTAGGTTTTTTTGTGAATTTTGACACACTGAGCTCAAAAGGTTCGCCATCACTGGTCTATCACCTTCATTGTACACATTTAGGAAGTCAGTGAAGGCGCCCCTCTTTGCCCTGGCCTTCGGCTAAATGGGAATATACTGTCTCTTCCTGCTTTACAGTTTTAATACATACTGTTGTTGCTTTAATGATGTTTGATTATAGATGTTGTTACCCGCCCGGAAACCTCTGTGTATAGGGCAGGATGGACGGACGGACGAATGGACGCACAGACGGACGGACGGACGGATGGATAATGCTCCATGTTTAACTCTCAGACATTTAGAGGTGCTAAAATCAAGCAGTCCTTTGCTTTTTGCCCAGTATTGGTTTTCCCGCAGGAATAGCTTACACATTTAATTTAATTTATTCTCTGTTTTCATGCGGCAGATATTTGAGTTTAGCCAAAAGAGGAGAAAATGAGAATCTAGTACGTTGGCTCGGAACTGCATCCCACAAGTTCGAAGGTTCTTACCGTAGGATTGCAGCAGTGGACTCCCAATTCCAGTTTAAACATTTAGTATCCAAAGGTGCATGGCAGGCACTGAAATTCGAAGCCCTACTTTGTTAAAGAATTGACAATTGCAGTCCATGGCTTTTTTAAGGAACTGAGCTGCTGGCAGGAATTTCTAGCATGAAGCAACTGACTGCACACATTACCAGTTTGCTACAAAGCCCGCTTCGTATAAAACCCTAAATATCTGAAGGGTGCCTTTTTCCACATAGACTTGCTCGTGATTTTAAGATCACAATGCTAGGGTCCCGTTGCCCTCAGGGATGCAAGGAGCTGCAGCATATGAGAGGGCCTTTTCTGTGGTGGCCCCCAGACTTTAGAACAGTCTCCCAGCGGAGGTTTCCTAGATGTCAACGTGATACGGTTGTCGGCACCTGGTTAAAACGCGCCTCTTCTCCCAGGCAGAGGGTTGAATTTTAATTATGCTTATTTATTTATTTTATTTATTATTTGTTTTTCTATCTCGCCCTATACCTGGAGGTCTCAGGGCGAATACAGTGCTTAAAAATTCCACACATGTTGTAATGCTTATATTTTTACCTGGAACCCTTGGGTGAAGGGTGAGATATAAATACTGAAAATAAATAAATGAATCTTTAATTGAGCCAAAGACAGAGAGCCTGTTATCTTTGTATGTCCCCCCCACAAATATGAAAAAATGATGTCAAGGGTGGGGATTGTGGGAGTTGTAGTTAAGAGTTTGTTTGGGCCTGGTGGGACTTGTAGTGCCGGATTTGACCCATGGGAGTTGGAGTTCAGAAAGTTGGACTGAAAGTTTCCCTGTCTTTCTCTCTGTATGTTATGATCACTGACCAGGAGTTGCCCAGGTGGCACTTTGCACATGCTCTGAGGGTAACCTCTTCTCCTTCCTGCAGGCCTGATGGAAAAGAGAGCAGGAGAGAAATAGAGAGAAAGAAAGAGAGAGAGAGAGACCCTCCTTCTTCCCCAACAGGGAAACTCCTCTTTTGCAAATGAATGAGCCCCAAAGACCAGCAACAAAGTTCCTCCTCCTCCCAGGGTTGAGTCAGCCTGGTGCTGCTGCTCAGCCTGCTGGATTAACCCCTCCTTGCCTGGGAGGAACTGCTTTCTGGCCAGCCGGCCAGCCTTTCCAGTGCATTGGAATGGGGGAGTGGTTTGAGGAGGAAGAGGAGGAAATGAAAAAACGGTTGGCGAAGGCGGAGCGAGGGCACCCTGTCCCGACCCATAAGTTTTCCATCTCCCAAACTTCTGGTCCTTGTGGCTCTGCTACACGTCTATCTGTCTATCTATCTATCTGTCTCTCCGTCTCTTTTCTTCTTCCCAGGCGCACCGTGTGAGAGCCATGGCCAAGTCTTACGATCACCTCTTCAAGCTCTTGCTGATAGGGGACAGCGGGGTTGGCAAGACGTGTCTGATCATCCGCTTTGCTGAGGACAACTTCAGCGGCACCTACATCAGCACCATCGGTGAGAGGGAGAGGGATCTGGGGAACCGGGGCGTCTGGCGGGAAGAACCTTTAACGAGACAGGGTCAAAGGGAACTTGGTCCAAGTCCCAGACCGCTTGGGTGTGCTAGGAAGCAAGGCCGGTGTCTGGTTGGCATGTTCCAAGCCAGATGCCCTCTGGGTGCCTAGGCCAGCCTTGCTGGCAGTAGCAGACGTTGCCTGAAGTTCTTGGCATGAGATCTTATTGGAACGCCCTCTTTAGATAGTTCCTGGTCCTTTTAACATCGTTCTTTTCAAGCCTGTAGGGGAAAGACACCCTCAAGTCCAGAACAGCTCCCGGGGGCTCCAAGAACACATCTGTGCAGCTTTCTTGGCAGGAGTGCAGAAGTGGTTTGCCATTGCCTTCTTCTAGTGAGATGCTGGGGTCTGAACCTGCGACCCTCTGCTTTCTTGGCAGTTGCTGTACCATTGGGTTGTAACCAATATATGGGCACATCTGTGCAGTTTTCTCAGCAGCAGAATAGAAGTGGTCTGCACAAGTTTTCCTGGCAACATCGTAGGAGTGGTCTGAAGTCACCCATGGAGGTGAATTGAACGTCTCCATATGCATCAGAAAGCACTGGAGAGGGGTTCTTAATAATATTGCAATCCCTAACAGAGATGTATTTAGGATCAGGAGATCTCCTTGGCCAAGAGGGGCTCCTGATACTGTGCAGATGGAGACCCCAAAAATCATGCTCAGAAAGCCTAGTTTGGAGTCTAGGGACAAGTGTAAATTGGTTTCCTTTTGGGTGGTAGGATAAATTCCATGGGGCAAAGGAGGCTGCTGGAGGTGGTCAGGAACTGGGAAAAGTTGCTGGTCAAAATGGGGGGAACAATGAGTTTAGGGAATATATATCTGTTAATTCAGTGGAATCAAGAAAGGATCTAAGTTGGTCGTTACCCTGGGGGATATGGGAACGTATAGAAAAGAAGTTATGTATTATGAAGGAATGCATATTTTTGTATGATGTATGGAAAAATAATCTAGTAGTAGTAGTAATAGTAGTAGTAGTAATAGTAGTAGTAGTAGGGTCTTATATTAATTTTTGCTCCTGAAGACACACTAGGGTTTATTTTCAAGGTAGGTCTTATTTTCAGGGAAACAGGGTAGCAGCAGCAGCATTAGTAGTAAAAATAATGATGATAATAATAATAATAATAATGGTGATGATGATGATGATGATGACTGAGGCGAGTCTGACATATTCCTATATGCATAGTTTGTGAGTTTGTAACGTCCAAGTTGCCTATTATGTTATATGTGAGAGTTCAGGTTTCTCATTCTCCTCATTCTTCTTCTTCTGCCCAGGGATTGACTTCAAAATCCGAACAGTGGAAATTGAAGGCAAGAGAATCAAGGTGCAAGTCTGGTAGGTGCTCGGGGCACAGAGTGAACCTTGTATCCTAATCTTCAACTAGCAGGGGCTTACGGGGGAGCAAAAGGCATCCACTCGTGTTATCTCCTCTTGAGTTTCTAGGTGGACACAAGAATTGAGCAGAACCTATGGCCCTAGCGGTGTAGAATGGTCATACAAGTTTAGGGAGGAAAGGAAGCAAGCAAGCAAGCAAGCAAGAAGGAAAGGAGGGTTTTCAGTCTTCTGAGAATCTCCTTAGCCAGCTTCATGGCTCCTGTACCTTAGGGGTTCTGAGGGGCATATGATGGGCCACTTGAGAAAACACAATGATAAAGAATATTTATTGTTATTGGGGGCTCGCAAGTTGTGACTGACTCCTGGTTGACTGTGTGGGTGCCTCAATAGGCCCCTCTATGCAGTTTTCTTGGCAGAGATACAGAAGTGGTTTGCCATTGCCTACTCCCATTGTTAAATTCAGATTTAGAAGATTCAAATTGAATTGGATTTTTGAGGATTCGATTTGATTCTAATAGAATGTCAAAACAAAAACACATTTGTGCACACCTCTCCTTCAGAATAATAGAATAAGATTCCAGAGAATGTTTTGCTTTTCTTTCAGGGACACTGCCGGACAGGAGCGCTTCAAGACCATCACCACAGCATATTATCGGGGAGCCATGGTGAGGGACGGGTGCGTGTGCAGACAGTAGGGGTGTATCCACGCGCAAGCAATCTTCTTGGCCACTCTGTTACAATGCTCCAAAAGGGCAGGAAAGTGTGGGGATCGGGTTGGAAGACGGTGTTTGTCCAGCCGAGCAAAGGTGGAGTCGTGGCCCAAAAGTAGATTTATTGATTCCGCCCCCCCCCCCCGCCCCAAAAAGAAATCAATAATAGGTAACATTTAAGCTCCCAGCTTGTGTGAATACCCCTGAGGATGCCAAGGTTTGTTGGGGGAATGGGGAGGCCGGGATATCTTACACATGAGGCTCATGTGCTCGTGAGAATCTCTTGAAATTAATGCCACTCTTTTCCCCCAGGGAATCATCCTTGTTTACGATATCACCGACGAAAAGTCCTTTGAGAACATCCAGAACTGGATGAAAAGCATCAAGGATGTAAGTGTGTAAGCAAAGGAAGCGTGAGCAGAAATATGGAGAAATCTATAAAATCATGCACGGTATAGAAAAGGTGGATAAAGATTTTTTCTCCATCCCACAACACTAGAATCAGGGGGCATCTATGAAGCTGATGGGTAGGAGAGTCAGATCAGACAAGGGGAAGGATTTCTTCACCCAGAGGGTCATCAGTCTGTAGAATTTGCTGCCAGAAGAGGTGGTAGCAACCAGCCTAGATGGCTTTAAGGAAGGGTTAGTCAAATTTATGGATGACAGATGTATCAGTGGCTACTAGAATGAATGCCTAGGTACATCTTTCAGGCCATGGGGACAAGCACGATGCTTCTGAGGCCATTTGCTGGGATTCGAGAGCAGGAGAAGGTTTGCCCTTGTCTCTGCTTGAGATGCCCATGAGCATTTGGTGGGCCACAGGGTGTGATGGGATGCTGGACTAGATGGGCTGTGGCCTGATCCAGGAGGGCTCCTCTTAGGTTCTTATGGACTGGATGGGATGTGTCCTGATCCAGCAGGGCTCCTCTTAGGTTCTTATGTTCAAAGATGTCTCTTTGGGTTTTAAGAATTTATACAGTGATCCTAAGCCAGCAGAAGTCCTGACAGTCACTGACATAGTTTTCCAAAGAAACCTAGTCTATGGAACGCTGGGACAGATGGATCATAGTCCTCCAGATGTTGAATGTCAGCTCCCATGAGCCTCAGCCTGCCTTGCCGAAATATGGAACTTCTGATGTTGCTGACTGCAACTCCCATGAGCTCCAGCCAACAAAGGATGATGGGAGTTGTAGTGTAGCATCATCTGGGAAGCCACCTTTTAGCCACCTTTGACATAGGCTATCCTGTAACTCATCCCCTTCCTGACTCATTCTCCCCGGCCCTTTTTTCCTGCAGAATGCATCGGCTGGGGTAGAGCGCCTCCTGCTGGGGAACAAGTGTGACATGGAAAATAAGCGCAAAGTGCCCCGGGAACGGGCAGAAAAGGTATATTGGTTGGAGGGGTCCAGGATTGACCAACCCCTGGCATGTTTTGGGTATGTTGTGTTGCAGGAGAGGCAATGCTGGAAGCTGAAACTCATTTGTAGGGTCAAAGGTCATACCAGGGGTCTGATCGCACATCGCTCGGGTCCACATGCTAATGCAGACTCTGACAGGCCTCACTTGGGGCCTGTTATATTCTGCACTAGCCTCTGGACAGCAGGCCCCTATTCTGGGATATATTCCAGAATGAAACCAGGTGCAAATAGGCCCCAACATTGTGATGTGCTGCTCAGGACCCAGAGGGAGGGTTCAAGCAGATCTGTGTGACGTGTGTACATCCCAGGATCGTGACCTTCACCGCGGTTGGCGTGACTCTAGCGAAGGTTTCTCTTAACTCTGTTGTTACCAGATCAACTTTGGATGTCCAAGTGTCATAAGAAATCTTGACTATGAAACCGGAATTGGAAATATACAGGGTTTTGACATATGAATATGGCTATCTGATTGGCATAATTGGAAAAGCTAAAGGCAGACCATGAAACGTGGAAAGGCCTTAAAATAGCAAGACTACAAGCCTGGAGTTTAAAAAAAGGACAAAGTTTCTCTCTTAAGTTACAAGCTGGCTGTTTGCAATCACGATTAAAGCCCAAGCATTTAAGGGGACCCCAAAACTCCTCAGCACAAGAGGGGGTGTTACAGGAAGCTGGCGTCACTTTTCACACCAAAAGGCATCTCTGATAGGCCTCTAGTCCAGCGATATTTGGAAGGAACTGAACATCGGGATGGCAGCCAATTGATGAACAACGGGGTCAACAAGAGGTGATTTCGCACTTCCCTTCCCGTCTGCTGGATGGGAAAGGAGCGCGATTAACCAACATGAACTTCTGGTGAAGAGCATCACCATTTTGAGGAGGCTTCTACAGTCTCCAAGCGTGTCCTGCCTCACTAGAAGTTCACTCATTGTTGATTAGGTGAGGAGCACAAAACATTTACCAGAACTTACCTGAAGCGTCCAGCGGCATGACCATCTGCTCCTCTTCCAGTGCTCCGGGGTCATCTGGGGTGCCCTGCAAGCATGCTGGCACCTTGGACAACCATAGACCTTAAAAATTGACTGGGAGGATGTTTTTAAAACCAGCCCCTAGAAAACAGCATTTACTGTGTTCTGCAGTATCACGGTCATGTTCTTCAAGCCTTCTTCCCTCTTCCCAACAGCTGTCCAAAGAACACGGAATCAAATTCTTTGAGACAAGCGCCAAATCTAGCTTGAACGTCGAAGAGGTGAGTGGCGCTTCTACCCGTAAGACCAGTTCTCCTCCAGCCTGGGAACTGTGTTGATTTACTAGCTAAAGGGCAAAGTTTTGCAGAGCTAATGGTAACCCAAGATATAGCAGGATTAAAAGCTTTCAGAAATCCATTGAAATCATTAGTGCACGAAGGCAATTTTGGGGATTTGAATCGAATATCTGAAGATTTGAAACAATCTGAATGTTTAAAATTTGAATGTATTCACATTCAGTTTGAACGGAATACATTTGAACCTATTTCTATGAATTTTCTATTCATATGTACGCATCTGTAGGCATTCATATGCATCCCATTTTGGGCCCATACGTATCTTCACAAAGGCGTACGGATATGAGTAATATGCATACGGAAACATATGTATTGCCTACATATCCATAAAGATACAAATGAATAATGCATACAATGATTCAAAAGGTTAAAAAATTCAGCTGAATGTTAAATTAGAACGCATTGATGTTCAATTTGAATTTGAGAATGTCTGAATTTGATCGAATTGTGAATGTTTAGAATATTCCTGCATATCCCTAGCAATCATCTCAACCAAAAAAATGAGTACATCTTTCTGGCTGCGGGGGATAAGCAGGAAGCTTCTAAGGCCATTTGCTGGGATTCGAGATCAGGAGAAGGTTTGCCCTTGTCCCTGCTTGGGATGCCCATGGGCAATTGGTAGGCCACTGTGTGAGACAGGATGCTGGACCAGATGGGCTGTGGCCTGATCCATAGGGCTCCTCTTAGGTTCTTATGGACTAGATGGGCTGTGGCCTGATCTAGCAGGGCTACTCTTAGGTTCTTATGGATTAGATGGGCCGTGGCCTGATCCAGCAGGGCTCCTCTGAGGTTCTGATGGACTGGATGGGCTGTGGCCTGATCCAGCAGGGCTCCTCTTAGGTTCTTATGGACTGGATGGGCTGTGGCCTGATCCAGCAGGGCTACTCTTAGGTTCTTATGGACTGGATGGGCTGTGGCCTGATCCAGCAGGGCTACTCTTAGGTTCTTATGGACTGGATGGGCTGTGGCCTGATCCAGCAGGGCTCCTTCTTCTTGAGCATTCTGCAGCCAACACCCTTGAGGACTGCCCCATATTCAGCTAGTATTCAAGAGCTCAGATAGGTGGAGGACATTATTTCTGACAAATGCAGAGAAATCTGTTGCTCTCAGCTGTTTCTGGGCCTCCTGAGCTAAGATCTTGAAGTCGTCCAGACAAGGGGCTTGGTGACAGTGAGTTGAACCAATCCTCCTGGGCTCTCTGTTCCGCATCTGTAAGATAGCAGCCCGCATTGAAGATGTATTGTGAAGTCACGTGAAACCATGAAGCAGTTTTGCTTGTGAAAATGACCCTTGACCTCTTCCTCTTCAGGCTTTTACCACGTTGGCCCGTGATATCCTTCTGAAATCAAACAAAAAAGCCGTAAGTGTCGGATGTCTTGGGAAAGGGGCAACAGGGTTTGAGAGTTAGTGAACACCTGTAGAAAGACAAAGTGGTAATTGTCTTTTTAAGGTGCTTTTAGAAACTGAAGCACATTTAACCCTGAATGGCTGCCATGAAACGTTTTTTGGGGGAAACGTTATTTTCTCTTTAAAGGAAGCTTGTGTCTACGTTTACAGTTAGGACTGTGTAATGGAACCAGAGAGGTGGGAAAGAAGAGGCAGGGCTCCAATTGAAGCTTAACTTTTGATCTTTCCAAACTGTGGCCCCATCCAGACTCGGGGGGGGGGGCGGATATAGCAGCATTAGTACATCACAGTGCTGAGTTTGCCACACATATCTGTAGCAAGCCCACCGTAGCTCTGCTATTTCCCTCCCAATAAACATGCTGAAAACTATTGCTGGAAAACCCAAAGGCTTCACTGATCTAAGCAAGGAAATTTTTTAAATTTGATAATACAATAAAGAGATATACTACAACAAGAAGAAAAAGTCGACCTTTCAATCCTGCTTTTCTCACCCGTTTTAGGGGGCTCAAACGGCTGACAAACCTTCTGTTCTTCACCCCACCAACAGTCACCCTGTGAGGTGGGCGGGGCTATGAGCGCTCAGAAAGAGAGCCGTAACTCACCCAAGGCCACCCAGCTGGCTTTGTGGAAGAAGAGGATGAGTTGGTTTTTATAACCAGCTTTTCCCACCCTTAAGGCGGCTGACAAACCTTCTGTTCTTCTCCCCACCACAGACACCCTGTGAGTTAGGTGGGGCTGTGAGAGCTCAGAAAGAGAGCTGTGACTAGCCCAAGGTCATCCAGCTGGCTTCGTGGAGGAGTGCAGAATCAAACCCCGTGGCTGCAACATATTTATTTATATTTCTATCCCACCCTATACCTGAAGGTCTCAGGGTGGGTAACAACATTTAAAATGAAATCTTTTAAAATCTATTAAAATAATAAGAGCATATATTAAAACAACAGCGTCTGCTAGTAGGGAGGGAAGGTGTTTCTGACCCATATACAAGCCTTATTTGGCCCTATGCAAGTCTGTCAGCCTACTGAATCCCACCTACTGGTTATTCTCTCTCCAGCTGGGTTGCTTCGTTCCGCTTCTCTCTTCATTTTCTTTCTCTCCTTCTCTTTCAGGCTCAGCACCTCAAAGGGCCTTTGGACCTGAAAGGATCACAGAAAAGCAGCAGTAAATGTTCCGTCGTGTAGCAGCCCATCTCCTCAGAAGCTGCCTTTGGATGCCATAAGACACACTGGTCTCTTCTTCACTCCAACAGCCTCCGTATCCTTCCACGGAGCCCACACACGTATTTTGGGGCTGGACCCCCGAAACTGATAGCATTTGGGGGGCTTCTCCCCTTGGGCCATTCTGGCAACACCCAAATTTAGAGCAGGGCATCTGGTCGAAGGGACAAAGAGATCCTGGAAGGCATGGAAACGTTGCAGAAAATACTGAAAAAAGTAGTGGGGCTTTCCTCTGAAAGAATCGGAAGAGCCGGGATTCACCAGTTCGACTTGAACTTTGAATGTGGAGTTGCCCAACCCGAAGCCCGTTGGGAAAAATGTGTTCACACTGCAGAGTGTCACGGTGCCTTTCTACTCATAGGAAAGGGGGTGGCGTTTCCTCTGCCTCATGGGCACCCTTCTCCTAATGTACAACCAGAAAGTTTTTTAAAAAAAGCAAATGCTTATCCCAGGTGGGGCTTTTCCATTTCCTCGTGTAATTCTGTGAACAGTATTAAATATTTGTAGCGCTTTCCGGGTGTCTCCCGTGCCAGAAGGAAGTGCAGATGGCGGGTCTGGAAGGCAGGGGGCTGCCAGGGTGGGCGTGATCAGGGTGGCTGATCCGACTCTCCTACCCATTACCTTCAAAGAAGAAGAGTTGCCTTTTCAGCCCGGCTTTTCTCACCCATTTAAGGGGACTCAAAGCGGCTGACAAACCTGTTCTTCTCCCCACCACAGACACCCTGTGAGGTGGGTGGGGCTGTGAGAGATCAGAAGAGAGCTGTGACTAGCCCAAGGTCACCCAGCTGGCTTCATGGGAGAGGGTGGAATTGAACTTGGTATTCCCAGATAAGAGTCCGGCTCCCACACATCTCAGGCCATTCTTTTGAGAAATGAGGGGTTTGTTCTCTGTGTAAATATTTTTGATTTGCTTGCAAATGCTGTTTTGAGCCTTCAAGGCTGCTTCCCTCGAACATCTCATTTATAGTATCTGGGGTGGGTAGGAATCAGGATTGTGATGTTTTTAGGCAGTAAATATACAGTTTGGATATTTTAAACTACCAACCCAATCAGCCTCTTCTCAACCCCATTCCTACCAGCTGCTGGGGCTGGTAACAGCTGGAGGTCACAACATCTGGATGCTAGCAGTTTGTTAAAGGGTGGGAGATGTGACCTACAGGGCTCAGTTCATTGACTTTGATCTGGCCAGGAGGTTATGTATATATAAGAGCCCTTTCCTTTTCCATCCCTTTGCATTATGTCCTAGTATTTCTGGGATTGGGCCTTTTTTATGGTCACTTGGAGCTTCTTTAAGGCCAAAGTTTTAAATAATCTAAACCAGTGGGAACCTCGGCTAAAAGCAGGTTATCTGAAGCAGGAGCTTGGAAATACTTGGAGCTGCAGTGATGCTGATAATCTTAAGGCGGGGTCGAAGAAGATCCGGGCATCCTCTCTGCTTCAGTTTAAAAAATAAGCTATTGAACTGGTTCATCATTACTCCTTAACCCAAACATGGCGTCGGGACGGCCGTCTTCGAACGGGGACCGGAAGTCACGGTGCGAGAACCATACAATCGCGCCCTCTTTGGGACTGGCAAACAGACGGGCTTCCCTTCTCTGTTTTCGTTCTTGTCCGTTCCGGGCAAGGCGGCGCGGGCCGAGCTCCTCGCGCACGCGCAGTGCAGCGCAGCCAAGCCGACGCGAAGCCCTCTTTCCCAGAATGCGCGGCGAAAAGCGGAGCGAGTGAGGCGGAAGCGGGGCAGCCGCGGCCACGCCCCTTTCGGGAAAATGGGGCCAAGATGGCGGCCTCAGGCGGCGCTGCTTTGGGGGCTCCTAATGGTGGCCAGTGGGTAAGTGTGGGGGTGAGGGCGGGGAAGGCTGCGACGAGGCCAGGGCCCCCGGGAAGGGTCAGTGAGAGACCCCCGTGCCGGCCGGTCCCGAGTCTTGGGGGGGGGGGGGCTTCTCGCCTCTCTACTCCGCCCTCCCGGCTGCTGTTGTTGCCCAGCTGCAGTTCCCAACATCCCTCCTTGCTATTGGCCGGACTGGCTGCCTGCAGGGGCTGATGGGAGCCGTAGTTCATCGAGCCTGCTGGGTGGGAGCAGCGTTTAGTCAGTCAGACCTGACATAGAAACCCCAATGGGGGAAGGGGGTTGGTTCACATAATACCCCCCCACCCACACACACATATACACAGGAGACGGAGGAGGAAAGGAGAAGGAAAAGAAGAAAAGGAGAGAAGAAGAGAAAAAAGAGAAGAGAAAAAGGAAGAGAAGGAGAGAAGAAGAGAAAAAGGAAGAGAAGGAGGAGGAGAAGGAGGAGAGAAGAAGAGAAAAAGGAAAAGAGGAGAAAAAGGAAGAGAAGGAGAAGAAGAGGCAAAGAAGGAAAAGGAGAAAACGGAGGAGAGAAGAGGTGAAGAGAAGAGGAAGAAAGGAAAAGGAGAAGAGATGAGAAGGAAAAGAAGAAGAGAAGGAAGAGGAGAGGAGGAGGAGAGAAAGAGGTGAAGAAGAGAAGAGGAAAAGAGAAAGAGGAGTAGAAGGAAAAGAAGGAAGAGGAGAGAAGGAGGAGAAGTCTCTGCCCCTGAAGATCATACAGTCCACAGCAGCAGATTGTGGGGGTCAGAGAGGAAAGGGGGAGAAGGGATTTATGGCATCGATGCAGATTCACACGAAACAGAAAAGGTCCCTGCCCTTGAGGAGCATGCAGTCAAAAATATATGATGGCAGTTGTAGAGAAGGGGCAGGATGGGGTGCTAATGACGAAGCAGGTGTAGGGGAGGGAGGTCCAGTACTGTCTGGTTTGCTTCCAGGAGTCGTGAAAGAAAGAGAAGGGAAGGGAAGGAAACGTTTATTTTGGTTAAGTAACAAGTACGCATCAGCTAAAAGCCCCAATTTTCCAAAAGCCCAATACAATACAATAAGCCAGTGATGGCGAACCTTTTGAGCTCGGTGTGTCAAAATTCGCAAGAAAACCCAGCTTAACTCGGGTGCTGTGTCACATCTAGAAATATCATAATTTTGTGATATTTGTAGCTCTAGTAAAAAAGTTATATTTTTTGATATATGTATTTTTTTTAAAGCAAAAACAAATAATTCTTTACATTAGTGACTTTTGTTGCTGAATTTTGTTTGCTAAATCTTCAAATGAAAGTTGGTATTTCGTACACTTCAAAAACAAGCAAGCACTACATGCCCAGGTGCCAGGTGTGTCACCCAAAAGGGCTTGGCGTATCACCTGTGACACGCGTGTCATAGGTTGGCCATCACCGCAATAAGCTGTAGTGATGGAGTGTTAGAAATAGTGAGTAAATTACCCCAGTAGTAAAGCGAACAGACTTGCTGAAGCAGCAGAAAGTTTTATTTTTTATGTTCTCGTGAGGGAATGTTTAGGCAATACGAGAAGATTGTACACCCAGAGTATCTCAGCTAGTGAGAGAAAAGGGGAAGGGAATTCCTGTCTTGGGTAGGAATAAAAGCTGCCTGTTTTCGTTGTTGAGGTGTGACTTTTGTTTAGTGCTCACATCATTGCAGGAATGTAGAAAACAAAACTTTCTGCTGATTTGCTTAAGCTAGCATAGTCTAATGGTTAAGGAGCCGGACTCTTACCTGGGAATACCGGGTTTGATTCTGTTCTCCTCCATGAAGCCAGCTGGGTGACCTTGGGCAAGTCACACCTCTTCTGAGCTCTCACAGCCCCACCCCCCTCACAAGGTGTCCATTGTGGTAGTTAGGAGCAAGTGTTGGAGGCCTGTCCTTTAAACTAATGACCTGGATTGTCTGCCATCCCCACATCCTGGCCAATATCTTAGATCCTCACATTAAATGTCTTCTTGTGTTTTTTCCCACTTGCTCTTGCTCCAGGTTGGCTGAGGTGGCCTTGGAGAGTGACAGAAAAAATCCAGGTGAGAGATGTGTTATTCACAGGTTGGGAGGTCAGGCTGATCCATATTTGACCTATGTATTGCCTTTTGGGTTGTTTTTCTACTTACCGCCCTTAATCCGGATCTAAGATGATGTGGATCTAAGAAATGGGTCCTTCAACTAATCTGGATTTAGAAGATCCGGACTTAAGGACGTACCCAATGTGTCTCCATGGGCAGTGTGGCACCCAATAGAAATGAGTGCTAGGAAAGCTCACAGTGGGAACAACGGAGCACCCACATGGTGCATCTGTCTGTCCATAAGTGGGAGACGGCCATTACACCATATTTTTTGGGTGTGTGTGTGACACGTCTAATCTGGATTTGATGCCTGAAGACCGGATTGTAGACCCCTTTATTGGGGTGTACAAGAAATCCAGATTATAGGTCCCGAAGGACCCATTTAACCTGGATTCCCCTGGTACAGGTGTGAACAAATCGGTTTCTAATGGGGTCTGCAGTGGAAACGGGTCTTCCTGTTCTGAGCCTAATGGTCCTTAATAGGTCCCTAATGGGTACTTAATGGGTACTTAGTGCTAGTGGACCACCCCCACCCATCCCCAGTTTCCTCATCGGAAAGGTCTCAGGGCGGATAACAACCTTCAAAACCAACAGATTATAAAACAATATCTCCTGAAAACCGTAATGACCATAAAAACATTTAAAACAACATAGTTAAAAGAGCATCATAAATATTAAAGTAACAGTATCTACAGTGGGGGGACAGTATAGCCACATTACCACCCTCCTGAAAGTATAGAGAGAAGGGTCTATTCCATGATGCCCGACAGGATGCCTCACCCTCTTTGGTTTCCTACAGCAAGTTTGCCTGGGGTGACACCATGTTGGCAGAGCGGGGACTTCGTGGTGACGCTGCCATGTGCTCCTTGCACGAATTTTCAAGTGGTGAGTGACCGTCCAGTCCTTCAACGTTCAGGAGGTACCAGGAGTTGGTGGGCAAAGGGATTTTCGAGTGGTTAAGGAGCCGGACTCTTATCTGGGAATACCAGATTCGATTCCACCCTCCCCCATGAAGCCAGCTGGGTGACCTTGGGCTAGTCACAGCTCTCTTCTGAGCTCTCACAGCCCCACCTACCTCACAGGGTGTTCTGTTGTGCGGAGAAGAACAGAAGCTTAGTCAGCCGCTTTGAGTCCCCTTAAATGGGTGAGAAAAGTGGGGTAGAAAAGCCAACACTTCTTCTTCTTCTTCTTCAGTGTTTTTCAGTGGTGTGTATGTTAAATGTTTATTTAAATTACTTTTTGAAAGCTAACGTGCGTGCCAGCAGTTGGCATAAATATAAAGAACTGAATTATTGACGTGGAGTTCTATTTTGGCTGCAGAAGACCATGGAGGAATGCCGGGTCACAGGCTTCGTTGAGCAGATCAACTGCAGTGCTCCGAAAAGGGGTGAATATAAGAGGTGAGTCAGGTGAAAAGGGTCTTCCCATCTGTCATTGGTTTATGAAAATCAAAAGACAAAAAAAATGAGCAAATACATAAAATAGCAAAAAAAGAAAGAAAGAAAGAAAGATACAGGTTCAAAATAATTCAAGCAGATAAAAAGATTTCTCTGTGTTAAAACAAAAGGTCCAGCATTGTAGCTCCATAACAGTTCAAGATTAGCATTTGGATTAAGGCAACAAGAGATCAGCCAAAATAGGTAGAACAGAAAATGAATATGGAATGCAGTAGACTGAATACCTAATGCTAATACAGGCACGGATGTAACCTAAATCATGACTACATCACATGCTACACATCAGCCAATGCAATGCCCACAAACTCAGGTCTTTCTAGAAGATGAGTGAATAACCCCCTCCCATCATGTAACGTGGATAGTTGCATGTCCTCTCTTTGCAGCCAGTTAGTGTTATTTAATCTGAGAGTAAGTTACCAGCTGCAACCATTTGTGGATGGTACTGTTAGAAGGACAAGTACGCTTTTCTTCTTCTAGACTTAACCCTCAAAGGCCAAATATGGAGCTACTTAGGCTCTTCTGTTACACCATCCTGGGTCCACACTTGGGCTTAAATTCTCCAACCATGTCCCAGTTACACGAGGGCTTAGCAGCTGGAGTTGAAGGCTGGGGTGGGATCCTGTTGCAAGGATCCAAGGAAATTCCTGTGGAAGCCCTTCAGCGTTCTTTCTGTGCTGCCCTGCTTCGGTTCCTTACCGAAGGGGTGCGATCACACATGCAGCGTTGGTGCTCATTCCGTCCTCTCCTTGCAGCTGCCGCTCCACTGAGATGGAGGCCCGCATCTTCTGGAAGTTCGAGGGCGCCATGCTTGGCGTGGCCGCCGTCTTTGCCCTGCTGGTGGTTTTCCGGCAACGTGTGCTTGACCGCAAAGCGCTGGAGAAAGTGCGGAAGCAGATAGAGTCCATTTAAGGGCTCCGTTGGGTTTTTGCTGCTACGCTGAGCCATGGGAACCAGGAGAAGAAAGGATGCCGTCGGACCGATGGGGAAAGGGTGGGCAAGCCGTCGTCCTGGGAAGAGGAATTCCTTTCCACCTCTGGGGACTGGAGGGTCCTGCTCCCCTTTGGACGTTGCTTACGGGTGGTGAAAGGAAAGCGCTAATCAGATTTCCCAAGCCTTCAAGGCTTCGTCCTTCCTGACCCCTGACCGCACATTTTGCTACATTTTGCCGCCGAATCCCACGCGCCCAGCCATGGACATATTGCCTGTTCTGGCCTGCAAGCTCCGAGCTTCCCAAGTTTGTCCCTCTTTCATTCAAAACCTGAAAGGATTCAGGATCTCCAAAACTTCCGTGGAAAGCTATCACTCCTCCAGTTGTATGGCTGCAGAGCTTGCTTGCAGAGGGCCTCGCAGGTAAGGGAAGAGGTGTGTACAGTCCTCGACGGTGGCCTACCTGCGTCTAAACGCTCTTGCGGCGGATCCTCCAATTCTTTCCGTGCAGAAGACATTGTGGTGATTAAAAACAGACAGAGGGTTTTTGAGTCCGCGTGGCTCTTGTGTTTGCATGGCCTGGAGGAAGCGGATTGGGGATTGTGTCGGTCAGTGGAACTGTGGATGGGTCAGGCAAAGAGTGTTATGTTCCCCTACACACACACACACACACACACAGACTAGTGGCTGTAATGAAGTTGTTTGTGCCTGTGTACGTTGAATGCATGCCTGTATTGTGAAGGGAGCGAAATCGGAGAAGCTGGTGCCGAGGCTCGCTTGGCGTGGCTCGTTTTTTCCAGTTCGAGAGGAAAATAAATAAACCGGACTGCTGCGTCAGCCGATCGCCCGCCCACCTTCTCACCGGTCCACCCACCCACCCAGACCTTGTGGGCAGAGCCAGGATGTTGATCCTCAGAGTGGATCCAAGGTGGAGCGTTTGGATTTTGGGGGCCCCCCGAGAAGGAAGGGAAGGCTGCCTTGCTGGGTGGGCCAGAAACCAGGACCGTGGGGCGGAATGGGTTATTCAGAACCTTTGGCCCCTTGTATCCCCGTTCCACCTTCGCTGCTGTGTAGAGATGGGCACTAGGGCGTATTTTTGCATTCAGTTTTCATCGAATCGAACGTTAGAAAATTCATATTCATTCAAACAGACCCCCTTTGGATGTATTAACGCACTTTTGTACAAATATCCAATACGAACACATACATATCCGATACGTATCTGATACTTATCCCGGAACGTATCCGCTCCGAAAATGTCAAATCCGCCCTGAATCCACTTTGAACCCGCTCTCAATCCATGCCGAATGCGTTAACAGCGGTGACTGACGCGTCCGCTTTTCCACCTCCCCGGTTCACGGATGTTCCGCAACGTTCGCGCAAATGCAAATGTCTGAATGGTGCGAATTCATGCGAATATCAGATGTGACGAATGTTCGTAGACATCCCTGCTGCTGCGTAACCTCAGCTTGGCGGCCGTTGCAGCGTTGATCAAAGGCAGGAGAGGGTATTTCCTCTTGGCATAAAGAGGGGAAGGGGATTCGGGTTGCACTCACCCACACTAGCCGCCACTGGTGGGTCCGTTGTGAATTGAGACGGAAGTTACTTAAGACCTACTCTATACTCCCATGAAGCTGGTAGAATAAATAGGGTTGGCCTGTGGTCACACCTAAGGTTCAATCCACCTTCAGAGCAAGAGTCACATGGTTGTGTGTGTGTGTGTGTGCACATATGTGCAAAACCTCTCCCTGCAGCCATCAGCTCCATGATTCCCCAACCACATTTTCTCCTGAGTGAGCCAGTTTGCTCTAGTGTTCAGGCAGCCGGACTCTTATCTGGGAATACTGGGTTTGATTCCACGCTCCCCCATGAAGCCAGCTGGGTGACCTTGGGCTAGTCACAGCTCTCTTCTGAACTCTCACACCCCCGCCTGCCTCACAGGGTGTCTGTGGTGGGGAGAAGAACAGAAGGTTTGTCAGCTGCTTTGAGTCCCCTTAAATGGGTGAGATTAGAAAAGTCAAACCTCTTGCATAATCTGGTTCTGCATTAGCCGTTCACAAGAACTGAAGCCTAGTGCCGCAGAAAGGTTTAGCGTTGCTTGGAGGCGGGCAACGGCCCATTTAGTGTTCATTTCCGGGATATTTAAGATAGGATAACGCTTCTCACTGTGTTTCTCCCATCCTGGGATGCAGAAGCAGATGGGAGGCTGATTATCAAGGGGATAAGTCAACGAACCGTGGGTTCGGTTCAGTATAAGATTGGTTTATCTACAGAACTGTTGGCCTTTCACTCAGAGTTCAGTAGGCAGAGGCTGGAGGTGCAAAATTGGAGGTTTGTCTAGATGACCTCGAGACGCCCCTCATATTCTCGGAGTTTGGGGCTGGGTGTTGTCCCTGTTCCTCAGCCTTGCTGCAGAGGTGCTGTGGCTAATTTCGAACTTTCCTACCCACAATCGCTCCGTAGCCTTTGCTGTGTTCAATCCAGCCGGAAGAGGCTCCCAAGACGGAACCTGGTCGTGCCGGAATAAATTGCGGTTATTTCATGTTTTTTGGAAAGGAATCTCCCTGTTCCTTCCCTCCCAGGCCTAAAAACATGGGAGGTCTTTCCAGAACCTGCCTTTTAGAGCCTTACATGTTGCCACCACTTCCCTTTCCCTTAGATTTCTGCCCTGGTGGGAAAAAAAAGCACTCTGCACGCGTTTAGAAGCTCTCGCTTTTATTTTTCTTCCAAAACCCGGGTTCACAGGCCCCAGGGAAGCCTGGTCCTCAACCCCAAATCATCTCCTGCCCCTTTGCCAGGGGCCGATGTCTTGCAAGGAAGCGAAGGAAACTGTCGGATCTACGAGAGAGCGCAGGGACGCTGGGGCGGTCGCTCCCGTGGTCTCACAAGCACTTGAGGAGGAACGCGTTGCAGGCCGATCGCCGCGGGCAGTCACAGAGCTTGCCGATCCGGGCGCCTTTCCGGACGGCGCACAGGTCACCGAAAGAGCACTGCGGGAGAGAAATGTGGTCATACGGTCACAGTGCGTTGGGCCAGTGCATGATGGGAAATGTGCGCCTTGACATCTCCTAGGTCTATGCTCCAGGGTTCTTAATGGCAGTTCTGAGGATCCAATTTTCCCTCCCAGTTTCTGTTCCCTGTTTCTCCAGACTTTCAGGTAACTTCCCTCCTTCGTGTAAACACATTGGAGCGGTATCTTGAAGGTTTCTCCTCTAGTTTGGCTTTTCTTTTCTTTTTTTGAGCAGAGGGAAGAGGATTGTAATCCTGCAAACACTAGCCTCGCCTTGACACTGTGAACACAAGAGCCCTGGCAGGCCAAATCCTGGGAACAGAGAGCAAAAGAGCTCCAAGATTTTGAAAACTTTATTCATTTTGCTTCAGTGTGAACCCCTGTTTCCTCAAAAGCCCCACGGCCCTGCGCGCAGGTTTTCCGCCTCACAACAGCCTGGCTAGGTAGGCCAAGCCCAGACCTGTGGCTGAGCTGAGGTTGCGTCAAGTCCGGTGCCCAAGTCCTGCTGGAATGCAGAGCTCCATTTTCCTATTTCCTTCCAATCTCCCGAAGTTCTTGTTTTGACTTAGCTAACCTTGCATCTTCCAGATGTTTTGCTAGCAGTGTGCAGAAGGATGGATGGATGGTGAATTTTGCAAAAAAAGTTGTCGTGCCCAATAAAGCACAGTTTTTACACCTTATTGTGCCTATTGAGAGGGGGCAATCAGTGCTATATCCAAATTTGTGAAACCACGGACATCTGCATTGAACTGGCCTTCAGAAGATCCAGGCTGAGCAATCTGTTAGGAGCTGAAAAAGTGCTGGGTATCTGAAAAAAAGCACCTTCTCCTATATAGCCCTGCCAGGGCTCTGAGACCTCAAAGAGGAGAGCCTTTTTTGTGCTGGCCCCTAGACCCTGGAACAATCGCCCTCTTGAGGTTCGCCAGGTGCCTACACTGTGTAGTTTTCACCCAGACTTTTGCCTTTTAAATAAGCTTCCTCAAGGTGCTGACCTATTAGGGAGGGTGGGGGTGTGAAGGAGGGGGTTATATTTTTAATTATGCTTTAATAGTTGATATGTTTTATCCTCTTTGGGATGATTTGGTGAAGGGGAGGATATACATTTAGGTAGGTAGGTAGGAAGGAAGGAGAGAAGGAAGGAAGGAAGGAAGGAAGGGTCCCTGAAAAAGAGTTTTGTTAGTTGTCCTGATCCTAAGAACCTAAGAGGATCCCTGCTGGATCAGGCCACAGCCCATCTGGTCCAGCATTCCACCTCACACAGTGGCCCACCAATTGCCCATGGGCATCTCTAGTAGAAGATGAAGGCAAAATCTTCACCTGGTCTTGGATCCCTGCAGATGGAGGTGGTACCTGGGCATCCACCCTAGTAGCCATTGGTACACCTGTTCCCCATCCCTTCCTTAAAGCCATCTGGGCTGGTTGCTGCAGCAAATCCCATAGACCGAGGACCCTCTGGGTGGAGAAATCCTTCCCCTTGTCTGATCTGCATCAGGTGTTTCAGTAAATGGGCTTCCCTGCCAGGGGCCTAGGAAACAAAGTGGGAGGGCCCCTTTGGGCCCCATTGGCTGGCTGGCTGGCTGTTGATCTTGGAGTTCATTACGGCCCTCTGTGCATGTTTTGGACATCATCTGCGCGGTGGACCCTGGACCTTCCCCACCCCTGGCCCTAGAAAGCTTGTGCTAATACCTTGGGAACTTGGTTGAATTTCTTCTCCCAGGTTGAGACCTTCTTATGCTGCAGTTTCTCTAGAACCTCTTGGAGTTCGTCCAGCTGTGATGGGGGAGAAGAGATTTAGAAACCATTAAGGCCCGCGAAGAGCATCCTTTACCTCACAGACACCTTCCAAGCGACCCGGAAAAGTCCATAAAAGTCTCATAAGGGCGACAGCAGCAGGAATTCACAGATAGACTGCCTTCATCTAGGGAGGATCTACAGAATGCCTAGGAAACCTGCCACGCAGAACCTACCTCGCCAGCTCCACGGCGAAAAGGTTGCATCCATCAAATAGCTCTCAGGTTGCACAGTTAGTGGGGTAACATCTCAACGGCGCATCTAATGATACCCATTTGGAGACTGCTGTTAACTTTGGGCCTTAATTCTTGTTCAGGATAGAATGAGGAAAAGGACGTTTGTGTACTAATATGTGAACCACTTTGGTCTAGTGGTTAGGGAGCCAGACTTATCTGGGAATACCGGGGTTAATTCTGCCCTCCTCCATGAAGCCAGCTGGGTGACCTTGGGTGAGTCCCAGCTCTCTTTTGAGCTCTCACTGCCACACCTACCTCACCTCACAGGGTGTTATGTTGTGGGGAGAAGAACAGACGGTTTGTCAGCAGCTTTGAGTCCCCTTTAAATGAGTGAGAAAAGCGGGATAGAAGAGCCAACTCTTCTTTTCTCTAGTGCAAAATCAGTATGGTGAAGCCCTGTTGTGGCCTATGGGCTTAATAGATTGTTATGGTGGCAGTTGTTTTTTTTTAAGCAATGCTCTTAGTCATAGCATCATAGAGTTGGAAGGGACCTCTAGGGTCATCTAGTCCAACTCCCTCCTCAATGCAGGATTCCCTAAACCATCCCAGACAGATGGAGGTCCAGCCTCTGCTTGAAGACCTCCAGCGAAGGAGAACCCACCACCTCCAGTGGCAACCTATCCCACTGACTGGTCACCCTCACTGTCAGGAAGTTTTTCCTAATATCTAATCTGCATTGACTCCCTTGAAGTTTCATCCCGTTGTTTCTAGTCCTCCCATCTTGTGCAAGTGAGAATAGGGACGATCCCTCTGCACTGTGACGGCCCTTCAGACACTGGAAGACTGCAATCATGTCTCCTCTTAGTCTTCTCTTCTGCAGGCTGAACATTCCTAGATCCTTCAACCATTCCTCGTAGGACGTGGTGTCCAGACCACTCACCATTTTGGTCGCCCTCTTTTGGACTTGCTCTAGTTTGTCAATGTCTTTTTTAAATTGGGGTGCCCAGAACTGGACACAGGACTCTAAATGAGGTCTGATCAAGGTCAAGTCAAGAGGAATAATCACTTCTCTTGATCTGGACTCTATACTCCTCTTGATGCATCCTAGGATGGTGTTTGCCTATTTTGCAGCTGCATCACCTTGCTGGCTCACGTTCATCCTATGATCAACCAGGACACCCAGATCCTTTTTTCACTTGTGCTACTGGATTCAAACCTAGGTGTGAACACAGCCTCACATTGACTAGCGTTTGCAGAGGAATGGACGGGGCAGAGGATGAAATCCAGTGGTCAGCAAGCAGTAAATGATTTTAGCCTCAAAGTTTCTTGCCCACCGTATACCCAATGTGATTTTTGGAGCCTGATCTCTCTGGGTGAGAAGGGCAGCGAAGCGTGTCACCTGTCGGAAAACTGCTCAAAGAGGTCACTGAAATGGCTCCCCAGGAGAGCCTTGATTTCAGTATTTGTTTCCAGATTCAGTGCCGTCTCTCGGCTTTGCAATTTCGATCCATTATTTATTTCATGTCATCCATTATTAAAGGAGGAAAAATGCCTGGGCTGGTTTCTGCTTCTCCCTTCCTTCCGTGGAAACTTGCTTTTAAAACGCGCCTGTTGCAAAGAGCATCTCTAACCCAGCCAGAGGGAGACAGAAAGGCTGGTTAATGGAGACGCCCCAGACCTCTTCTGCAGTTACTCCGCCGCCTGTGGGATGCTCTCTCTGGCGTCTTGGCTCAGCAAGCCTAGAGAACGCCCTCTCCTACTATTAAGAGCTGTAACACCATTTGCTCGAATGCTTAGGGAGCCAGATGCGGGGACGCGTCTTCCCCACATCCGTACACATCCGTGTGCATCCCGTAGTTATCCCGTAGGCAATCTGTTTTCATCCCGTACGGATGCGGGAAAGATGCGGATCCTCAAGTGTCCGGATAGTTCGAATGAATAGATCTGAAGTTTGAAATTCGACTCGAATATTTACATTCGAATTTTGGGACGTTCTATTCGAGTTTGAATTTCGAAATTCGGCGCATTCGATCGGGTTATGAAAGCCTACGGGTATTTATACACATCCTAGCCCATAATCAGTTGGTGGGCCACTGTGTAAGACAGGATACTGGACTAGATGGGCTGTGGCTGGATCCAGGAGGGCTCCCCTTGTGTTCTTATTGACAATGGAAGCCTAGGTACCACTTTGAGGTTGGAAGGACAGGCTGCTGGACTCTAGAGAAGTAGAGTTGGCCTCTACACCCCGCTTTTCTCACCCTTAAGGGGGCTCAAAGCTGCTGAGAAACCTTCTGGTCTTCTCCCTTCAGGGGCCTCGAAGCTGCTGACAAACCTTCTTTTCGTCTCCCCACTACAGACACCCTGTGAGGCAGGTGGGGCTATGAGAGCTCAGAAAGAGAGCTGGGACTTGCCCAAGGCCACCCAGCTGGCTTTGTGCAGGAGTGTGGTATCGAACCAGACTATCAGATCAGGGTCCGACCCTCTCACCGCAAGGCCAGGCTCATACAGAAGTCTGAAAAGGCCCGGTGACGCCTCCCCGACGCGTGACTGACTTATCCCTGGGTTTCATTAAACAAGGAACAACCACCAATCCGTATGGCACGAACTTGTGGTCTTCAGTGGCCGTGACATTATCGCCTATTAGATTTCTCGAGCAATGCCAGATTCTTCCACAGCCATGTGACAGGATGCTCGCAATCTGCTTTGCCTTTCTTTCTTTTCAAAAAGCATCGCACGAGGGCTGGAAAGGGATCGGGGGGGGGGGGGCGCGTGTCAAGCGGAGCGCCACAGGGGTCTGCCCTGGGGCCAGTGCTGTTCAGCATCCTTATACATGGTCTGGATGAGGGAGCCGAAGGGATGCTGATCCAATCTGCAGATGACCCAAAGCTAGGAGGGGTTGCTGACACCGGGGAGGAGATGGAGAGGACTGAAAAAGATCTAGACAAGCGTGAACAGGGGGCCGAAGCTAACAGGATGATATTTAATAGAGACAAATGCAAAGTAAGAAAAATGGTAAAAATGAGTTGGCTTTTCTACCCTGCTTTTCACACCCATTTAAGGGGACTCAAAGCCAGTTTGGTCTAGTGCTTAGGGAGCCGGACTCTTATGTGGGAATACTGGGTTTGATTCTGCCCTCCACAAAGCCAGCTGGGTGACCTTGGGCTAGTCACAGCTCTCTTCTGAGCTCTCACAGCCCCACCCCACCTCACAGGGTGTTCTGTTGTGGGGAGAAGAACAGAAGCTTTGTCAGCCACTTTGAGTCCCCTTAAATGGGTGAGAAAAGTGGGGTGTAGAAAAGCCAACCCTTCCTCTTCTTCCTCCACAAAGCCAGCTGGGTGGCCTTGGGCTAGTCACATTTTTCTTCAGAGTTCTCACCTCCCCACCTACCTCACAGGGTGTTCTGTGGTGGGGAGAAGAACAGAAGATTCATCAGCTGGGTGACCTTGGGCTAGTCACAGCCATTTTCTGAGCTCTCACGGCCCCACCTAACTCACAGCATGTCTGTGGTGGGGAGAAGAACAGGAGGTTTGTCAGCTGCTTTGAGTCCCCTTAATGGTGAGAAAAGTGAGGTAGAAAAGCCTACTCTTCTTCTTCTTCTCCTCCATCATCATCATCATCATCATCTCTGAGTGTTTGCTGCAACCCCACAGGATGGTCTCCTGTCCAATGGGATTGAAAACTCCCACCTTTAGTGCATATAATAATAAGATTTTTTTTAAATGACCCTTATTTCCTAACTCACACGTCACAAAGGAATATATTTAGGTCATGTTGCTGAAACACAGGATTCTGCCAGCAAAAAGGACCATACAGTATATGATAGGGTTGGGGAAAAGAGGGCTTGGTCCAGGTACCTGCAGCTGCCTCTTATCCCTCCAAATCCCCACGATGTGTGCCATGTTCAGAGATGTGCTAATTTTTTGCCATAGACGTCCTGTTGAGTATCAGCCATCTTAAAAATTAGCAGAACAATTTCAATTTACATTTGAATTCATACAGTACCACAAATATTGATACGTTTGTACGATACGGTATAATATTTAATATGGCGTAAAAGGAAGGGCCGAGAAGAAGAAGAAGAAGAAATAATGAGCGTTGCTTTCCTAAGCGGATCCACAATTCCCCAGAGTATAAATAACCAGGCGGAAGTTTTGTCTTTCCTGTGTGCCTTCCTGGGGCATTAATGTTGGTTGTTTTTCTTAGTTGTAGTAACACTCAGTTGAGTTGCCTGTGGGACTCACTGCTGCAAGTAATCGCTGTCCCACCTTGCCAGGTGACTTAGGGTGAGGTAGAACTGACCTCCGCTCAGGTTTGGCTTCTGTGAATTACACAGATACCTGAGTGCGCTGCAGTTTTATTGGCAAAACTATGGAAGTTGTTTGCCATCACCCGAGAAGATGCTAGGAACTGAGCCCGGATCCTTCCAAATGCAGAACTGATGCCCTAATGGGGGAGATTCTGGCATGCAAAGCTCTAGCCCCCTTCACGCCTAACGGAGACGCAGCCTCCCACCCACCCAGCGCCGTCAAGTCAGTTACATGCCTGAAAACCCATCCCGAGGAGGAAAGTCTGGCCAAACTTCTCATCTTTGCTCCCTTCTAATGGTCTTTGTTATCACCAACTGAATTCCTCTGAGATGTTTGCAAACTGTTGTAGCCTGCCCATAGACTTTTAATGTTTAGGCTGGCACAGAAATGTACGGAAACAATTAAATCAGCGCAGACTCACCAGTTCCTTTTCATGCGCCTGGTAGGAGTGCTTGAAAGGGAATTCCTGGGGCGTCCGGACAGCCAGGGCGAACCTGCTATGCGCCGCCAAAAGCAGACAGAACAGAAGGACCGCTGAGCCCAAATACGAGGAATTCATGATGGGAGAAGTCCAGAGAAGGGAGCGTAGTCAGAGGACAACTACCCAAAGAGTTCAGCTGCCGGAGCTCTCCGTGGTGCTGAAGCACTGTTTTTTTGCCTTCCTTCCACCTGTCGGCGTGTGCGCAGCGCAGCAGCTGGTAGAAGAAGGATCTTCAAAGCGAAGCCAAGCAGATGACAGCCGCCAGCCCGTGTCCCAAGGGGGGCACGTGCCAGCAGGGGGAACGATGAAGGCTGCCAGAGAGACGCCTGCCAAAGCTCAGATGCAAAGCTTGCTGTCTCCGGCACCCGGGAAGGGGGTTGCATTTGGAAAGGGGGTGGCCGTAAGCTGAATATTTATGAGCGCGTGCATGCCATGCGCTCAGCAAATGCAGTTTTGGCAGGCGGCGGGCAGCATTACACCGAAGCGCGAGCGCCACCATCCATCATCTTGGGCGCGTCCCGTCATCTGCCGCGAGCAAGGCACACGCGGAATGAGCTCGCTCAGTCCAATATCGGTTGGCTTCTGGTGCGCCTCTCTGTCTGCACCTCTTCTCTTTGCATTTGTCTGATGAACCGCATCCCGTGGGCATGCGATTCTTTAACGTGAACATCCCGGTGCAGCAAAAACAAGGCAAGGCTCTTAATTCTCGTTCTCCAGTCGGCTGGATCGTTCCTGTTCCTTTGTATCCTCATGTCCAGATATAATTCCACCAGGGTCTTCTGAATCACCCAGACACTCCGGGTACTTTCTGGGGGTTGATTTGGTTCAGCCTGGCACTTGGGAGGGTGGGAAAGAGATACCAGAGAGGTTGGTCTCATAATACGGGCTGTGGGATAGGGGAACCTATTTTCACAGCTCTTTCACCACTTGGTCTAGCGGTTTGGTCTAGTGGTTAGAGTGCCAGTCTATCTGTTGGTCACCTGGGTCGATTCTACACTTCTCCACGAAGCCAGCTGTGGGTGGCCTTGGTCTAGTCAGAGCTCTCTTTTTTGGGCTCTCGCAGCCCCACCTACCTCACAGAGTGTCCGTTGTGTGGAGAAGAACAGAAGGTTTGTCAGCCGCTTTGAGTCCCCTTAAGTCGGCTAGGTCTCGTGATGAGTGTGTCAGGGTCTTCTCTGGCAGTCTCCCAGATCGATCCCGCACTCCTCCACAGAGCCAGCTGGGTGGCCTTGGGCTAGTCACAGCTGTCTTTTTGGGGCTCTCACAGCCTCACCGAGTGTCTGTTGTGGGGAGGAGAACAGAAGGTTTGTCAGCTGCTTTGAAGGCCCCTTAAGGGTGAGAAAAGCGTGGTATAAAAACCAAATCTTCTTTTTCTTCTGTACTCAGCCCATGTTTTCACTGAACTCTGCTTGAGGTTAGTCGCTGTATGTTCTGTGCAACGGACCACCCTCAGTCTTATTTCCAGCCGAAACTCAAGGCTTCCCTGCAGTCTTAAGCTGTGATCAGTGTAAAGCACTTTATCCATGGCACACCCACATACCTGCTCGGTTTTAATTCACTTTCCCTTTTGCGAGGGTAAATCTTAATGGGAGCCCTTTATCCTCTTGACAACTAAATCCTGGCTTTCTTAAAACCTACACTTGTGTGTTCAAAAGCTTTCCAAGGCTTAAGTAAAACACACAACGAGAGCACAATGGGGAGTCAGAGATCAACAATTGTTCCTCACAAAACAGTTGCCGGCTTCTCCGCTGCATCTTTTGGCACATTTGATCTGATTTTAATTTCAGAGTTCGAGCTCCTTTTCACCATCCGCCATCAGCATGTAGGCTGCTGCATCTTGCTGATCTTTTCTGAGCTCTAAAACTGAGTGGATCCGGTTAGTACCTGGATGGGGGACCACCAGGAGATCCCTGGCCCGTAGACAAGAATAGGATGTCAGATTCTAGCATAAAGGAGGGAACCGGAAACGACTTTGGTATTGTTACCAAGCTCCTTTATCTACCTCTGCTCTTGGTTAAAAGACATTTAGCCTTATTTAATAATATGTGTCATTTTCGATTTTAAGGGACTTCACCAGACTCCCTGTGGCAGACCCGCTGACCTTGACGTTTGCCTACGGGCCAGATTTGTAATGTTCAGGACCAGTGAGTAACCAGAATACCGGGCCAAAACCCTGACGAGGTTCTTGGATTATTATTTCAGAAAGAACGAACTAGGCTAGGACTTGAAAATCCAGGTAGGAGTCAACCAGTCGCTTAGCTTTTTATTTGCTTTTACCAGTTTGACAAATTCCTCATGGTTTCTAGGGGTTTTGGACGACTGCAGTTTTTGAGATTCGATTCGAATATTAAAAATTCAAATGTATTCACATTCGATTCGAAATCAAACACATTCGAATCTATTCGGGTGAATTTTCTATTCGAATTTGCACATGCGAAGGTCGAATTCATATGCATCTGGACACATCCGTGCTGATCCTGTTTGAATCTTTAAATTCACATTTTTCTTCAGTTCGAACCTTCAGTTCGAACTCAGATGTCCAAATCCGAACTAATTCAATCGAATTTTGAATGTTTCGAATCTTCATGCCCATCCCTCGTGGTTTCTGCCATCCCCACCTTTCACCAAAAGTAATCGGCTACCACCCAGTTTGAAGTTGGGTTTTATTTTCTCCATCCAAGAGCCCCCCCCCCAAAAAAATAACTGCCCCTTGTCCCTCCATATTCCCCAGCCTCTTTCTGCCTCCCCGCTTTTCCTAGTGCACGTTTTAGACATGTGAGCTGTTACATAAGAACCCCACAATCCATAATCCTGGCTTCTTCTTGCAGGGGATTACGATGGATGGGATTTTGTTTGGAGCCGGATATAAATAAAGATTACAAGACCTTTTCCCGCCAAGCCTGTCGGCTGGGCAGGTCTCTTTGGTTTCCTCTGCCATCCGCAGAGCACAGAGAGGGGGCTTTTTTGTGTTGGCCCCGAAATGGTAGAATTTCTTTCCCGAAGGGTTGGTGCTGCTGTTGTTTTTAGGTGAGCTCAGCTCCTGATGACTCTCTAAAGGGTCCGCCTCATGCGGTTTTCTTGGCAATGCAGGAATAGTTGGCGGTGAACTTCATCCAGAGAGATGGTGAGGATTGAACCTGTGTCCCTCCGTTTTCCAGGGGGTTGCTTTGACCCACAGCTGTGGCTGTTGTAAAATACCTTCCTAAGAAAATGCTCAGAGTTATGGATGCTGTTATGGTTTCAAAACAAGGAGAACATTTTCGAAAAACATGAGCAGCAACACCATTGCTATACAGCCAGGAGGCACGCAGGATGCGTTTGATATTCCAGGTGGACAATCTGTGGATGTCCGTGAGTTGTCAGAAAGACTGCACAGCATCGTGGCCAGGGTTTGGGGTCTGTGAGCCAGAATCTTGGCCTATTGGACATCGTCATGCTCTTGACTTCATCGGGGTGGGGAATTCAAACCCCACCCTATGTATAAACCTGCTCCTGGAGATCATGCCATGGAGTCCTTTGGCAGCAGCTTTTGTTCATCGCTTCTCCCCCCAAAGTAGCACAGCTTCTTTCTCATGTTAACAAGGCAGTAGAAGATTAAAAGATCACTTCCCCTTCTTATAGTGGTGTTTTGTGTGAGATTGGCAGATCAGAGCAGTTGGGTGGCCTTGGGCTAGTGACAGCTCTCTTTCTAAGCTCTCACAGCCCCACCTACCTCACAGGGTGTCTGTTTTCGGGAGAAGAACAGAAAGTTTGTCAACCACTTTGAGTCCCTTTAAAGGGTGAGAAAAGAAGGTTATAAAAGCCAACTCTTCTTCTTCTAAAGTGGTCCCAAATCTATGGCTAGAGCAAAGTATGGTGGGAAGAGGCCATGCTATATGAGTCTGCACTCACTTTCTTGCCTTGCCATGATCCTGACTACGGTCCCACTTTTCTCACCCATTTTAAGAGGACTCAAAGAGGCTGACAAACCTTCTGTTCCTCTCCCCACAACCGAACACCCTGTGAGGTAGGTGGAGCTCTGAGAGCTCAGCAGAGAGCTATGACTCACCGAAGGTCACCCAGCTGGCTTCATGGGGGTGGGCGGAATCAAACCCGGTGTTCCCAAACAAATGTCTGGCTCCCTAACCACTAGACCACGCCCTCCTCTACTTTCCAACCCTTGCTCTGCGACCAGCCTCTGAGGCCTAGGTTCTGTCCGCCCTTTCCGTTTGCTCCCAGATGGCTGGAAAACAAGGCGCAGGGCCTTTGCCGCAGTGGCTCCCCGGTTCTAAAAACACCCTCCCTCTGGGATGCTTGCCTTGGCGCCCGGGCTTTGCCTTCCTCGGGGCTCCTAGCTAGAAGCATGCCTGTTCTTCTGGTCGTGAACGAAGGCGGTAGAAAAAGTAGCGCCGCTGATTTTTAATGACATTTTAAATGGGTTGCCTGCTCTGCTCATCTTCTGACGCTCCTCATCTTGCATTCTGTGCGTCTCCTTGGGTGCTGCTTTTTTAAAATTTCTTTTTAAGGGAGGCAATTAATAAATAAAGATATTAATGATCCGGCAGCCCCACCTCCTTCCTCTCCATCTGGTTTGTGGTTTCGCCTCTGAGCGCTAGAGGAAAGAGAAGACGAGCTTCTCCGGATGAGATCATGACGCCCCGAGGGACCATTCCTCATTAAAGCGTCTGCTGCTCAGAGTGGATCTGCCTCTGCCCATCAATGGCTCCTAGGCAAAGCTTAATTGATTTATTCCTCTCATCTCCTCCGTCTCTCCTCTCTCTGCTTGACAGCAGCAGCAGCAGCAGCAGCCTCTTCAAAGGAGTTAACCCAAACTCCTACGCCGCGACCTGCCTGCCTGCCTGCGGACGCCAAGGAGAGCCAGGCTGCCGGGAAAGCGCCGGGGGAACAGCGTGTGCCTCTCATTAATCCCTGCCAATTTGGTCCATTTTCTCCTTGCGGGGTAATAAGACGCTGCCGGATCGGGCTGAAATGATGCCGCCCTGCCTGCGTTGGCTGTTTTTCACTTAAAAGGGCACCATAATAATAATAATAATAATAAAAAGATAAAAAGAAAGAAACTGTCGCATTATGCACCCGTCTCTGGGCCACGGGTGCAGACGGATGACTCATGGTTAATTAACCACCCCTTTGGCTATTTAAACACCGGTGATGGCATCTTTATTCTTGTCCTGTGTTTTTATGGCCTTCGTAGGCTGGCCTCCCATGGACAAGGGCCAAGCGGCAGAGGAGAGGGCGTTCTTCCCCCCTCTGTCTTCTCCCCACAACAGCCCTGTGAGGTGGGACGGCCACTGGCTGGGAGGCAGCAACGAGTCCCAAGGTTGCCTATAGGAGCCTAAGAGGAGCCCTGCTGGATCAGGCCAAAGCCCATCTTGCCCATCAGAACCTCAGTGGAGCCCTGCCATTGCCTGCTTCACGGAGTAGTGCGGAATCAGACCCAGTGGCTATGAGATATGAACCCAATGCTCTAACCACAACCAGGGATCTGTTCAGAACTAGAAGCTTCCCCCCCACAACATGCTTCGGACCTGTGGAAACTTCCAAACTTGGGTTTGAACAGAAGGGAGAGAGAAAACCCCTGTCTCTCATCTGCTCTTGTTGCAAGAGGGAAAATGCACTCTACATATGCCCAGGAGTCCCTCCTGGTGGCTTCCCGACACATCCTGGGCTTCAGCCACAGTCACTGTGTGCAGTGAAAGAAAGGTAAAAAAAGTCCAGTTTGAGTGTCCATCACGGATGAAACAGGGAAAAACAGTCTGAATGTCTCTTGGAAACTTTTCTCTTCCCTGCCTCACCTCAGGAGGAAGGAGAGACTTGCAAAGTGGATGGGAGGCCACCTAGAGATCCCTAGCCCTTCCCCCCTTCTTTTTAAAGACATGTTTCTATTTGTTGACGATCGCCAAAGCACAGTGCCAAAGAGATCTCCATCCCCAAGCCATTTCAGTCTGTCTAGAAGACATCTTCCTTCGTTCTTTCCTTCCCAAACTATCTAGACATACATCTTTCCTACATCTCATCGGCATGCATCTTCTTAGCCGTGTCTTTTCCTGGTCCAGGGCTCCCTGCCTTTCCTGGTGCCTCATATTCGCCACTTCTTGGGGTCTCCTGAATGGACGCGTTCGCACGTCTCTGGCCCCTGGCAAAGTCGAAGCCGCTGCTCGCCTCTTGCTGCTTCGTGCCGGTGGCAGGGTCTTCCCGGCGCTGCTCCGTTTGAAGGGCAGGGGATTCCGGCTCACTGGGGGGGTGGGATTCCACGGGATCTGGAAGGCCTCCCTTGGTTAGGATGTGCCGGGAGATCACTGTGGAGGGTAGATCCTTGGGGTGAGTATGGTAGTCCTTCATCTGCTTATATCATGAGAACATAAGAACCTGACCCCCCCCTCCCCAGCAGGATCAGGCCCCAGCCTACCTAGTCCGGCATCCTGCCTCGCACAGTGGCCTCCCAATGGCTTCTGGGCATCTCATGCAGAAGATGAAGGCAAAACCTTCACCTGCTCTTGACTCCCTGCAAATGGCCTTTCCAACCTGTAGGTGGTACCTGGGCATCCGTTCTAGTAGCCATTGATACACCTGTCCTGCATGGTTATCCATGCTCTGGCAACCTCCAGGCTAGACTACTGTAATGCGCTCTACATGGGGCTGCCCTTGAAGACGGTTCGGAAGCTGCAGCTGGTGCAGAATGCAGCTGCTAGGTTGCTGACCGGGACAGCTGGCCGGACTCACATTAAAAGAGTTGCACTGGCTGCCGATTTGCTACCGAGCCCAATTTAAAGTGTTAACTCTTACTTATAAGGCCCTAAATGAGTTGGGCCCCAAGTATCTAAAGGAACGCCTCCTCCCATATTGACTTGCCCGTGCCTTAAGATACTGGAGGGGAGGGCCTGCCTGGTTGTCCCACCCACCCTCAGCAGGAAGAGAGGGCAGGACAGAAAATAAATACATAAGCAAACAAACCACAACACATACCCAGCCTCTTTCTCTTCCCCCTGCCGCTCTCTTTCTGGCAGTGTCTGTTATCCAGGTAGACTGCCCTGACCAATGGAGGCTCAGCGGAGCATTTTCTTGGGTCCTTAGAGCTGAATGCTGGTCTGTCTTCTTATTCCTCCCCCCTCCCCTTACCTCCAGAGGGTTTGTAGTCGTCCTGGCTGAGTTGGGTTCTGCTGAACAGGGATGTGCTGTTGGGAAGGATCAGCAGGCCCAGGGAGAAGATCAGGATCTGTGGGCGGAAGGAAAAGATCGCTAGCCGTGCCGCTAGGCGACGGTTAAAGGGCCAGGGGGCAGGGATCCCATGTTCTCTGCGGCTGCGGTCCCAAAATTCCCCCTTTCTGTGCAGTGATTGAGGATGGAGGACCAGGGCTGAGATTTGCTATTCCAAACCTCTCTGGAGGGAAGTCGAGAAGGGCAGAAAAACCAAGAAGCACCCGACTGGCTGGTGAGTCTGCGTACTATAGAACTCTGCACATGCCTTTTGGTCTCAGTCCATCTGGTGTGAGGGGCTGGGGACCAAACCAGCAACCCTCTGCTTCCCAGGTAGTTTGCTCTACCGCTGAGCTACGACCACTCCGTGGGCCCGTTTACACAGTTTTCTTGGCAGAGATACAGAAGTGGTTTGCCATTGCCTATTTCCAGGGAGAGCCTGGGGATCAAACCAGCCGCCCTCTGCTTTCCAGGCACTTTGCTCTAGCACTGAGCTAGGACCACTCTGTGGACATGTCTATGCAGTTTTGTGGGCAGTGATACAGAAAATGAGAGGTTGGGGATCGAACCAGCAATTCTCTGCCAGACAATTTGCTTTTCTGCTGAGCTTCAGCCCCTCACAGACTCCATGGGCACCTCCGTGCAGTTTTCTTGGCAGGGAGATAGAAGTGGTTTGCCATTGCCTTCTTCTGAGGAGAGGCTGAGGACCGAACTGGCCATCCTCTGCTTCTGGTGAGCTACGGCCACCCCTAGAGGGCCTCTTTTAGGAACTTCCAGCTTCCATTCTCCTTGAAGCCAGGGATTATTTCTCTCCAGTGCCGCTTATTTTCGGGACCTCGGAGTTCCAACCCCAGGCCTCCCCCCAAATGTACCATGAGGCACGCGCTTGTCTGTGCTGCTTTGGTTGATGTCTTCTTGATAAGACCATGCAGCGTCTGTAGCTGGCTCACCAGGGACCTGGAATTTAGAAGCAAGTATTGTACCAAGGCATTTTGCACGGGGGGGGAACTCTAAGCCAAACCCACACTCTGTGAGTCACAGCCCACAGAGGGGCCACCACAGTCCAGGTCCTGCCCAAAAGGCACCAAGAAACAAACCACTCTCCACGTCAACAGGCACAGGGGCCAGCCCCACCCCATCACAATCCCATAAGGGCATCCAGATTTACCACATCTTAGCCATACTGGGGCATAAACGCCATTGGACATGCCCGTCTTTTGCCAGGCGACCAAGAGGTGATGGACAGCCTTCCGGAACACCTGACTGGCTGGTGTCTGATTAGTATTACGCTCTGCGCATGCCCTTTGGTCTCAGTCTGTTTGGTATGAGGGCCCCCCTCATGTTTTCCCTTCCGGTTCCGCCCTAAAGAACCCCTTGCAGCAGAAGAAACCCTCCGAAAGGGTGCCCGTGCATTTCACTCCGACAAGGGGAAACCACTAACAAGGCCACGCCAGTCTGGGTCGTCTGTACTCCACTGTGGCCATTCCCAGGTTCAGGGCCTGTGTTGCTAGTGCGGACTAGGGATGTGCACAATATTCGAAGGTATTCGAAATCTGATCGAATCTGCCCAAACTTTGACATTCGAATTCAGATCGAATGTCCATAACTTCGAACTTAAAGACGCAAAGAAATTTCAAATTTCTGATCTATTCATTCAGATCTATTTGTTCGGATTGCCTCATCTGTACGCATTTGTGCGGATCTGTAGGGGGTGAAAACGGGTTGCATATGGGATAACTACAGGATGCACACGGACCTGTACAGATGCGTACGGGATGCGTAACTATGCGTACGGTCACATACAAATGTTGTCGACATTCGTAAGTGCAAATTCAAATAAAAAATTCGAAGGAACAGGTTAGAATTTGCTTAATTCGAATCGAATCTGGTTAAATTTGAATTTCCAAATATTCGAATCAAATTGAATTTTCCGCTATTCGGTTCAAACCGAACTGAATCCCGAAAATTGCATTTGTGTACAACCCTCTTGTGGACCCATCCAGATGGCGGCAGGAAGGGGATCGTGGGACACTCACATATTGTGCGTTTCGAGTTCCTGCACTTTCTTCCTCAGCTCTTGGTTCTGGGCGGAACACGCAGCCACCCTGTTGGGGGAAGAACGAAAGAGAACATGGGGGCATCTGTTTGCTCTCTGCGCACTACCTGGCGCCCAGGTAGGCTGCAAAGGCTGATGGGAACTGGAGTCCCCGTCCTCACCTGCTCTCCAGCCCGTCGATGTACTCCTTCTTCCGCCTGCGGCTGTCCTGAGCCGACTGCTTGTTGCGGATTTTCCTCCGCACTTTCTTGAGGATGCGCTCCTCCGCCTGGTTGGGGAGGGATCAGGAGAGGAGTTCGATTACTCATGCCTGCTGAGGAAGGAAGCGGCTATGTGGCCCTGTCTCTGCTGGTGCCGTCGGGAGGTGCAACTGCGGGGCCAACACCAAGGAGACCCTCCCATCGCTTCCCATCTCATCGCTTCCCCCGCAAGGGGTGATGTTTGGCATAAAGCAGTTTTGGGCGACGAAGTCCTTTGTGGGGACCACCCACAGGGCTGTCGGAGGAGGGTTGCTCTCTTCTAATGCGGAGGGCCATATACCTTACTGAGAGGTAGGTTGCTCTGGAGCAAAATCCCCTCCTGGCTCAATAGGCGGCGTTCTTCCTCCGTCAAGCAAAGGCCCTGGAGATGGAGATGATCGAAGGAGTCCTGGACCCAGAGCGGTAGAGGCAGTTAGTCAAAACCTCAACAGTCCCTTTATTGAGATGAATTTGGACATGAATATATGAATCAGATGCCCAGACATTAGCTTTTTAGTATTCATACGAATACAAATATTTTGAGTTATTTGTGCAAATAATTTGGATATTCGTATGTGTGCTAGGAGCGTGTACAAATATTTGAAGGTATTCAGAATTCGATCAAATTCTTCCAAATTTTGAATCAAATATCCATAAATTCAAATCTAAAAATTCAAACGAAATTCAAATTTTGGGTCTATTTGTTCACATTATCCGGACAGACGCACGTGTACAGGCTCCTACAGGATGCGTACTTGCACGTATGCAACGTTCCCGCATCCGTACACATCCGTACGGGATGAAAATGGGTTGCAAACGGGATAACGACGGGATGTATACGGACGAGTATAGATGCGTATGGGATGCATAACAATGCATACGGTGTCCTGCCCTGTCCTGCCAGTCCAGTCTCCTCAGGGGAGGAGAGTGCAGTTTCAAGGGCACAACGGTCTGGGCAGCAACCGGGGCACACCAGCGCAGACGTTGAGGGTCAGGGGCCAGTTTTGGGGAAGCACACAGACAGCTCTGGGGATGAGAGCTCAGACAGGCAGCCCCAAGAGCTCCCCTCCTGCCTGCTGCTTCGACAGCAGAAACAGGTGAGGCGCAGATCACCACAGCTGGCACAGCTGCACTGGCAAGGCCATGGTGCGGCCTCCCCTACTTAACTGAGCAGCACATACTGGGTCGGTGTTGCAGACAAAACTTGTGCAACTCCCATCCATGCCTTTGCCTGCAATCCTGACTCTTGAGCCCTGCTGTGATTCTGCCGTACTTCTGGAACCCCAACTTGAACTGACCTGACTCTGGCTGTGACTTTTGCTGAGCCTCTGGAACCCTGACTTTGGACTGACCTGACTCTGGCTGTCACTTTTGCTGAGCTTCTGGAACCCTGACTTTGGACTGACCTGACGCTGACTGCTCTTGAGGCCCCAACGGACTGCCGTACGCACGTGCCTGTGTCTGCCTCGCTGCCCTCGCCCGCCTGAGACACGACATACGGGCACATACGAATGTTGTTAACATTCAGAAGTGCAAATTTGAATGGAAAATTCGAGTGAATGGATTTGGCTTCGCTTAATTTGAATCAGATTTGGTTAAATTTGAATTTCAAAGGTTTGAATCGAATTGAATTGTATCCTGGAAACTGCATGCCTGCACACCCCTAATGTGTACATATACGCACGCATCTTGTGCGCCTCTGTACGCATCCGTACGGATATGTACAGGATGAAAACAGGATGCTTACGGGATAAAAACGGGATGTGTACGGATGCCTATGAGATTCGTATCATTGGAAACGTATTGAATATTCGAACAAATAGATAGGAATCGTATCAGTTTGAATGTCCAGACATCCGTTTTTCTTTATTCGTACCAATTTGGACTTTGAGATATTCAATTCATTACGAATAAGAGCTTTTCATTGTTTGGATTGGGTTAACAAGAAGGCCTCTGAGCACCTACAGAGGGCTCCCTGTGCCAAATTGATTCTTGACGATGCGCCCTCAGGATCCATGGCCTGTGGCAAACGCCCTTTGGCCATCTGGCCGGAACCCACGTGTTGCAAAAAATGACCAGCTGGCACAGCGGGGCGCCAGCAAGACCAACTGGAAAGCCGGTTTGTGCAAACTGAATGAATTTACCCAGGTGCCTTTGCACCTATTAGCCTGCTCAGGTATAGAGCATCCATTCACTTCTGCTTACCTGAGCTGTCGAAATATCTGCCATGCTGGTCTGGCCGGGATCCGCAAAGAAACTGAATGGCGTGTTGCTCACAATGGAAGCCTCCGAGGCTGCTGGGGAGGCGGTCCAGTTCTCTGGGGGGGGGGGGGGAGGAAGAGGGAGGAGGTCATCGTAATCAATCATCATCATCATAGAATCGTAGAATTATAGAGTTTTAAGGGAGCCGCAGGGTCATCTAGTCCAACCCCCTGCTCAATGCAAGGGCCTGTTCTAGGGGTGAAAGTATTTGAAATTCAATCAAATTCATCTGAATTTCGACATTGAAATCCGGATTGAACGTCCATAAATTCTTATGGACCAGATGGGCTGTGGCATGATCTAGGAGGGCTCCTCTTAGGTTCTTATGGACCAGATGGGCAGTGGCCTGATCCAGCAGGGCTCCTATTAGGTTCTTATGGCCTAGATAGGCTGTGGCCTGATCCAGCAGGGCCCCTCTTAGGTTCTTATGGACCAGATGGGCTATGGCTTGATCCAGCAGGGCTCCTCTTAGGTTCTGATGGAGTAGAAGAGCTGTGGCCTGATCCTGCAGGCCTCCTCTTAGGTTCTTATCGACCAGATGGGCTGTGGCCTAATCCAGCAGGGCTCCTCTTAGGTTCTTATGGACCAGATGGGCTGTGGCCTGATCCAGCAGGGCCCCTCTTAGGTTCTTATGGACCAGATGGGCTGTGGCCTAATCCAGCAGGGCTCCTCTTAGGTTCTTATGGACCAGATGGGCTGTGGCCTGATCCAGCAGGGCTCCTCTTAGGCTCTTATGGACCAGATGGGCTGTGGCCTGATCCAGCAGGGCCCCTCTTAGGTTCTTATGGACCAGATGGGCTGTGACTTGATCCAGCAGGGCTCCTCTTAGGTTCTTATGGAGCCATCAGGGTGGTGGACTGGTCCAAGGTTTCTCTGAAACCCTCCAAGATGATGACGGATAACGTCTGGAGAGCTCAAAGTCACCCATTCTGAACTTCGGTCGTTGGAGGGAGCACTCAGGAACTTTCCCACCACCCCACACTTACCCAGGGGGCTGGAGTGAAGTCCGCCGGGTTGTGCCACTTCTTCAACCATCCCTGTGTCGCAGATCACCTCGTAGATGACGGTGGGGGATAGGTCCAAGGGGACCGGCTCATTCTGCGAAGGTGTGTCTTCCCGCGGGTCATCGGAAATCCCGCTGTCACTTTCGGGTGAGGCCAGAGGACTCCTTGAGTAGTAGACATCGTTGGGGTTGATCAGGAGTTGTAAAAGGTCCTCCGTGTCACTGTCGTTCAGATCCTATCAGGGAAGGATTGACGGGTTAGTGGGATGGGACTTGGGGTTTTTTTCCACTGTCACTAGAAGTACCCATTAAGTACCCATTAATGGGTAAAAAATACCATTACGTACCCATTAATGGGTACTTAATGGGTACTTTTAGTGACAGTGGAAAAACACCCTTGGGCTGCCCAGAAGTTGGTGGTGTGTCCATGGCTGTGGTCACACCTTCACTTTAAACCTTCTTTGGTCTATCTTCAGGTCTGTCTGGTTTATTTTAGGGATGTTCATGAACATTCGAAATTCGTCCGAATTCGGACATTTGGACTTGATTTGAATATTACCATAGTCGTATGCTAACATTTGAACGAATTTGGAACCTTCCTGGATGGAAAGCCCATGAATAAAGCGGACAGAAATGAAGAGGTGTGAGCAGTCGGAGCTGAAGATGGGCCTGAGAAGGCTTAAAAGGAAAGTGTGATCACGGCCCACGTGGCTGCCCTGGTAGATCAGCGTGGAAGATGGTAAAATGGAGGCTTCCTTAATTTATTTATGTATTTATGTATTTACCTTTTTATCCTGCCCTGTACCCAGACGTCTCCGGGTGGGTAGCAACATTTATAATCAAACATTAAAACAATAACAGTATTTATTAAAACAATATTGAAAGGGAAAACTTTCGCCGAAGGCCAGGGCAAAGAGATGTGTCGTCACTACCTTCCTAAACATGTACAGTGAATGTGGTACATGCACCTCAAGGGGGAGACTATTCCATAGCCTCGGGGCCATCACTGAGAAGCCCCTCTCCCGGGTGCCCACCCCTTTTGCTGATAAGGGTGGTGGGACAACCAGGAGGGCCTCCCTTCCAGATCTTAAGGCACGGGCAGGTCGATACGGGAGGTGTTCCTTCAGATATTTGGGTCCCAAGTCATTTAGGGGCTTATAACTTAAAGTTAAGACCTTGAATTGGGCTCGGTAGCAAATCGGCAGCCAGTGCAACTCTTTGAAGACCAGCATGATGTGCGTCCAGCCAGGTGTTCCGGTCAGCAACCTAGCAGCTGCATTCTGCACCAGCTGCAGCTTCCGAACCGTCTTCAAGGGCAGCCCCATGTAGAGCGCATCACAGCAGTCTAGTCTGGAGGTTACCAGAGCGTGGATAACTGTGGCCAAGTGATCTCTGTCCAGAAAAGGATTCTGAGGATATGTGATCTTTTCTCTTGAGGGGTTTGGATATTTTCCTAACCCCATTTAGCTTCTCGAGGAAAGCTGCCTGGTGGAATATCTAGATGATCTCAGTTCATCGTCCTGCTTTATTTTGAGTAAGTGAGGGGAGAGAAGAAGCCATTCTCCCCGTTGTTGACCAACGTTCTCCAACTCCTGAAGCGGTTGAGCTTTGAACAAGGAAATGCAAAGAGTACCCCCTACCCAGCTATGAATCAGTGAGCAAACATTTGAAAAATGCAGTTTTTCCAGACTCACCTGCGCGCTACCTGGTGCCCAGGACTCGTAAACCTTCTCTGGAACACACCCATATGCATGATCTTGAAGCGGGAAGGTAAGTTTGACATCGTTGGCCGGAAGAGGTCCGCTGGGGTCCACTTCCTCCTGGGCATCCAAGAGGAACTCTAGGAAATTGGGGCTGTTGGACGCCATAGACTGGGAGGGAGAAATCGTAGCAGCTTTAGCTTGCAGGAATGCTTAAAGAGTAAAGGAAATGCAACTCTTTGAATGCTCCGTAGCTGCAGTCTTCCAGGCTACTCAGCCAAGTCTACGGAGGGAGTGGCCATAGCTATGAGGTGGAACAAGGTGCCTGGAAAGCAGAGAGTTGCTGGTTTGATCCTTGGTCTCTCCCTGGAAATAGGCAATGGCCAACCACTTCTGTATGTCTGCCAATAAAACTGCACAGAGGGGCCCATGGAGTGGTCTTAGCTTTATGGTAGAGCAAAGTGTCTGCAAAGTAGAGTGTTGCCAGTTTGATACCTAACCTCTTCCTGGAGGTAGGCAATGGCAAACTACTTCTGTATCTCTGCCAAGAAAACTGCATAGGGGGCCCATGGAAGGAGGAGGAGGAGTTGGCTTTTCTGTTCCACTTTTTGCACCCTTAAGGGAGCTCAAAGCTGCTGACAAGCCTTCAGTGTACTCCCCACAGCAGACACCCTGAGGTAGGTGGGGCTGTGAGAGCTGTGACTAGCCCAAGGCCACCCAGCTGGCTTCACAGAGGAGCGTGGAATCAAACCTGGTATTCCCAGATAAGGCGTCTGGCTCCCTAACCGCTAGACCAAACTGGCTCATGGAGCGGTCTATAAAGCAGGAGGTTGCTGCTTGAATGCTCAGCCTCTCTCCAGAAGTAGGGAATGGCCAACCACTTCTGTATCCCTGCCAAGAAAACTGCACAGAGGGGCCCATGGAGTGGTCTTGGCTTTGCGGCAGACCAACGTGCCTGGAACTGAAGTGGACCGAAGCTGGAATAAACCTCCAGTGTGACCCCAGATTGAAAGAAAGCAGCTCCTCACTTTGCTGATTTATTCTGTCTCTCTCTGAAAGTGGACTAAAGCTGGATTAAGCCTCCGGGGTGACCACAGGTGTAGATGCGGGCCTTAGTTCCCTGGAAGAATAAGCGTGAAGCAAACCCTTTGAAGCAGCCTTTGAAAGTCTCCCAAAGAGACCGGCGGGTCTTTGGCACAGGATGTTGTCCCTTTATGCCCCCTTACCTTCCTGCCGCTGGCTTCCAGACCGTCTCTGCGTGGCTCCCCCCTCTCCTGCATCCAGCCTGCACCAAACAAGGAAGCCCTTGTTTCCTTCTGTACAGGATCCAGTGTCCTGGATCAGCCATGCCAAGGTCCACCCACGGGGCTTAAACCAATGAAAAGGGCCAGAGGCGATCAGGTATGCACACCTGCCTCTCCAGGCGGAACAGCAACACTGGCTAAGACACACGCAGTGCAGCAGAAGGAGGAAAAGAGAGTCACACCTGCTCTTCCAAGCAAACAGAGGAACCGTTTCAACCATGTTCAGTCCATGGTGGCATAAAAATCGCCCCAAGTGTCTTCCGTGACACCCTGATCTGGACACTTGCCCGAAACACTTGCACCCACCCCTGGCCCTTCTGCTCTGTTGCCCAGGCCTGAAGATCTGGAAGGGAGGCCCTCCTGGTTGTCCCACCACCCTCAGTAGTAAAAGGGGTGGGCACCCGGGAGAGAGCCTTCTCAGTGATGGCCCCCAGGCTATGGAATAGTCTCCCCCTGGAGGTGCACCGGGCCCCTTCGCTGTATATGTTTAGGAGAGCAGTGTAGATGCACCTCTTTGCCCCAGCGGTTGTATTACATAATCAAGCATGAGGTGGGGGAGCTGTTTCTCTTTCCCGGGTTGTGGTCACACTGAAGGTTTAATCCAGCTTCAGTCCACCTTCAGAGCGAGAGGATCCATCAGCAAAGTGACCAGTTGTTTCCTTTTAGTATTAAACAACTCAGAAAATTTACCTTTAGGATGGATAATATGGAAAGAAAATGACTGAAGAAGAGATGGCTTTTCTACTCTACTTTTCTCACCCATTTAAGGGGGCTCAAAGCGGCTGACAAACCTTCTGTTCTTCTCCCCACAACAGAAGACCCTGTGAGGTGGGTGGGGCTGTGGGAGCTCAGAAGAGAGTTGTGGCTGGCCCAAGGTCACCCAGCTGGCTTCATGGGGGAGGGCAGAATCAAACCTGGTGACTCCCAGATAAGATTCTGGCTCCCTGACCGCTAGACCAAACTGGCTCACCTTGCTGAGTTGTTCTCTAGCTCTGAAGGCGGACTGAAGCTGGTTTGGACTTCAGGTGTGACCACAGCCCTGGAGGCTTTAAATCATGTTCTAATCGCCTTCTAAGAATTATGTTTTGCATTTTAATGTGCTGAATCTCTTAAATGTTTTTATGTATATTGTTGGTTTTAAAATTGGCTTTAATTTGTTGTTTTAAAGGTTGTTACCCGCCCTGAGACCTTCAGGTATAAGGTGGGATAGAAATATGAATGAATGAAAACATTAGAGCTTTATTGTTGTTGTTGTTGTTGTTAATACTATTAATATTTTTTATTTATTTATTTAAGGAATTTATATCCCGCCCTTTACCAAATGGCTCCAGCGTAGGTTACAATGGGGATAAAACAAATCAAATATTAAAACATAATTAAAAATATAACAACAACCCCCCCCCCCCGCCTCTGGACAGCTCCCTGAGGAAGCTGTTTAAAAGGCAACAGCCTGGGTGGCAAGATACCTGTTCGCCAGGTGCCAAAAACTATCCAGCGAACCTCAGGAGGGAGGCTGTTCCAGGGTCTGGGGGCCACCACCGAAAAGGCCCTCCTGCAAGCCCCTATGGAACTCCCAGAAAGGCGCCTCCTTGAGATCTCAGTGCCCAGGCAGGTCTAGATGGGGTATCAAGTAGGAAGGTTGTAGCGTTGGATGGAGCTGCATTTTGTATCATTGATGCGTTTTTGTTTAGGGATGGAGAAATGGAAATAAATACAAATAATTCTGGTCATAAGGGACGCCAAATATTTTATTGCCTTTAAACCAGCGATGGGTCAAAAAGGCCGATGGTTCTGTCTGATGGCCCTTGCGACCAGCAGGGGAGAGGCAGAAGGACTGCCAGGTTCTTTTCGCGGGAAAACTATTGAATATACTATGCAAATTTATGAATAGAGGACTAAGACAGGCGCTGCGTGTTTCTCATTGGGTCTCCTACCTGCCACTCAAAACGCCCCCTCCTCCCGCTTCGGTTGGCGGAAAAGACAGCCAATGAGAACTCTTCCTTCACTTCCCCGGCCCTCGCCCTGCAGTCTCCGCCCACCCTCGGACGGTCAGGCCCTCAGGCTGAGATTCTGATTGGCCGAAGGCAGGGCCTTTTGTTCCGATGTCCCGCGCCACGCCCCCTTGGAACGTTCCTGGGGCTTCCGGCGCCCCCATTGGTTGGGCGGTTTCCGCTTCCCTCCCTAAGCTACGCCCCTTAATCGTTAACGCCGCGCCCTTTCGAACGTTCCTGGCGTTCCCGGCGCTCCCATTGGCTGGCTGTTTCCCTTCCTTTCCTTTATCCTCCCCTTAAGCTCCGCCCCTTCGAGCGTCCAGGCATTGGCGGAGGTGAGAGCGCCGCTGCGCTGGAAGGGGAAGCGGAGGTGAGTTTCGTGCCCGGGGAGGGGGGAGGAGCAGGAGCGCGTTCGTTCGTTCGTTCGTTCAAGGAAAAGCCACAAGCGGAGGGCCTGCAGTTCCCTCCTTGCCAGGAGTATAGCCTGCGGGACTCAGCGAGACTTGTTCCCCCGGGGCGTATCAAGAAGGCCTCGGTTGGGAGGCGCTCCTTTCTAAGGTGAGCCGCTTTGGCCTAGTGGGAGTAGCGGGTTTGATTCCGCCCTCCCCCACGAAGCCAGCTGGGTGACCTTGGGCTAGACACAGGCATTTCCTGAGCTCTCGCAGCCCCACCTGCCTAACAGCGTGTCTGTGGTTTGGGGAGAAGAACAGAAGGTTTGTCAGCTGCTTGGAGCCCCCTTAAATGGGTAAGAAGAACGAGGTAGAAAAGCCGACTCTTCTTTTTCCTCCATGAAGCCAGCTGGGTGACGTTGGGCTAGTCAAGGGTCCCTTTCTGAGCTCTCACGGCCCCCCACCTGTCTCACAGGGTGTTTTGTTCTGGGGAGAAGAACAGAAGGTTTGTCAGCTGCTTTAAGTCCCCTTAAAAGAGAAAAGTGGGGTGGAAAAGCCAACTCTTCTTCCTCCATGAAGCCAACTGGTTGGCCTTGGGCTGGTCACAGCCCTCTTCTGAGCTCTCACAGCCCCACACACCTCACAGGGTGTTTTGTTGTGGGGAGAAGAACAGAAGGTTTGCCAGACGCTTTGAGTCCCCTTCAATGGGAAAAGTAGGGTGGAAAAGCCAAGTCTTCTTCTATTAATCTTTGCTTGTTCCAGATTCAGCTTTTAAGCAAAACCTAAGGAGGAAAATCTTCCTTAATTGTAGCCATTTTTCCAATAAAGACCAAGGCTGGCTTGCAACTTTGTCCAGGTTTTTAATTTTGGCCCACTGTGTGTTTGAGTTTGACACCCCCGCCTTAGGTCTGCCTCCACTTTGGGGGTTCCTTGGGGAGATTCCCCCCCTTATACTGAGCTCAGGGAGCACTGGAACAGCTTTTGGAACCTCCCTTGCCTTGCATCTGCTTTCAGCCAGCAGGTGCAGAAGCAGCTGTTGTGTGGCTCCCCAGATATTGCTGAACTACAACTCCCATCCTCCTTTGCCGAGGGGTCTGGGGCTGCAGCTGAGCGCGGTTCTTCGTAGGAGTTTCGCACCCTGCCCAGAGTCTTTGCCACTCCGAATTTTGCGGAGGGAAAACAAGGGGTGAAATAAAGAGGGCCACCCCTGGGACCCACAAGGAGTGGCCGGCGATGGCCGGTTGCGACTTTCCCCTTGGCACGGAGGTTGCTTTCCCAGCGGCAAGAGTGAGCAGGGCTTTAACGGGAACCTTGAAGTGAGTCACCCTCTTAATCCGGGAATTTCCTGGAGGAGGAAGGCGGGCAGGATTTCCTCACCCCGAGCTACCTGAGATTGGTTCCCCTTGAGGAAACCAGGAAACCAGGCAAAAGGGAGTGGAAATTCGCATTATTTTTCTGGAGCTCCTGCCTTTTAGGAAATACTTGCCAAAGGCCCTTATTTAACTTTTGCTTTCAATGAGCCAAACCTCACGAAGCAAGGCGGTTTTTTACCCTCCTAACAATCCTTGACAGCAGGGAAGAAGAAGAAGAATTGGCTTTTCCAGCCTGCTTTTCTCACCCTTTTAAGGGGACTCAAAGCGGCTGACAAAGCTTCTGTTCTTCTCCCCACAAAAGAACACCCTGTGAGGTAGGTGGGCCGTGAGAGCTCGGAAGAGAGCTGTGATGAGCCCAAGGTCACACAGTTGGCTTTGTGGAGGAAGAAGTGCTGGTTTTTCTACCCCACTTTTCTCACCCATTTAAGGGGACTCAAAGCAGCTGACAAACCTTCTGTTCTTCTCCCCACAACAGAATACCCTGTGAGGTGGGTGGGGCCGTAAGAGCCCAGAAGAGAGCTGTGACTAGCCCAAGGTCACCCAGCTGGCTTCATGGAGGAGTGCAGAATCAAACCCAGTATTCCCAGAGAAGAGTCCAGCTCCCAACCACTGGACCAAGCTGGAAAGGGGAGTTTCTTCTCAGCGCTGCCCCTGGTTGATCGGCTGACCCCATATATCCCCTTTTCCTCCCCTGCAGGTCGGCGGCAGCGTCGGCAGGCCCTTGATCCGAATCGCCGGCCGAAAGGGCATGCTGTGAGCCGGACGGGAGCTGAGTGCAGGGCGGCGGATAAGCGTGGGTGCGACGGGCGCTGCGTCTGGCGCGATGGCGTCGTCGTCGTCCCTGGGGCAGGAGCTTGAGCTGCGAAGGATGGTGTGGGAGCCGTACACACACGTGGCCAAGCTTGGCTCCGCAAGAGGCCTAGAACTGAAGCTGGGAGCCCTGTGCCTGTTGCTGGTGGTGACCCTCCTGTGCGGCTTCCTTCCCTTGTGGGTGTTCCGCCGGCCGGGGGCTCTTGTGGCTACTTCAGGTACGGATGGAGCAAACGGTCCGCAGTCTCCTTCTCCCTGTCAGGACGTCCCGGGGCTCGATTTGGGGGTCTCTCGTGCTTGGATGTGCAGGGTCCTCTTGAAACAGGTGTGAGCCACTTTGGGCTTGCAGTTAAGACACCCGGACTCTCCTCTGGAAGTTCCCCAGATCGATTCCGCACTCCTCCATGAAGCCACCTGGGTGGCCTTGGGCTAGTCATGGCTCTCTTTCTGAACAGCCCCCACCTACTTCACGGTGTATCTGTTCCTTGGCGGAAGAGCAGAAGGTTTGTCAGCAGCTTTGAGCCCCCTTAAGGGCGGGAAAAACGAACTCTTCTGATCTGGCAGTCTCCTGGTTCGATTCTGCACTTCTCCACAAATCCAGCTGGGTGGCCTTGGGGTAGTCACAGCTCTCTTCTGAGCTCTCACAGCCTCAACTCCCCCACAGGGTGTCTGTTGTGGGGAGAAGAACAGAAGCTTTGCCAGCTGCTTCGAGTCCTCTGTGGGGAGAAGAACAGAATGTTTGTCAGCCGCTTTGAGTCCCCTTAAATGGGTGAGAAAAGCGTGGTAGAGAAGCCAACTCTTCTTCTTCTTCTTCCAGCATCCACCCGAAGGAAAGCCTTAAGTCTAGTGAGCTGCTTTGCTGGCGGCGTTTTCCTGGCGACGTGTCTCCTGGACCTGATTCCTGATTATCTTGCCAGCATCAATGAAGCTCTCGAAGACTTGGGGGTCACGGTGAGTGACAGCCAGCAGGAAGGGGGTGCCAGAGCTGGTGGACGGGTGACCCTTTCCGGGTGGTAGGACAGGGAGTTTCCTTCCTAATTATTCCCAGCATTGAATTAGCTTTTAAGTGGATTCAGGTCGGATTTGATGCTTTCAGAGCACGGATACGTTATGGGATACGTACCGGATACGTATTGGTTTGTGTCAGATATTCGTACAAACGCGTTCCTATCGAATGGAATCCTGCCACTTTCGAAGGGGAATTTTGCCGAACGAATGCGGATTGTCTTAACATGAATGCGGATTGTTGTTACAAATCAAAAGGCCACCAAGCCCTAGTATTCAAAGTTCGGGGCTGGAGGGACCAGATGTCGTGGTTGGGGGCACCTTTCCACCCAAATCTTTCCCGCTAACCTGTTTCCCTGCCTTGCCCCTGCAGCTTCGTTTTCCCCTGCAAGAGTTCATCCTGGCCATGGGCTTCTTCTTGGTCCTCATCATGGAGCAGATCGTCTTGGCCTACAAGGATCCCTCCGGCACCCTGGAAGAGACGCAGACCCTCCTCAGCTCTGGGGCACACGGGTCCCCTTCTATCAACGAGCAGGGCTGGCCCGGCGGTCCCCTGACACCCCAGCTCCCCCGGGAGCGCCCTCACGTCCACGTGGATTTCAACGCCCACTCGGCCATCCGCTCCGTGGTGCTGCTCCTGGCCCTGTCGCTGCACTCCGTCTTCGAGGGCCTGGCCGTGGGCTTGCAAGAAGAGCCCGCCCAAGCCCTGGAGATCTGCCTGGCTCTGCTGATCCACAAAGGAGCCATCGCCTTCAGCCTCAGCTTCAAGTTGCTCCAGGGCTGCCTCCGCCCAAGGGTGGTGGCCGGCTGCCTGCTCCTGTTCTCCATCATGTCGCCGCTGGGCATCGGCTTGGGCGTGGCGTTGACCGAGACCCCCCAGGCCTCCCTCCACCACCTCTCCCGCAGCGTGCTGGAGGGCCTGGCCACCGGCACCTTCATCTACATCACCTTCATGGAGATCTTGCCTCACGAGCTCAGCTCCTCGGAGCAGCGGATCCTCAAAGTGATCGTCCTCTTGGCGGGATTCGCCGTCGTCACCAGCATCCTGTTTATTAAGATCTGAAGACCCACTGGGGGGGGGGGGCATTGACAGAGGGGGGAATACGAGAAAAAAGACCCCCACTTTGCATGATTTGTGTCTCTCTCCGGCCCCTTGTGGGTAGCAAAAGCAGTTCACCAGCATTGACCATGGGGTAGGAGGAAGCCAGCCAGCCAGCCAGCCAGCTACCCTCTCCAGGTTATTTCTTTTCTTGTTTTTTCCTGACAGTGGTGCTTGTTTTCCCTCCAAACAAACAAACGAACAAAAAAGGGATCCCTTTCTAGATCCAAGTTCCAAGTGTCTCCCTTTCTTTCTCAAAACTGGGTGGGAACTTGTGAGGCCGCGGTCCCCAAACCAGCTATAGGATAGGATGGGATGCTGCCAAGGTGGCTCCTGAGCAAAATTTGGGCTGGACACCTTGGCTAGGCCTCAGATCGCTCGGCTCAAATTCCGATTTCTCTCTCTTTTTTTTTTTTAAAGCAGCAAAATATTTAGGAACGAACTGAAAGCGAAGCTCCGTTGTAGGTTCGAACCAGGTTTCTCTTGCTAAAATGAAGGGAACAGGATGTTCCGGAAAGGCAGGCCCCGGGGACTTTGGCCAAAGTTGCTCCACGCTGTCTCCTATGGGCTTGATACTTTGGGAAAAGGATGCTGGACCACGTGGGTTATTGGCCAAACTTGGCACTGCGCTTTTGATCACCTGAAGGCTGAAGCAGCACAGCTTTGCCTTGATATCTTTTGTGCCTTAAATATTTTTAATGGACTCTTGCTTGCTTGTGTGTGTGTGTGTGTGATTGTGTGATTGAGACAGAGAGAGGAAGAAAGGGAGTATGGACTCTTCATCTCTAGCAGAAGAACGTTCGAATAATAGGGATTGTCATAACAGGTCTTCCTTCCGTTTCCGGAGGCTCTCTGCAAAGTGCCATATTGTTGCTTCTTTCTGGTCTCAGCGTAATCTTGACTTGCCGGGTGACCTTCACGTTCAGGGCTGCGAAGACTGGGTCAGAAGTCAGCCCCTTTGGAGGCTCCTGTTGCAAACCCAGCAGAGCAGACAGCGCTCCTGGTGCGCGGATGATTTCCCTTCGTGCCTTTGGCGGTGAAGGGCGACCGATAGAGCATCCGGGCGCTGAATTAGCAGGCATTCCCTGTGGAAGGCTGCGATTTGTATGAAGAAAATCTGTATGGTTACCTTCACTGAATGAACAGTTTATTATTATTGTTGTTGTTGTTGTTGTTGTTTGCAGGAATAAAATGCTGATTATCTTCTGAGTGGTCCCTAAGTTTCTCTACACAAACAGAGGCAGCTTTTGGCAAAATAATAATAATAATAATAATTCATCCATATCCCTAATTCTGTTTTTGCATATTCTGTTACTCTACAGTATGAGAGATAAATCTGCAATTTCCAGTTCCAGGCTGTGGTATTTTTACGCACTAGGATAACAAAATGTAGTAAATATTTGGGATATTAGCATCTGGTAAGAGATGAAGAATGCAAAGTTCTGGTTAAGAATTAATAAGAATTCCAATTATCTTTGCTAGTTTCTGTTTCTAGCAATTGCCAGAATCTCAGAATAGATGGACACCCCTGTGTATCTCCTTGTTATCCAGAGCATCTGGATATGACCAGAACAGCCTGATACTTGGATTTCAGCTTAAGTCCATAAGAGGAACCCTTTTCTATCAGGCCACAGACCATCCGCTCCAACATCTTACCCCACACAGTGGCCTGCCAATGGCTTCTGGGCATCTCAAGCAGAAGATGAGGGCAAACCATCCACCTGGTCTCGGGCTCTTTTCGGAGGCCTGCCTGCCTGCCTCTCCAACCTGGATGTGGTTTTTGGGTACCCATTCTAGTAGCCAGTGACACACCTGTCCCCACCATCAGTTTGTCTATAAAGACACAAGAGGAGCCCTGCTGGATCAGGCCACAGCCCATCCAGTCCATAAGAACCTAAGAGGAGCCTTGCTGGATCAGGCCACAGCCCATCCAGTCCATAAGAACCTAAGAGGAGCCCTGCTGGATCAGGCCACAGCCCATCTAGTCCAGCATCCTGTCTGCCACAGTGGCCCACCAATCTTTTCTGGGCATCTGAAGCGAAAGACAAAGCCAAACCTTCACCTGCTCTCAGCTCCCTGCAAATGGCCTTTAGAGGCCTCCTGACTGTCTCTCCACATGGAGGTGGTACCTAGGCATTCATTCTAGGGCGGCTATACACCTGCCATGCACGGATTTGGCTAACCCTGTCTTGAAGCCATCTAGGCGGGTTGCTGTCACCACCTCCTCTGGCAGAAAATTCCACAAACCAATGGCCCTCTGGGTGAAAGACTACTTCCCCACGTTGGTCCTACCCCTCTTGCCCATCAGCTTCATAGAGGGGCCCCTGGATCTCTTGGTCAGCGCTAGAGGAAATCTCTTTTTCCCTCTCTCTATCCACCTTTTCCACACCATGCGCGGCTTGATGTACTTCCATCAGGTCGCCGCCTCAACGCCGTCCTCCCCGCCTGCCCTTTTCCTTCCCTCCCATCTTTTTGTGGCTGTTTCCCTTCGAGTGCTCGGGCTTTCGAAAAGTTGCTTTCCAAAAGGGTTTTGTTCTGCAACGAACCGTTTCCTGTCGCTCGCCAGCTGGCGCGGAGCTAAAGACGCCCACGGCGGGAGTCATTTTGGTGCATGGCTCGGTCGCTGTGTGGAAATGAACGTGGTTTCCTCCCAGGGCTTGGTTTAGCAAGTGATTTCTTAATATGGTGCACAGCTCTTTTGTTTGTTTATTTTTTTCCCCTCTTTGGATGACCATGGGCCCTTCAAGGTGGGAAGGGCATGTGTCCGATGCCAAACCTTTTCCCTCCCCACCCCCTTTCTTTTTCTCCGAGGTCAAGCATTTTGGCAGCAAGGTCAGCCTCTTGCTATCTTCCAGGAAATTCCATTTGGTCACCCAGTACTTTCCCCTGGCTAGATTTCGACAAAACCCGCTGCTCCCGGGGCAGTGCGGCTCTGCTTAGAAAGACGCTTAGCAAAGCTGATGTTTAGTTGTTTCTGACCCAGGACAAGAGGACAGAGTGTTTGGCCTTTATTTGCTGTGCTTTTTAACTTTGTGTTCCAGCTGTTTGAGCAGTCAGGTTACCCTGCACAGTGTGACCTCTGCTTTTTTTGCAGATTGTTGTTGTTGGTGTTTTGTTTTGTTTTTTCAGTTCCCCGGGCAGTTGCTATTGTTTCTGTGTGAGGGGTCGTGCGGAGAACTTTTCCCTCTGCGCACACAGAGCATGTGAAATAATGTGCCCTACATTCCTTTCTCGCCAGACAAAAACCACGGATGAATTGCGCCGTGCCAGATTGCTAATGACTGGAGAATAAAGCCAGGGCATGGTTGCAAACTCTGTGTGTTTGCGCGCATGTCTCCCCCCTGGTGCTTGTGTTAAAATGAAGATGGGAAGCGATTCCACCAACCTAGAAGATGAAATCTTGGTTATAGAGAAGACATATAAAGTGGCTAATCTTGCCATCCTTCCAGGGGGTGGGTGGGTGGGTGGGTGGGTGGTGGTCTAGTGGTGGCAGCCTAGATCATTCTGCCCTCTGGATAGGCCCTGATAATCCGGAGCTGCTTCCTTGCAGGACTGGGTCCCTCTTGTCAGATGCTCTGGACTCCACCTGGTCTCAGCCACACCAGAGATCACAAAGGACAGCTACTCATGGCTTTAAGGTGATGGATAGCCTTGACTTCCGTATCTAAGAAGAAGAAGAAGAGTTGGCTTTTCTATCCTGCTTTTCTCACCCATTTAAGGGGACTCAAAGCGGCTGACAAAGCTTCTGTTCTTCTCCCCACAACAAAACACCCTGTGAGGTAGGTGGGGCTGTGAGAGTTCAGAAGAGAGCTGTGACTAGCCCAAGGTCACCCAGCTGGCTTCATGGAGGAGTGCAGAATCAAACCCAGTATTCCCAGATAAGAGTCCAGCTCCCTAACCACCTCCAAAACCACATCTGGGAGAACTCTAGACAACTAATCAATGCAACTGTCCACTCTTTTATTGGCTGTAGCTCACAGAGGACATAAGAACACAGCCACAGCCTATCTAGTCCATAGGAACCTAAGAGGAGCCCTGCTGGATCAGGCCAAAGCCCATCAGGCCCATAAGAACCTAAGAAGACTCCTGCTGGATCAGGCCACAGCCCATCTAGTCCAGCATCCTGTCACACACACTGCCATGGGCATCTCAAGCAGAGACAAAGGCAAACCTTCTCCTGCTCTCGAATCCCAGCAAATGGCCTTCGAGGCACCGTGCCTATCCCCATATTCCATCCCTTGATGACCTGCTGATCGTCTTACGAGCACCAGGAACAAGCCCTCCATATCCTGGCTTCTGCATGGCTGCCATAGGGTGGGTGAGTTTGGTCTGTGGTCCTTCAGCAGTTAACCGCCTCCTTCTGTCATTGCAACAGGTGTCCGAGATGGGATGGACTCAAGATCTCTTGCCATTGACCTGGGGAAACAACCGCTTTCCTTGCTTCTCAGATGGACTCTGTCGGCTCGTTTTCCAGGGGCCGCTGATGGACAACGAGATACGTGCATTGTTTTGCCTAAAATGTCCCAGCCTGTGTACTCTGGATGTCCTGCAGGCTTTTGACAGATGCTGTTCTTGCTGGCTTTGCCGTTTCCTTTACCAGGCCAAGCACAATCCATATTTATCCCTTTCATGTTTCCAGCGCTGATTTCTAGGTTTCTCTTGCACAAATCCCGACTGATTAATCCCGTAATGCTGTTTGCAGAATCTCGGCTGAACCACGTTTTGTAGGGGTTTCTTTTCCTTCCTTTTTAAAAGAATCCTGTTGGGTGGCTTGTGGAACGCGCTTGCCTCGTTTCTCTCCTTCAATGGGTGTTTTTCCACTGTCACTAGAAGTACCCAGTAAGTACCCATTAATGGGTACAAAAACGCCATTACATACCCATTAATGGGTACTTAATGGGTACTTTTAGTGGCAGTGGAAAAACACCCTAACTTCCGTCGCTCTTTTTCCCCTCCCTTTCTTAAGCAGAAGAATTGCTGAACGTGCTCTGTGGGAATGCTTTTTCATAACTTATGTGTGCAAATACCCACTGAAGAAGAGCTGGAGAGACAATCCCTAGGCAAAGGCAGGAGAAGGGCTACCTTTCAAACTGGAGTGTGCAACATGATGCTGGACTAGATGGGCTGTGGCCTGATCCAGCAGGGCTCCTCTTAGGTTCTTATGGACCAGATGGGCTGCAGCCTGATCCAGCAGGGCTCCTCTTAGGGTCGTATGGACCAGATGAGTTGTGGCCTGATCCAGCAGGGCTCCTTTAAGGTTCTTATGGACTAGATGGGCTGTGGCCTGATCCAGCAGGGCTCCTCTTAGGGTCTTATGGACCAGATGGGCTGCAGCCTGATCCAGCAGGGCTCCTCTTAGGGTCTTAAGGACTAGATGGGCTGTGGCCTGATCCAGCAGGGCTCCTCTGAGGTTCTTATGGACCAGATGGGCTGTGGCCTGATCCAGCAGGGCTCCTCTTAGGGTCTTATGGACCAGATGGGCTCTGGCCTGATCCAGCAGGGCTCCTCTGAGGTTCTTATGGACCAGATGGGCTGTGGCCTGATCCAGCAGGGCTCCCCTTAGGTTCTTATGTTCTTCTTGTAAGGGTGATGGGGGCAAGTAATGTTATTTTTACTTTGTTTATCAATTTTATCCTTGCATGTTTTATATCATGTTATCTTGTGTAAACTTGATATGGTCAAATGACTAATCAATAGTTCAAAGTTGTAGGAAAGACTAGGGCTGGGCTTATGCACCGACGGGACAGCAAAAGCATTTGAAAACCCCAGGCTGATGTCACCGTCAATGACGCATCCTGGAGCGGGGCGGCTTGGCCATGGAAATACATGCTTTCCTAACAGTGATGTCGGGTTGCCATTGAAGATGGATCGGAACCAGTAGCTGGCGCAGAATAAAAGAGGCTCCTATGAGATTCTTCTAGAGAAATTCATGGAAGACAAGGGCATCAATGGCTACTAGAATGAACACCCAGGTACCATCTCCAGGATGGAGGGACACACAAGATGCTTCTAAAAGAGCAATGGAGGTTTTGTCTTTGTCTTTTGTCTGAGATGCCTATAAGCAACTGGTGGTCCAGGGTGCGAGGCCGGATGCTGGACTGCATGGACTGTGGCCTGATCCAGCAGGGTTCCTTTATATTCTTATGTACTTAAGAGGTAAAAGGATAGTTCCTAAACTGCAAAAAGTATCATTTCTAAGAGAAATGATTGATCCATAAAACTTAACCTCGCCTACCTGGGTGCAAGGACAGGGGACAGCAGGGATTGAAATTGCCCCGTGCATGGAAGAGAATGAATTCTGTGTATGCTCCAAGGCACCCTCATCCTGCTGACGCCTTGCGTTTCCGGGATCCAAAGCCGAAGGCACGACTAGATGACCCAGAACGGGGTCCCACCGCCCATCCTCTCCCTCCTCCAATAACTGCATGCGCCACTACGCTTCTTCTCGCAGAGGGAAACTCCCTCCTCCCACCTCGGCCAACAAGGACGCTCGCGCAGCCCGCTGGGACGCGTAGTCCTCCGGGCTAGGGATACAGGCAGCAGTTGGGAGGAACCTGCACTACACCTCCCGTCGGCCACAGGGAGCGCCGAGCCTCCCCGCGCTGCCCCCCCTCCGCGGTCTCCCGGTGCACGCTGGGAAGCGTGGTTTGGCCCCTCAAGCGCAGGCCAGCCTCGCGCGGGCGCAGCACTCGCTTTCCCAGCCTCCCCTGCGGCCGAGGCGGCGCTGAGGGGGAAGAGGCGAGGCCTAGGCCGTGGCCCGGCCCGGGCTACGAGGAGGGAGGGAGGGGAGGGGAGGGGAGGGCGGTGTGTGTGAGGCGGCGGCGGAGGACCAAAATGGCGGCGTCGGGCTCCGGGGCCGCGGCGGCTGCCGGGCCCAGCGCCTCCTCCTCCTCCTCGGCTTCGAGCGGCGCGGCGGCGGCGGCCGCTGCTGCCGCCGCCGCCTCAGCCCCGGGAGTCGTGGTCGCCGCCGCCGCCGCCGCCTCAGCGGCCGCGTCCAACCCGCGCAAGTTCAGCGAGAAGATCGCGCTGCAGAAGCAGCGGCAGGCGGAGGAGACGGCGGCCTTCGAGGAGGTGATGATGGAGCTGGGCACCACCCGGGTAAGCCCAGCGCGGCGCCGCGGCGAGCGGCCACCGGCCCTGGCCGCTGAGGGGGGACGGCGAGGAGGCGGAGGCGGGGCGCCCCTCAGGGGCAGCGGGGCGCCACTTCCGGTCCCTGCACCCAGAAACGGGGTATCCACTTCCGGCCGGAGGGACCGTTGCCCCGGCCTGGGGGGGGGGGGAGAGAGAGAAAGAAGGGCAGGATGGAGGCAGCCAATGGCAGGAGCAGGGAGGGAGGGAGGGGGAGCTTCTGGTGGGCGCTGATTGGACGAGGCCGCAGAAGGTCAGGAGGGAGGGGGCTGAGGGGGGAGGGGTGGGAGGGGGCCCTGTGGATGGGTTTTGGGGGGCACCAGGGTGAAGAGAGGCTCCTTTCCCTGAGGTGAGGGTGGGCAGGTTGATTTTTGTTTATTGGGGGGTGGCAGTGGGAGGTGGCTGGAGGGGCCCTGGGCCCTTCAGGTCATTCTTGAGGGGGCAGAGTGAAGAGGAGCTGCTTTCCCTGGGGTGGGGGGGGGAGGAGGTTTTTGTTTCCTGGGGGGTGGCAGTGGGAGGGGGCTGGAAGTAGAGGGCCAGGTCCCTGGGGGTCTGAGATGCTAGGGGTTGCAAAGGGGGCCTTGGGGGTATCTGGCTGTGGTATTCTTTGGGGAGGGGGGAGCAGGAAAATACTTGCACCCACCAGGGCCCTGGGTGCTGGGGGGTGGAGAAGGGGTCCCTGGGGAGGCATGGTGGGAGCTTAAGGAAGTGTGGCTTGTGGGGTGGGGAAACGGTGGGAGGAAGCTTGGGGCAGAGGGCTGTGGCTGAGAGGGAAAAGCTAGTGGGGGGAATTGCAGGGGGGGCATTTCTTGAGCTGAAGATGTAAAGGGAGGGGGTCAGGAGTTTTGTGATCGTGTTTTGTTTTGTTTTTTGAGGTGTTCAGAGTTTTAGGACAGAGATGGGGTCAGAGGGACTGTGTGCAGTGAGTGAAATCAGAATTTATATGGGGATGGGGGCTTGGAGATAGGATTGACAGGAGGGGCCAGAGGTGGTGTAGGATCTACCCTGGGGTAACACTTACTCTTTGGAATAAGCAGGTGGGTTTGAGGAGACTCGGGGCTTATTTTGGGAATTGTGGAAGAGAAAATGGGAAGGCTGTCATTTGGATGTTTAGGGTGGAAATGAGGTAAAAGTTAGAAGTCTTTTGTTGGGCATTTATTTTGGCGGTTTTGTGCTGTATTATATATGAGCGGTGAAATGTGTGGGGATTATTTGGGGGAGTTTTGAGCTCCAGGTGGGCAAGGAATGGTACTTTGGTGTCTTTGGACTTTAAGAGTAAGACTTAAGAGACACAGGTGCAAGGGAGAGAATTTGGAAGTTTTTCTGAGGGACGTTTCCATTGGAGGGTGGAAATGGAATGTGTATTCTGCCTAAGAAGGCCAATGATGGGCGCTTATCTTGGGATCCTTGATTTTGAGGGGTAAGATTTTGCAGGGGGGGGGGAAGATGCATCAGTGGCTTGTCCCCACACTGTTTTAAATTTTAGGGTTCAAAAAGGGAATTCTGGAGTTTTATCTTGGTCTTGTTGCGAGCTGTACTTTCCATGGGGGTGAAAGTGTAATGAAAGAGCTAGTGGGCTTGTTTATCTCATTTCAGTTTATGGAATATATGGGGTACGGGAAAGGGAGCAAGGTGGTTTTATAATTTATGGTGGAAAGAGAATGAGTGGAATGGGATCCTGGGTGAATATCTTTCTCTTGGGGCTATCTTGTAAATTTTTTATGGAGAAGAAATAGTGAGGATTGTGGAATGAGAGGTAATTATGGGGAAATTAAGATTTAGATTCCCAGCATCCTTGTTTAGCTAAGGAGCAGTGACAGACCCCAAATTTACCCCGCTGTTCTCCCTGCTATTAATCTGGTATCCTACCCACTGCCTTTCCAGAAGGTACATATGTGTGTGGTTCATACATGACCCTGGTGGGGAAAAGGAGATCAGCCAGGTGAGTTGCTTTTTGGAGGGCTGGTTAAGGTAGACAGACTCACTGAGGATAATGAAATTGTAAGTTATAGGTACAGTATTTGATTTAGGGTCTGTGGGTGGTGGATGGAAAAGATAGGCCTCTGAAATGTAGTTGAAAGCTTGTGGTTTAAAGTGGAAATGAATGATATACATCAGGGATCTTCTTTCTTTGAAAATGGGGAGAATTCTGAGGGGGCGGGGAGCTTAAAAATGCTGAAAAAAATCCAACAGTGGCCGAAACCTTCAAACTGATGATTAATGTCTCACTTTCCACAGTTAACATGTGTGCCCACTCCAAGGCAATAGCTCAGGGCTGTTCATACCCTGGCTGAGATTCACCGTCTTTACACTATACACAGCAGCCTAAAGGGAATCCTTTGCTAGTGCAGGCGGCGTGGGTGGGTGTGTCTGAGTGCTCTCTACTTTTGGGCAGCCTGGGGCTTAGAGAAAGGAAGTCCTTTCCCTGGCTCAGAGAGGAGAAGGAGTCCTTAATCCATCCACCAGCGTGGGTCTAGGATATGGAAATGAGCATGCCCTCCTACTCCCTGGGAAACAGAATGTTTGTTTTGGTACCATATTTTCACATTCTTCCTGACATGTTATGGCTTTGTATGTATGGGGATGCGACAGAAGAAGGGGTGGGTGAGTTTGAATTTGGTAGTTTAGGCTGAAAGCTTATCTTAAAGTATGGGGGGGCGGCTATTTAACTGGGATCTCTTGAAAGTGGGAAGAGTAGCTAGAGAAGCCTAAGGGGGGGTGAATGGGGGTGGAAGTTGAGTGAAGTTACGGGATTGATTGCATAGGGAAACTCTTGAGGAATTATAGAAAACTGTCATAGGGACCGGTTTGGTCTTGTGGTCAGAGTGCTGGACTCATATCTTGTAGTCACCAGGTTTGATTCGGCACCCCTCCACAAAACCAGCTGGGTGACCTTGGGTGATCTGAGCTCTCACAGCCCCACCGACCTCACAGGGTGTCCGTCGTGCAGAGAAGAACAGAAGATTTGTCAGCCACTTTGAGTCTCCTTAAATGAGTGAGGAAAGTAGGGGACAAAAGCCAACTCTTCTTCTTCTTCTTCTTCTTCTCATGACGGGAGTGAGGGAAGCTGATGTCCCGAAAGCCTGATGCCCACCTGGTAGGCATCTTGAGGTCATTGTCAGTAGCGTGAAGTGAAGGGCTGTTATTTCACGGTGGTGCTGGTATGTTGTAAGAAGACACTCTAGCTGGGGTAGAGATGGAGTTGAAGCTTTACCATGTAAGTGGGGGCACTTTGTGGCAGATAAGGGTGTCATGAACATGGAATGGAACCCATTAAGGCCATGGTAATATTAACGAGGCTTAATCCTGAGAGCAGTGTTAGGCCTGAGGGGAGAATTTCCAAGGGAAAGTGAAACATTATGGCCTGGGGTAGGGTAGAAGGGATGCTTGGTCCAAGTTTTTGATTGGAAATCTAGCATTGCACATAAACAGTTGAGACCTTTGGCCATTACAGCTGTGTGTGTACGTCTAGATTCAACCAGTGCATAAAAGGGCCAAGGGAAGGCCTTATGTTCCTCATGTGGTGTTGGCGATCTTCTACAACAGCAAGTGTCCTTCACCTCGTTTTCTTCAGCTTTGCTTGCCCAAAGTGGCTTTCAGAAGTTCATGGGTGGTCTTGACGTGGCCTCCCGTGCCCAGCTGGGTTTCTTGGGAAAGGTCTCCTTTTTGCAGATGTGTGCAATAGATCTTGGAGAGTTCTTTTGGGATCCCTCTGCTCCACTCATCATTACCATGTCTCCGGGCTCTGGGATCTGGTGAACATCTGGAAATGCCATTTCAGAACCTGCATCTTTTAAAAAAAGAAGTCTGGAGCAATGCTAGAAAAAAAATGCTGGTATTAAGGCGTCTTTCTCTGGCTGATCACAAATTCTCCCACAATCCTTCTAGTGTGATGGTGGAAGAAACACCCCCTTGCTTTAAATTTTTTTTTTTTTAAAAGCAAGAAAGCAGATCTGCACTGTGTTTTAACAGTCTCCCACGGGAAAGGGGAGAAGTAGGTTCCCCGGAGATGGATTTAAAATTAGCCTGGGCAAAGGATGAAAACATCTGTAACCAAAGACTGGCGTGGGATGGACAGAGGCGGTCAAGCAGTGGTATAGGGTCATACACGAGGGTCGAGGGGGCATTATTTGATCTAGGTTTCTCTGGGCCGGAGCGAAGGGCTGGTGAACCGCAAAGAGAACTAGTGTGTGTGGCTCTTGTCTTTGCGTGTATGTGGGTTCGGCAGCTCAGTTATTTTTTTGCCATCGTTGTTAACCGTCTTTGTGTCCTTGCTCAGTAACAAAGGTTTCACGGCATGGTTTAACCGTACAAAAGTACAAGAAAGTTAAGTTAAAACGTAAAGAAATAGAATATAAGAACAAAACGGCTTTTAAATGCCGTTAGATTTGTTTTTAACGGATGTTGTAGCCAAGAAGGAAAGCTCTTCAGTGTGCTGTTGGTTGGTTTTGCTCATTTGCACTGGTCTGGACCAATCGGGGGGCTTGATATTCCCGTCCAGTTGTAGAGAACCATCTTGGTATGGCTTGGCTCTCTCTTCCTGGCTGCTTTGTGTCTTTGGGCATCAGGCAGTATTTTGGGCAGAGCTCCTGGAATTTGGCTGCCTAGTTCCTGGCTCCAAGGAAAGGCCATCACATCTACTTCTATTTATTTATTTATTTGAATCCGCCCCCTCTGCCCTTTCCCCGAAGGTCTCAGGGTGGGTTACAGCATTAAAAGCCAAGTGTAAAATGTAGCCAAGAAGTCTGAGATTTAGGCTGTTTTTCCACGTTCCTCTGTTAATCCGAATTTAGAAGATCCGGATCTTTGAGATCTGGTCCTTGAAGATCCGCAGCATGGGCTGTCTAGCCCCCGATATCAATGGGTGCTAAAGAGGGCTGCTGTGCGGGCGCCGTAGCACCCATTCTGAGGCTCCAGTTAGGCCCAAGCAGGAAGGTCTGCTGGTGGCATGGCACAATTGGCCCACGTAGCTGTCAATCAGGGGTCACTTCTGGTTACAGTGGGCATGGCAGAGAGACATGGCCTTGTAGCTGCTACGAAGCTTGTGTTCAGCTTCCTAGAACACTACAAAGGACATGCAAGCCTACATAGCATGAGTGTTGAGGGCCGGAGCTGGAGCTGCCCTGCTGCAAATGGCAGCCTCTAGACCGGTGATGGCCAACCTATGACACGCGTGTCACAGGTGACACGCCAAGCCCTTTTGGGTGACCCACCTGGTCACCCTGGCACCTGGGCATGTAGTGCTTGCTTGTTCTTGAAGTGTATGAAATACCAACTTTCAATTGAAGATTTAGCAAACGAAATTCAGCAACAAAAGTCACCAATGCAACGAATTGTTTTTGCTTTTGATAAAATACATATATCAAAAATGTAACGTTTTTACTAGAGCTACAAATATCACAAAATGATGGATATTTCTAGACGTGACACAGCACCCGAGTTAAGCTAGGTTTTCTTGCAAATTTTGACACACCGAGCTCAAAAGGTTCACCATCACTGCTCTAGACCCACCCCATTGCCCCTGTATATGTGCGGATGCATGACCTCCAATACGGTCTTCACGGCGGAAGACTGGATTGAAGATATCATTAAAGGGGTCTATCATTAATCTGGATTTAAGGGGTCGAAGATCCCATTAAATCCGAATCTCGACGGTGCTTGTGGGTACAGCGCGTTCAGAATGGGGTCCTAATGGAGTCCTTAAGGGGTCCTGTGTGCAGAAGGTACACAACAGATCCGTATCTATTGGGCTTCTAATGGGGGTCTTCATCGCTAGGGCAAAAACAGCCAGATCTTTTGAGATGGGGGTCCTCTCGGCGATCTGGCTCTTGAAGGTGCCTGAAGACCCCATTGTGGACACCTTCAATCAGGTCTAAAGGCGTGAAGGACCCAGGAAATCCAGATTTCCCCTGCCCTCGTGGGGACAGGGCCTTGCAGATGGGGCCTTTGATGGGGTCCAGATGGGGACAGGGCCTTCCCGACGGGTGCCAGTCAGGTTTCTAATGGGGTCTTAGAAGGCTTCTAAGCCCTAGTGGGAAAAGGCCCTCAGTCTCTGGTGGATCCACCGAAAAAGCCTGCTTCTACAGTGCCCCCCCCCAAAAAAAAACTGTGTGGATGCTTGCATGGCGCTCAAGCCAAGGACCTCTGCACTGCCACCTTCCTGTGTCTTTTGGGACCTCCACCCCAGAGTCTTCATTGCCTTGGACCTGTTGCTTTCCCACACAGCTTCTCAGAGTCCCATCTCCTCGCTCTGTTAGAGAATGACAAAGCCAGCCAGCCGTGGGCATAATTGCCGACGCTTCTGTCCCATCCATCTCGGCGTCTGTTTGGCAGCCGCCTGCCATTTCAGTGGCAAGAGTGGAAGAAGTGGGGTGTGTGTGTGCTTGGAATCCGCAGGCTGTGACCTGGAAACGGCCTCTCGCTCGCTCGCTCCCTCCCCGTCTTCCCGAAGGAACCGCGCGGCGTCAGCTGTTTTCCCCTGCCTGAAGGGTCCAGCGGTTGCGTTGTGACATCGGCGGTGATTCTGCCAGTCTCAATCTGTCCAGCCGGATTGCTTTTGCATGCCTGGAAGGCCCACGGGCCTTGCTTGGAGGAAGGAGGACAAAGGTTTCTGGGCTTTTCAAAATGCCAGGAAGCAAAGTGTATCCCAGACAGAATTTGGATCTGGACCCCGAGAGCCCGGGGTCCCTAAGGCTCTTGTTTACGGTTTGCTGGCCCATTTGGGCGGCGCGTTCGTGGCCTTCCTGAACTGGATTTACAACTACGGGCGTTTCGTGCATAGTGCTGCCCTTCGGTTCCCAGAAGCCACCATGGAGTGCCAAACTTTGTTCTGCAAGTCATTCCCACCTACAGAAAGCTAGAGCAGGAAGGTCAGCCTATAAATGCAAGCCGATGGGGATGCTGAGGAGAGACCCAGTCACAGGGATAATGGAGAGGCGGGCAGTAGGCCTATCCATCCTAGGGCCCATGGCTCACAATTAGGACAGCGCTGGGACAGAGCATTCGCTCTCTGGGCCGGGCGGTTCTGTCTGGAACCGCCCTGGCCCATCCCCGGGCGAACTAATTGCGGCCAGAATGTGGAGCATGACAATAACATCTGGATTGTTGGAGATGGGGCGGCTGGGTCAATGCATCCCTCATTTGGATAGATTGAACCTTTAGTGTTCTGAACCCGGGCCAGTGCGCTTCCTTATTTGTGAAGCGCACATAGAGGGTTGATAGTCAGCCGGCAGGTAGGTTGGGTTGCTAATTTCGTGCCCCGGGGAGGGGAAAGAGGCCTAGGTGTTTTCCCAAAACCTGTCCTTCCAGAAAGGTTTGTGGCGCCTGCGATTCCTGAGAAAGATAATTGAGGCAAAGATCAGCGCTCCGGGCTTCGAAAGTGATCCATCCTGCAACGCCACTGGCCGCGCAACAATTTCCTATGCTAGTCACTCCAGCAAAAGGGCTGACCAGCTGGCTGAATTGCTTGAACGGCGAAGCAGGAAAGGTCCCCAAGTTGAAATTTCCCCTCTGCGGATGTCTGGTTGAGAGCTGGATGGAGATCTGGACAGGTTTGGGGATGGGGGAGGGACTTCTGAGCTCAAGAATGAACCTAGTCCAGCTCCTGCTTTGATGGTTGGAGACTGGGTCCAGGTTCTGCTCCCACAACAGACACCCTGTGAGGCAGGTGGGGCTGTGAGAGCTCAGAAGAGAGCTGTGACTGGCCCAAGGTCATCCAGCTGGCTACGTGGAGGAGAAGGGCGGAATCGAACCCGGTATGCCCAGATAAGAGTCCGGCTCCCTAACCGCTACACCAAACTGAGGTTGCCTTCCCTGTTGTTGCTTAACTTTCAAAGACACCAGCTGGGGTTCTTTCCAACCCCAGATGTACTCGGTTTTCAACTTGTGTGTGATGTATAAATTCCATTCTGGGACATAAAAACAGCTGGTTTCATCTAGATGAGCCAATGTAGATGAAGCATTTCTTGGTTTCACTTAATCATCTTCATGGCACTGGTGTCCCCTCCTGTTCTCCTGCCCTGGATGATTCCCCCCCCCCCCACTTCTTTTCAATGTAATGCTGTTTATTAAAAAAATGCTTTCTACTTTGAGGATAGGTTTTGTGTTAGGCAGTGGATTATAAATCCTCAGTGTGGGAAGGGATTTTCAATTCCACTTATGTCCGAGCCGCTGCTGTTGGGGGAACATTTTTTTTGTGTGTGTGATTATTGGAGCCATGTCTTCTGCCTACCACTTTGGCTTTGTTGTCCTAGAAACGTGAAGGGAAAGCATTGTGCTTTGTTTACCCCTCCCCAGAGAGTGAAGAGCTATTCAGACTCTTCTTTTGTCAGCTGCTTCGAGTCTTCTTAAAAGGCTGAGAAAAGCGGGATATAAAAGCCAACACCTCCTCCTTATCTTCTGCCAGAGATACCCACGAGCAATTGGTGGGCCACTGGGTGGGATAGGATGCTGTACTCGATGGGCTGTGGCCTGATCCATAAGAACATAAGAGGAGCCCTGCTGGATCAGGCCACAGCCCATCTAGTAGAGCATCCTGTCTCACACTAGTTGCCCATGGGTGTGATAGCTGAGACAGCAAGCGCCCTTAGAGGCACCCTGCCTGTCCTGCCAGCCTGAAAGATGTACTTAGGCATCCATTCTAGTAGCCATTGATACATCTGTCATCCATAAATTTGTCTAACGCTTCCTTAAAGCCATCTAGGCTTGTTGCTGTCACCACCTCTTGTGGCCGTAAATTCCGTGGACCGATGACCCTCTGGGTGAAGATATACTTCCCCTTGTCTGATCTGACTCTCCTGCCCGTCGGCTTCATAGATGCCCCCTGGTTCTAGTGTTGTGTGACAGAGAAATGGAGTTTGTCTAGCCACCTACAGCTAGACAAACTCCATTTCTCTTCAGGAGTGCAACCTTTCCAGCTCTGATGGAGTGCTAAAAGTGGAGGAGAGATTTTCTGTAACCATCAAAGTCCATTGTTGGGGAAGGATCAGCTCATTCCAGCATCCTGAAGGGTTGGCAGCCAGATAATTAGCCAGACACAGGAACTAGATAACTATCTTAATGCTTTCTTTCCTTTTCCCCTTTAAGGGGCCAGGATAAAGAAAAAAGGAAGCCCATCCTTCCTCCTACACCCCTGTTCTTCCAGGCATTGGTATTCCTCCTTCCCACGCTGTCATCTTTCCTGTTGATGGAGTGGGGATCCTCAAGCCGTGGTCTTTTGTAGCTCCAGACCCATCTGTCTATGAGGGAAGGGGAACCTGTGTCAGATTTAGACAGATTCGCGGAGGTCAGGCGTATCAGTGGCTAGTAGAATGGATGCCCAGGTACCACCTGCAGGTTGGAGAGAGAGGCAGGATGCTTCTAAAAGCCATTTACAGGGCAAAGGTTTTGCATTTGGCTTCTTCTTGAGATGCCCAGAAGCAAGTGGTGGACCACTGTGTGAGATAGGATGCTGGACTAGATGGGCTGTGGGCTGCAGGGCTCCACTTAGGTTCTTATAAATAAGTTCATGGAGGAAAGGTGCACCATTGGCTACTAGAATGGATGCCCAGGTACCCTGTTCAGGTTGGAGAGACAGGCAGGGTGTCTCTAAAGGTCATCTGGAGGGAGTTGAGAACTGGTGAAGGCTTGAGATCACACAAAGAAGGACTTCTTATAGTTCCTCCTCTCTCAGAGATGCAAGAGGGCCTTTTCTGCGGTGGCCTCCGAACCCTGGAACAACCTCCCTCCTGTGATTGGCCAGAGGTCTGTTCACACTTAGGCAATTAGGACAGCTCTGGGACAGTGCATCTCAGGTGTCTACACGATGTGGCTTTTGGTGCCCGGTTAAAGTTCTTCTTTCCAAGGCCTTTGATGTTTAGCTTCTTCGTTATGATAGCAGGGAAGGAAGAAAGGATGGTTATATTTTAAACAGGCTCCAAGAATACTGTGTTTCATCTAGGCGATCGGGATAGAAATTGTGAAATAAATACAAATCAGTAAATAAATTAGGGCCACCATTCTGAGTGGAGCTGTGTTGCTCATGCGGTGATGACCATCACAGCACTGCCTGGGAATATGTTAGGGGGCCGCCATCGTAGTGGTAACGGGCAGGGGGAGATACGGTAGTGAGAGGCAGGAGAGACGGCGCAGGAGAAGGGGCGTTAGATGTATCGAAGCGATTACTCCTTCTGTGCTGCCTCCCAGCCGGCAGAGTTTGGGGAGGCCACTTAGGTTCTTATGGACCGGATGGGCTATGGCCTGATCCAGCAGGGCTCCTCTTAGGTTCTTATGGACCAGATGGGCTGTGGCCTGATCCAGCAGGGCTCCTCTTAGGTTCTTATGGACCAGATGGGCTGTGGCATGATCCAGCAGGGCTCCTCTGAGGTTCTTATGGACCGGATGGGCTGTGGCCTGATCCAGCAGGGCTCCTCTGAGGTTCTTAAGGACTAAATGGGCTGTGGCCTGATCCAGCAGGGCTCTTCATAGGTTCTTATGGACCAGATGGGCTGTGGCCTGATCCAGCAGGGCTCCTTTGAGGTTCTTAAGGACTAAATGGGCTGTGGCCTGATCCAGGAGGGCTCCCCTTAGGTTCTTATGGACCAGATGGGCTGTGGCCTGATCCAGGAGGGCTCCCCTTAGGTTCTTATGGACCAGATGGGCTGTGGCTTGATCCGGAAGGGCTCCTCTTAGGTTCTTATGGACTAGATGGGCCGTGGCCTGATCCAGCAGGGCTCCTCATAGGTTCTTATGGACTAGATGGGCTGTGGTCTGATCCAGCAGGGCTCCTCTTAGGTTCTTATGGACCAGAGGGGCCGTGGCCTGATCCAGCAGGGCTCCTCTGAGGTTCTTAAGGACTAAATGGGCTATGGCCTGATCCAGGAGGGCTCCTCTTAGGTTCTCATGGACTAGATGGGCTGTGGCCTGATCCTGCAGGGCTCCTTTTAGGTTCTTATGGACTAGATGGGCTATGGCCTGATCCAGTAGGGCTCCTCTTAGGTTCCTAACCCCAGAACTCTAAAACTTGCACTGCTGTAGCCTAAGGCATAGCTAAACAAACAAACAAATTGTAAGTTAATCAAACAGGAACAGGAAATGCATAACCATGAAATATAAGAACTAATTAACTTCAGGACCATCTTAAGAAATGAGGTGCAGGTGCGGCAGGTGATCACTGTAGAATTAGCAGAGTCGATTTCCTGATCTTTAGATACTCCAACAACAGGCTTTGGCAGCGGGTTGTGATATGGAGCCCTTGGCATTTTTATTCCTGCAGCCGCCGCTGGCAGTGCTGGGACTGCCATCTGTCCAAAGTGATGGGCGCTGAGTCCTTTTGTGGGCCAAGGGGAGACATATAGAGGGCTTTGGGTTGTTAAAGAGTTAAATCAGTCCTGCAGGTGATTTCATTCATTGGTTCATTCATTCATTTATTCATTCGTTTGTTTGTTCGTTCAGGAAATTTATATCCTGCTCTTCACTGAATGGTCCCGGGGGTGGAGGTTTACAGTAAGAATAAAACATATCAAATATTAAAACAGAATTAAAAATAGAACCCCCATTCCACCCCCACCCCCTTCCCATCGCCTCCTTCCCTAACAGGACAGCACCCTGAGGAAGGTATTTAAACGGCAAAAGCCTGGGTGAAAAGACACGTTTTCACCAGGTGCCGAAAACTATACAGTTTAGGCGCCTGCCGAACCTCAAGAAGGAGGCTGCTGCTGAGTCTAGGGGCCACCCCAGGAAAGGCCCTCCTGCATGTCCCTGTGCCTTGTACCTCTGCAAGAGGAGGAACTCCAAGAAGGCCCCCTCCTTGAGATCTCAGTGCCTGGGCAGGTCTGTATAGGGCTTTATATGTTAGTGTCAACACCTTGAATTGGGCTTGATAGTGAATAGGTAACCAGTGCCGGGTCCGTGAGTCCAGCGTGATGTGAGTCTGGCCAGGGACTTCCGTCAGCAGTCAAGCTGCATACTGTATTAGTTCCAGCTTCCAAACCATCTTCAAGGGTAGCCCCACCTTGATCGCATTACAGTAGTCTAATCTGGAGTTTACCAGAGCTTGGATCACTGTGGCCAAGTTATCCCAATGGAGAATATTTGAATAAAATTGAATGTTGAAAATTGCATTTGTGCAATTGTATCTTGTTCTAAAACGACTCCTTTCAATAGGTATAAATTTGCTGAAAGATGGTGTCAATAGGTTGTTTGGATTACGGCTTTTCTTACTGGTTGCTCGGCTGGTGTGGACTTTGTGAATCTGCATTTCACGCAAGCTGAATGAATTTGTCTCCTGGTTTGGTGGGAGTCCTGTCAGGTTGAGTAAAAGGCAGCGGAAGCGTCTCCTCTCACTAATCAATGGCTTGCCCTCTTCTCTGTTTCAGTTGCAAGCCCAGAAGCTGCGCTTGGCGCATAGCCGGGGTCCCTACTATGGCGGATCGTTGCCCAACGTCAACCAGATTGGAAGCGGCGCCCCGGAATTTCAGGTGACTGCCCTCCACCTCCTTCTCCCATGATGTGCAGGAAGTTAAGGACACTGACTTCCTCTCTGGTGGAAGGTGTCCATGACCAGCCAGGAGTAAACGGAGGCAAAGATTGGAAGATGCTGACCATGGTGCCTAGCATGTGGTCCGGTTGAATTGTGGCTTACATTGGGCCCAGCAGAGAGGGCCATTAAGGAAGTGAATCACATGTGTACAGTTAGCAACAGCGAGATGCCAAGTCAGTTCCCAGAGTTCTTGGGGAAATAGGGTACGCGAAATCAAGCAGGCTGAGAGTCAGGGTACCAGAGAGTCGTTGTAAGGTGGGAAGTCAGTCAGGAGTCAAGAATCAGGGTTCACACGAGTCAGGGTTTGCCAAGCAGATTCTGTGTTTGCAACGGCGGGTGCAGTCAGATTTCTGTCTGAGGGAATGCAGATGAGAAGAAGAAGAGTTGGCTTTTCTACCCTGCTTTTCTCACCCATTCAAGGGGACTCAAAGCGGCTGACAAACCTTCTGTTCTTCTCCCCACAACAGAACACCCTGTGAGGTGGGTGGAGCTATGAGAGCTCAGAAGAGAGCTGTTACTCGCCCAAGGTCACCCAGCTGGCTTCATGGGGGAGGGTGGAATCGAACCCGGTGTTCCCAGATAAGAGTCCGGCTCCCTAACCACTAGACCAAACTGGATGAGGTACAGCTTCAGTTGGAAGCCTTGGTTTGATCTCTTCAAAGCGCACATTCAACAGCAGGCGGTGATAGCATCCGGCCTGGAGTTTAGGTGTATAGATACCCACTAGCAATGGATGCCTGGGTATTGCCTCCAGGTTGGAGACACAGGCAGGATGCCTTCAAAGGCCATTTGCAGGGCGGTGAGGGCAGGTGAGGGCTTCACTCTGATCTTCTGCTTGAGGATGCCGGAAGCAGCTGGTGGGGCACTGTGTGAGATGAGATGCTGGACTAGATGACCTTGGCCTGATCCGGTAGGGCTCCTCTTAGCCCCTCATGGCCAGATTTGTGGAGGACAGGTGAATCAGTGGCACTGGGTATCATAGATGCCTGGGTACCATGTCCAGGTTGGAGAGGCAGGCAGGAGGCCTCTGAAGACCAATTGCAGGGAGATGAGAACAGGAGAAGTTTTTGCCCTTGTCTTCTGCTCGAGATGTCCATGAGAAACCGGATGCTGGACTAGATGGGCCGTGGCCTGATCCGGCAGGGATCTTCTCATGTTCTAACTGGATCCCTCCGCCCCTACGCAGGATGAGGTGGGAATTGTCTTCCATGGTTTTTCCCAACCGAGGAGGCTGCTGTGTCTGGCTTTGACCGTCTTGCTAACCATCTTCCTGGCCTGTTTGAATATCTCTCTTTCCTTCTCCAGGAGATGATCAGCAGCCGCCGCCGCCGCAGCAGCCTTGTGCGGTGGGTGGGTGGGTGACTCGTAGGTGGAAGGGAGGGGAAATCCCGAGCCGCGGCCTTAACATTTTTACACGCCATCTTCGCTCGAGGAGCCGATAAACACTGCAAACCCTTTGAGGGCCTGTTTATGTGTGTGGGCTGTGTGTTTGTGGAGTCCCTTCCCCCCCCCCCCCCCGCAAATTCCTGGCCGGGGAAGGATGAGCTGTCCAGTGTTGTGGTTGCAAAATGAGGCCTGTGTGGTCTTCCTGGTTTCATCATCCTCCGAGTCCGGTTTACTTTTCAGACCTAAGCAGGGAGACGCTTTCGACGAGAGGAAGCGATAGCTGCAATGAGTTCCGCTGCAAAGGATCCATTGCCTTCCACATTACCCTTTTGCTCGCCTCTCCTTGTCATGCCTTTTTAAAATTATTATTTTTTTTGTGTGTGTGTTCCTCCGGCCGCCGGCTTTGTGACTGTGGTTCTGACGTGCCTTAATTCTCCTTCCTCCCTTTGCCTCCCGCCCCCAGGGTCCTCTCCATTCGCCACTGGATTCGGCACGCGGCACGCGGCACCACGGCCTGGTGGAACGGGTGCAGCGGGACTCGCGCCGGATGATGTCGCCTCTACGCCGCTGCATGCGTCAGATATCCTTTGGCCTGGCACTTGTTCCCCCACTCGCCTCCCCCCCCCTTGAAGAATTTCTTCATCCTGGCTCCGAGGATTAAGGAGCATTAGCAAAAAAATGGGCTGCGTTCAGGCCGTATGCAGGGCTGGCGGTTTCAGCCAACGCCTGCTCATCCTTCGCTCTGCCTCCGGCTTTGAATTTGTCTGTCTGCCTGTCTATCGTCTGCCTGTCTGCCTGTCTATCTATTTATCTATCTATCTGTCTATCGATCGTCTGTCTTCTGTCATCTGTCTGTCTGTCTGTCTATCTATTTATCTATCTGTCTATCTATCTATCATCTGTTGTCTATCTGTCTATCATCTGTCATCTGTCTGTCTGTCTATTTATCTATCTATCTGTCTATCGATCGTCTGTCGTCTGTCTGTCTGTCTGTCTATCTATTTATCTATCTATCTATCGTATTGTCTATCTGTCTGTCTATCATCCGTCATCTGTCTGTCTATTTATCTATCGATCTGTCTATCGATTGTCTGTCGTCTGTCTGTCTGTCTGTCTGTCTGTCTGTCTGTTTATGTATGTATGTATGTATGTATGTATGTATGTATGTATGTATGTATGTATGTATGTATGTATGTATGTATATCCTGTCCTTATATATATATCCTGCCCTTCATCAAATGGTCCGAGGGTGGGTTACAATAAGGGTAAAACATATTAAATATTAAAACAGAATTTAAGAAATATAAACCTCTCCCACCCACCCACCACCCACCCACCCTCCCTCCTTCCCTAACAGGACAGCACCCGGAAGAAGCTATTTAAGCAGCAGAGTCCTGGGTGAAAGGACACGTTTTAACCAGGTGCCAAAAACTATGCAGCGTAGGCGCCAAGTGAACTTCAAGAGGCAGGCTGTTCCAGAGTCTAGGGGCCACCACAGAAAAGGCCCTCCTGCCTGTCCCTATGCCTTGTACCTCTGAAGGAGAAGGAACTCCAAGAAGACCCTCGCCTTGAGATCTCAGTGGACAGGCAGGTCCATATGGGAGAAGGCGCGCCTTCAGATACCCAGGGCCCAAGCCATTTAGGGCTTTCTGTCTTAGTGTCAACACCTTGGATTGGGCTCGGTAGCGAAGAGGTAACCAGTATCTTCATCTTCCTTAACCCGCTTCTCACTTTGATAGCGCTCCCTACAGTTCCGCATACCTGTCACCTCCCGCTGAGCCGAACTGGAGGAGGTATTTATTTATTTATCTATTTATTATTTGTACCTAATGTTCACCCTGCTTTGAAGCTGTACCAGATGTCTCTTTTGCTCTCCTTCCTTTCCTGTTTAGAGGCTTCCTTAGTGTCGGGGAAGAAGAAGAGTTGGCTTTTCTACTCAAAGCAGCTCAAAAAGCGCTCAGAAGAGAGCTGTGACTAGCCCAAGGTCACCCATCTGGCTTTCATGGGGGAGAGCGGAATCAAACCTGGAATTCCCAGATAAGAGTCTGGCTCCCTACCCGCTAGACCAAACTGGGAGGGAAGAACCTCTGCTGTCCTGCCAGAAACCGAATGTTTACCTGCATAAACCTCTGCCTTAAATTGGGTTATACGGTTTAAAACAGGGTTAGAGCCTCTTAGTTTAGGAGAGAGTAGGGGTTTGATTAAGAAGAAGAAGAGTTGGCTTTTACACACTGCTTTGCTCACCACTAAGTGGACTCAAGGCAGCTGACAAACATTCTGTTCTTCTCCCCACAATGGACACCCTGTGAGGCAGGTGGGGCTGTGAGAGAACATGGCACTCACTTTGGCCTTGAGGTTAGAGTGTCCGACTCATCTCCGGCAGTCTCCCAGTTTGATTCTGTGCTCCTCCATGAAGCCAGCTAGGTGGCCTTGGGCTAGTCACAGCTCTCTTCCTAGCTCTCACAGGCCCACCTACCTCACAGGGCTCTCTGGTGGGAAAAATAGAAGGTTTGTCAGCCACCTTTAGTCCCCTTAAATGTGAGAAAAGCGGGATATAAAAGCCAACTCTCCTTCCTTCTCCAAGAAGCAAGCTGGGTGGCCTTGGGCTAGTCACAACTTTCACAGCCCACCTACCTCACAGGGTGAAGAACAGAAGGTCTGTCAGTCTGGCACATTGAGTCCCCTTAAGGGTGAGAAAAGTGGGGTATAAGAGCTAACTCTTCCTCTGTTTCTCTGCTTCGGTGGACAACCGATCTTGCCAGACGTCCTGTTATTCCTTCCCTCTTCCAGTCTGCACGAATTTGCGCCGGTTCCTAAAAAAAAACTGCGCACAGAACGCAGCCGTTTGTTTTCCTGCCTAACAGATCTCCCCTTCCTCATTCCACCTTCGGGGTTTTCTTAGGCCATCCTCCCAGGCATGAGGACGTGACTTCCCTCCCTCCGGGGGAAGCTGGGATAGCATTCCCATCTTCTGGCTTCTCCTCCTTTATCGCTGTGTACGACTTCAGGACACTTTATGTAATCCTGAGTGGGAGTGATGAATGGGTCTTTATTCCCCTCTTCTCTCGTTCCGCTGTTTCAAAATCTTCACTCCGAGGCGGTGGGAGGTTGAGATTCCCGCTGGAGGGTTTGGATGCGACTCTTTTGACTCTGGCCTGACCTAGGTTCTGGCAGCAGAGAACATTACAATAGGCCCACACTCCTCTGGGGAGAGATTAGGCAACTTTCTAGCCTGCTCTGGCCTCTGTGTCTGTCTTCCATGTGCCTGTGCTACCATGCGCCTGTGTGCTATCTGGACCGTGGAGGGTGAGGCAGAGAGGCTTATTAATTAATTCTTTTAATTCATTTATATACTAATTAATTAAGGGATTTATATCCCACCAAAGGTCCCAGGGCAAGTCACAGTAATAAAAAAAAGATAAAATATATCAAGTACAGTTGGACCCCTGTATCTTCTGGGGATACGTTCCGGTTCCTACCATGGTTACCCGAAACAGGCCTTCCGGTTCTGGGGTCATGCAACCCCAGAACCGGAAGTGCTTTTCTGGCCTCCGGAAGGCCTATTTTGGGTAACAGCATTTAAAAGCAAACATATTAAAACAATAACAATATATATAATAAAACAAACAGTGTCTGCAAGTGGGAAGGGAAAGCGTATCCCCATTTAAGCAAAGGCCAGGGCAAAGAGGTACATCTGCGCTGCCTTCTTCAGCGTGTACAGTGAAGGTGATAGATGCACCTCAAGGGAAAGGCTATTCGATAACCTAGGGGCCATCACTGAGAAGGCCCTCTGCTAAGTGCCCACCCCTTTTCCTGCTGTGGGTGGTGGCACAACCAAGAGGGCCTCCCCTCCAGGTTTTAAGGCACGGGCAGGTCGATACGGGAGGAGCCGTTCCTTCAGATATTTGGGGCCCAAGTCATTTAGCGCCAAGTTAACACCTTGATTTGGGCTCGGTAGTGAATCGGCAGGCGGTGCAACTATTTAAGAGCGGCGTGATGTCCAACGGGCCACCTGCCCCGGTCAGCAACCTAGCAGCTACGTTCTGCGCTAGCTGCAACTTCCGAACCGTCTTCAAGGGCAGCCCCACGTAGAGAATTTATGGGAGCAGAGAATCCTCTTGGAATCTCATCCAACTTGCTCGTTTCTATTGGCACGAGGGAGGAAATACCGTCAGGCAGGGTTAAGTTTTTCTGTCCCTCTGAATCTTTTCCATCTGCTTCATGGAGAGAGAGGAGTGGTTAATAGACTCATTCCTAGATTTCCTTAACAGAAACATTGAGGAACCCTAAAGTGCTTTAGCAACGCCAAGTAGACATGGCTGGAACTGGAATCAAGGAACTACTTAATATATATCCATCGTACGGATCAGCGATTTAGGCCTTTTGCACAGAGCAGAAAAATTAAATTAAAATGACAGCAAGTGAGGAGCACTTATTAAAACAGCTAATTGCAGATGCGCGACCTGTAGTGATGAGCAGGTTGAAAGAAATGTTAACGAGGAATTTGGAGAGATGGAGTGATTATGCGCTGGGCTAACTACAATTTGATATTTCGAGGGGAACAAAGAGAACATTACAATAGGATCAAGTTAAAGAAAAGTTGGGGGGAAAGTTAGATACCAGGTTGGAAAGAAATCAGGAGCTGTAAGTTAAATTAATGTACAAGATACATAAGATAAAATTTTGATTTGGTTTGGGTTTTGTGATTAGCTGCTGCATTAATCGGGCTATTACTGTTATTACTGTTATTATTGTTATTGTTACTACTGCTACAATAATAATTGTTACTACTACTACTACTACTACTACTACTACTACTACTACTACTACTACTACTACTACTACTACTAATCATGCATCTTGCTTTTAATCTGTATTTCATTTTAATCTGTATCTATTTGAATTTGTATCCTGTTTTAATTTGTCTTAATCTGGTTGTTACCCGCCCAGAGACCTTCGGGTATGGGGCGGGATAGAAATGTAAATAAATAAATAAATAAATACTACTACTACTATAATGATAATAATAATAATTGTTGTCACTACTACAGTAATAATTGTTGCTATTACTACCGCTTACAATAATTGTTGTTGCTGCTATTACTACTATTATTATTATAATTGTTACTACTACTACTACAATAATAATAATAATAATAACTTGTTACTACTACTATTATAATCATAATTGTTACTACTTCTATAATAGTAATAATTGTTGTCACTACTACTACAATAATTGCTGCTATTACTACAACTACTATAATAATAGTTGTTACTACTACTATAATAATAATAGTTGCTGCTGCTACTACTACTACTATAATAATAATAACTGTTGTTGTTACCACTACTCCAATAATAATTGTTGTTGCTGCTGCTGCTGCTACTACTACTACTGTTATTGTTATTACATTATGATATAGTGCATTTGTACTTCAACTAAAGTAAAGATCTGAAATAATTTTTAAACAAAAAGAAGAAGGGAAGGGGTCCAAATTCTTAATCACCAGGCAGGTCTCCCCGCCCCCCCCCCCCCCCCCCCCCGGTGAAGCAATTTAGCTGCTTTGCTGGCTTTTGAAAGAGTGCAGATGGTGTGCCTGTGTTTTGAAGGGTTTCTCAGTAACCCTGAGAGCCAGAGACATTTGGGAAAAAAAAGAAAGGCAAGGAAGGAGGGAACAGAAATGATTAGGGTTGTTTGTGAAGGCTTTTTCTGGCAAGGCAAAGAGAGGGACTAAATGTCATCCAGAGAAAACTGGAGTCTGGCTTCCCGATCTGTTTGTTGCTTTCCGTCTCCCCCATGAGGGCTAGAAACTTGACATTTTCAAGTGAAGAAGATCCAGGCGGTCAAGGAAGCGACGTACGGCCGGTTGCAAACTCGCTGCGTCTGCTTCGTCTTTGTGCGTCGCAGATACTGTTTCTCCTAGGGCTGTGGAGGAATATTCAAAATATTCATTGTTCGATCAAATTCGGCCAAATGTGGACATCCGAATTTGAATCCAATGTCCAGACGCTCATTTTTAAATATGTGAACAAACAGGAATATTTTGAATCATTCGGGCGAATCATTCGGACATTCATGTGTGTACAGATGCGTGCGCATTACATACGGATACGGATGCATCTTATTCGTATCCGTACGCAGACCTACGGGATGAAAACGGGATGCAAATGGGATAAAAACAGGATGCATATGAATGTCGCCGACGTTCGTATCACCAAATACGTATTGAATATTCCTACGAATAGGTACCTGCTCTTTCCTTCATCCTTGGGAACCTGTGGCAAGCCCCCAGAGACCCCCCCCCTTTGTTTTCATCTCCTCTCTTTCCTCTTCTGTTACCCTTGATGCCAAGTTACTCCTTGTCTTATGGGAGCCTTTTTCTGTGCCGCCATCATGTCACCCTGGGTCTCATTTCTTGTCTTTCCTTGCAAAGGACCATGGCTTGGGGCAGCTTCCCCACGGAGAAAGGCCACTTATTCAGGCTTCCGTCAGCGCTCAACAGGTAAAACCTATTTTCTGTTTTCTTTAGATTTCATTCCCTTTTCCTCTCCCCAAAGTGCTCTGGGTGAATGTGTGTTTACACTTCTGCCTGCCACCCCCCCCCCCCCCAGTCATTCCTCAAGGGGCACCGACCTGCCACATAAACTCCAGGATGTCCTTGTTCCTCATTTCCCATCATCCTTTGCGGCGTTCCCTGCTGGGACCAGGGTCCAGAAACACCTAGAATGTCACATACGGTGAAGACACGCCGCTGCTTCGAGCCGTGAGTCTCAAACCGTGGCACTGCAGATGTTCCATGCCAGCCTCGCTGGAGGAGGAGTGCTGCGGGTAGCCCCCCAGGAACATCTGGAGAGCCACAGTTTGATTGAGCTCGCTGCTTTTCTGTCCTCACAGCCGCACCAGAAAAGCTCCATAACTTAGTGACTACTAGGGAATGGCTGTAGCTCAGTGGTAGAATGAACCGGCTAGAAAGCAGTGGGTCGCTGGGTCGATCCCCGGCCTCTCCCTTGAAGTAGGCATGGCAAACCACTTCTGTATCTCTGCCAAGAAAACTGCGTAGAGGGCCCGTGGAATGGCCGTAGCTCGGTTGTAGAGCAATGAGGTCAGCAAACAAAGTAAGACTGGCATAAAACAAAGGGCGAAACCAGCTTAGTTCTCCTTTTCATTTCCTGGCACCTTGATTTTTAGATTTTCAAAATACTTCGAATAGTGCTCTCTGTGAGATTTGAGTCTCGGCTCCGGTTAAGTTCGGGTTTTACAGGTGTGGCCTTTTGAGCTCTGAAAATTGGCCAGAAACAGACAAGAGTGTTGAAAAGGAGTGGGAGAGAAATCCTGGACAGACGCAGATTGTGTTGCTGAAGGGCAGTTCTAATTTCAGTGGTTGTAGGTTTTTGTTTTCTTTCTTTCTTTCTGGAAACCTAGGCCTAAAACGCCTTCCCCGCCTCTCCAACCCCAGACCCAGTGCTTATTTTCAGTAGACAATGGGAGAGAGGCTGTTGCCAGTTCTGAACCCCGCAGGGTTGCAGGATAACAGCATCCTTGGGGAGCCGTTGGAGTCGTCCCCCCCCCCCACAATTGACGTCACACCATTCCTTGCCCTCCATCCACCTGACGCAGGGCCCCAGGTTCATTAATGTCCTGGGAGGCGGCAGAGGGAGACCTGGGTGTGGCGAGCAGAAAAATAACATTTCACCTGGCTGCCTCCTGGTTGCCAGTTTCTGGCTGCCTTCAGACTAGTGAAATAAATTTGCAGTTACAGTGGTACCTTGACATACGAGTTTAATTCGTTCCGTAACCTTGCTCTTATGTCAAATCGCTCGTATCTCAAAGCAATTTTCCCATTAATCCATTCCAGCTCCCAAAACACCACCTCAGTTGTTTTTGTTATGTACTGTACAGTATTTACATACTCGTATCTCAAATCTTGCTCTCATCTCAAAGCAAAATATCACTCGCTCGGCGGCTTGTATCTCAAAACACTTGTATGTCAGGGCACTTGTATGTCGAGGTACCACTGTACGTCTGAAAGTGCAGTATACTTACTGCGCAGCGACAACCGGGCGTCCGGACTGGAGAGGCAGTTCTGTGGCTTCCCCTCTTGGGAAAATTGGCAGGAATTACTTTCGGGGTTAAGGTGGTTCATTTTGACACATCTGGGGACATGCAGCGTTCCATTTGGTCTAGTGGTTAGGGAGCTGGACTCTTATCTGGGAATACCGGATTCAATTCTGCCCTCCCCCATGAAGCCAGCTGGGTGACCTTGGGCTAGTCACAGCTCTCCTCTGAGCGTTCACCTGACAGGGTGTCTGCTGTGGGGAGAAGAACAGAAGGTTTGTCTGCTGCTTTGAGTCCCCTTAAATGGGTGAGAAAAGCAGGGTAGAAAAGCCAACTCCTCCTCCTCTTCCTTCTTCTTCTTCTTCTTTCCCTCTTCCATTTTAGCGTGAACCTCAAGGAAGAAATGCATGCTTTGCTTCCCTCTGATAGCTGCTGTTGGGTACCCCTGAGTCATAACTTACTCCTGGGCACCTCGGTGCAGCTTTCTTGGCAAAGAAACAGAAGTGGTTTGCCCATTGTCTACTTCCAGGGAGAGGCTGGGGGTCAAATGTCTAAATTCGAATGTTATTAAATCCGTTTTGAATTTTTTGGATTCGAATCGGATTTTTGAGTTTTCACATATTCATGCGCATCCCTAGTTTGTAGCGTATGCTAAAGACTTCCAACTTTTGGGATGAGTTGTCTCCACAGAACAATCAAGCGCTTGAGATTGTGGGAAGCTTTTGATTCTGTGCCCTTAAGTGAGAGATCACCGTAGCTGTAGACCTGCATAGATGGCTGGATTGGGCTTTCTCACAAGTTTAATATCTTCTTCCCCCGGTTTCCGTGCAACCAGAACAAACTCCGATTCCGCCCTGCACACGAGCGTCATGAACCCCAACCCGCAAGACGCCTACCTAGGCCCCCCTCAGGGCGTCCCTCCTCCGAACCGCAAGAGCGGTAAGTGGCTTTCTTGCAAAATCGCCTTGGGTTGCGGTGAAAGACGTTCAATAAATGCTAATAATTAACAGCGACAATAACTGTGTGTCAGCTGCGTTCGCGGCCAACCCTGCTAGAGGTCACCGTGGGGGTAAATGATTGTGCAAAACTGCTGGAGTCACTCTCTTATTATTATTATTATTATTATTTTCACTTGGGAGGTTGGAGGCCAAAAAGAAATGAACTTTCTGCAAACTTCGCAGCCAGCTCCTGGATCTTGTAACACCACACTGAGTGTTTTCCTTCTCATTTTGCAGGCTACCTGGACAGCGACGCAGACAGTAAAGGTAATTTGCTCTTAGCTTTGCTGGCCATCTTTCCTTTGCCGTGAGTCCAGGCCTCGGGAAGTGAGGAAGGCCACAGAGTTGCGTAGGGTGGTAGGGCTGGAATTTTGAAAGATTTCGCTGGACGGTGGAACCCAGAGGAGGAATGGACATAACAAATCAGATTAGTTATGGAGCATCTGTCTATCTGTCTATGGGTATTTTTCCACTGTCAATAAATGTACCCATTAAGTACCCATTAATGGGTACGAAATTGCATTTTTGTACCCATTAATGGGTACTTACTGGGTACTTCTAGTGACAGTGGAAAAACACCCTATGTCTGTCTGTCTATCATCTGTCTGTCTATATCTGTCTGTCTGTCTGTCTATCTATCACTATCATTATCACTATCACTCTGTCACTATCACTCTATCACTCTCATCTGTCCGTCCGTCCGTCCGTCCGTCCGTCCATCCATCCATCCATCCATCCATCCATCCATCCATCCATCCATCCATCCGTCCATCACTCAATCTATCTGTCTGTCTGTGTCTGTCTATCTATCTTAGGGTAGGGATATACACAAATAGTCTTCAAAATTTAATGGAATTCATTTGAATTTGGACTTTCGAATCAAATGTCTATACATTCAAATGAATTTTGAATTTTTGAATCTGTTCGTTCGAATTGTTCAGACGTTCGTATGTGTACAGATACACGCACGACCCGTACTTGTCCGTTCGCGTCTTTTCCGCATCCGTACGCATCCATACAGGATGAAAACGGGATGCGTATGGGATAAATACAGGGTGCGTACGGATGCGTGCGGATGCATAGGGGCAACTATGGCCTTTGTATGTGCGAATTCGAATCCAAAATTCAGACGAGTAGATTCAGATTTATTTGGTTCTAATCGAATGCGAATATATTCAAACTTGAAAGATTCGAATCAAATTGAATTTTCGGATATTTGAATCCAATCGAACCCCGGAAATTGCATTTGTGCACGCCCCTGTTAAGGCTGTTTTTTATTTAGGGCACTCATAGTTGGCCTAGATTAGAATCATGAGCATGTGCCACGTCCTGAGAGACATTTGCTTTTCCTGCCTGGCATTCTTGGCGTTGCTTTGGTGGGGAGGGCTCGTCCCCTGGCTTCCTCCCCACGGCGGAAGATGGAGGCGCTGCAGAAATCTGTCGAGATAACACCATACTCTTCTCTCCCTCCCTCCTTCCCAGTCTTTCTTTTCCAAGTGCCTTCGATCGAGGAAAGCGTCCTGGACGAGAGCAAACAGTTGCTGAAGCCCTGGGACACCAAAAAGGTGGGTGCCAGGCGGGGCCCGGAGTAGGGGAGGCAGGTGAGATGTGGCCCTGAGGTGGCGGAATGAAAAAGGGGTCTGGGATACCTTCTTTACGTCAGGCTGCGACATCAAGGCCTCTTTAGTCTTGAAAAGCAGCCTTTAAGAAGAGGGGACCAAGGGCTTTTGCACACTTTTGAGTGTCCATGTGTGGATGATCTTCGCCAGAAGTCCACTAGAGGCCCTAGTCCAAACTGGCCACTGGTTGAAGTATATAAAAAGTCATGCATGGTGTGGAAACGGTGGATAGGGAAAAAATTATTTCCTCTGGTCAGGACAGGAGCGTGATTAACCAATGTTGGCTAGTAAGCTTTGGCCGTCCCCTCACCTTATTAGATCCAAGGCCCAGCAGCCAGGGTTTCTGCCTAAGGCCCAGGAGCCCCTGGGTTCGAATCCTCACTCAGCTCCGAAGCCTTCTGGATGTCCATGGGTCAGTCACAGCCTTCCAGCCTAGCCTACTTCACAGGGTCGTTGTGGGGTCAACATGGATGAGAGGAGGAAAGACCAAGTGAGACCTTTGACCTTGGAAAAGCCAGAGTGGGATAGCCCTTTTAAAAACAAGCAAAATACTTTAGATGTCTCTAGAAGAAGGTTCATTAAAAAAAAGGGAGTTTTAAAGAGGAAATTTTCCCAGGTTGCTGTGATTGTACATACAAGAGAGGTCTCTCAGCCTTAGGCAGACTTCAGCTTCCTGACTCCAGAAAGGTGGGCCTCTATATTTTGTAAGTTTATCCTTCCATACGGCCACAGCTGAGTGCTGCGTGTGAAAGGGCGTCCTCAGTGGTGTCCCCGTCAGCTTGGGTTGCATCATGGAACCTTGTGGTACGTCATGCGTGGCCTGTTTAAGGAGCATCTATCTGCTCAGGCCTTCTTTGGTATCCTGAAGCTTCGAGTCCTTAGAACCAGCTTGGGGTTTTCTCTTTCGGTTCTCACCTGAAGGAGCCTGACTTCCATCTCTCTTTCAGCTCTCCTCTTCCTCTGCCCGTCCAAGGTCATGTGAAGTACCCGGAATACAGTAAGCCTCTTTTTTTTAATGATTATCTTTTCATTTTCATCCCACACTTCAGGCCAGCTTCCAGAATACTTATTCCTTCCCGCATTATAGTGTCTCTAGTGAGCCAGTTTGGTTTTGTGGTTAGAGTGTCTGTCGGATTCTTACCTGAAAATCTTCTGGTTCGATTCCGCACTCCTCCACGAAGCCAGCTGAGTGGTCTTGGGCTAGTCCCAACTCTGTTTCTGAGCTCTCACAGCCCGTCCACCTACCTTACAGGCTGTCTGTGGTGGGGAGATTGAAAGGTCTGTCAGCCGCTTTGAGCCACTTTGGGTGGGGCTTGCCATAGTCTGCACCCACATGCAGATGGGATATGATCCAGAATGAGGCTCAGGGCAGAGGGGGCCTTTCACTGTCTGGCTGGGTTCTTCAGTCATGCTAACCTTTGGTTCTCCATAGTTGGCAATTACATGCACGATAAAATGCTTTTTTAATGGCGGATGGTTTGCTGGAATGAAACCACAGTGTTTTCAAGGGTTGACTGGGTTTTGCTTCGTCCATGGACCCATTTGCAAATTATGAATGATAGATGTATCAATGGCTACTAGAATGGGTGCCTAAGTACATCTTTCAGGTTGAGGGAACAAGCAGGAGGCCTCTAAGGCCATTTGCTGGGATTCAAGAGCAGGAGAAGGTTTGCCCTTGTCTCTTCTTGAGATGTCCATGGGCAATTGGTGGGCCACTGTGTGTGACAGGATGCTGGACTAGATGGGCTGTAGCCTGATCCAGCAGGGCTCCTCTAACATTCTTATGGACCAGATGGGCTGTTGCCTGATCCAGCAGGGCTCCTCTAACGTTCTTATGGACCAGATGGGCTGTGGCAGGGCTTCTCCTTGGTTCTGATGGACCAGATGGGCTGTGGCCTGATCCAGCAGGGCTCCTCTAACGTTCTTATGGTCCTGTTGGGCTGTGGCCTGATCCAGCAGGGCTCCTCTAACGTTCTAGTGTTCTTACGCCTCTTGGGCTCTCTGTTTCTTTTTCAGCATCTTCCCGTCACCAGACCAGCCTGCCAACCTGCCTATGATTCCCACAGCCCTCAACACCGGGGGCTCCCTCCCGGACCTCACCAACCTGCACTTCCCATCTCCACTGCCCACGCCGCTGGACCCGGAGGAGTCAGCGTTTCCCAACCTGAGCGGTGGGAACAGCACCGGCAACCTGGCCAACACCATGACGCACTTGGGCATCAGCGGCGGCATGGGGTTGGGGCTGGGCCCTGCCTACAATTCCCCAGGTGAACCTCTGCCTGACACGCGGGACATTGGGGGGCGGCTTAGGAGGGCCCCGGACTCTTGTGTGCCTGGCTAAGCTATATGGCCGAGTGCGGCCACTGGAGCTAACGGGAAGGTGAGCCTCCGTCTGAATGCCAGGACCTGTTCCGGCTTGGCACTAGAGCCCTGAAACGTGATGGAGCTTTTGGGCCATATCTGGTGTGGGTGGCTCCAAGCACAAACATTGGGGAGTTGTCTTTCTCTTTGGTTTCATGCAGGGAGAGAGAAGCAGTCTCCCCTACTTTTTCTCAGGGATTTTTTTCCGTGCTGAATCCAGAAAACACAAGGAGAATGGGAAACTTTTGATATCACATCAGTCCATCGAAAAACTGCCTCTTGCCCGCTATGGATCTGTAACCAAATACTGGCCTTTCAGATGTTGCCAAACTTCAGCTCCCATCATTCCTTTCTATTGGCCAGGTTGAATGGGGCCCATGGGAAGGCCACAGTTCGATCGCCCCCCCACCCCCACCCCAATCTATATCATGGCCTCCACATATTGTGAAATTACAGTTTTGATCCTTGACCCTTGGCCTTTTCCTCTGGGTCTGATTTGGAGTCTTTTCAACATCTGGAGTTCGGAAAACATTCATTGTTGGCCAGGTTGACAAAGGATCATGGGGAATGTAGTCAAAAGAAGAGCTTTTCAGAATCTGCTACAGTCTCAACCTAAATGTTCTAATCAGGTGGGGCAACCCATCCTCAACAGGTTGGCAGCACTTTGTTGTAGGGATGTGCACGAATGGTTTTTTTTGGCATTCGAGTTGTAATAAATCGGGTGCTCGAAAATCTCTGTTTGTTCAAATAGACCCCCTTCAAATGTGGTAGGATTCTATTCAGTGTGAAGGTATTTGTACAGATTTGAAGAAATATCTGACATGAATGGATATGCCTCTTTTCATATCGGATGTGTATCCATTTGTATTGGATATGTATCCATTAGTGGGTATTTAATGGCATTTTTGTACCCATTAATGGGTGCTTAATGGGTACTTCTAGTGGCAGTGGAAAAACACCCCATATTGGATACAAATAATTTGTATTGGATACATAGCCATGCGTATTGGATACGTGTCTGTTCGTATTGGATACGTATCCATTCATATCAGATGCGTATCTCTTCATATCAGGTGTGTAGCCATTCATATTGGGTACATATCTGTTCGTATTGGATATGTATCCATCGCATACATATCCTGTGTGTATCCTCAGCTTAACAAATGTCCGCACTACTTGTACAAATGGCCTGAAACATTCGTACTTGTGAAGTGTTATCGTACAAACGTCGTAACCTTCAGTTTGTGTACGAACGTCCAAATTCATCTGAATAACGAATGTTAAGGGATTTTCGTGCACATCCCTATATTGTTGGTTGTCCCTGTTGAATTGCCTCCTTTGCGGTGATATCCTCGCTGTCACAAATGGCTCCAGTTACCGTGGTCTCCTGCGACCATTGCGCATGTGGAGTATGGAGAGCGGCCCTTGAGGAAACACTTTTGAGAACATCAGAGGCGTGAAACTGGGGGGGGGGGGGGTTGGATTCTGCAGCAACTGGATTTTTAGGATTTTTTCCTTTTACTGAATTTTCTACACCGCCCGGTTACATAAATCTCAGGGCAGGCAAGAACGGAGTTGGTAGAAGAAAATAATAAAACAATTCAATACCGTAAAATACGTTAAAAAAATTAGAAAAGTTAAAAGACGAAAAGACATAAACACAGGTACAGGTCTGGTGTCCAGAGAGAGGAGAGCGAGGGGAAAATCCCGCCGAACTGCAAAGGTGGAATTCTGCAGGTATTTTTTTTTTTAAAAAGCATTTCCCAGAAGACATCTGTGCCTGTGACAATTTCTGTGAGGCGTCCCCCCGCTTCTCATGGCGTCTTGGTCGGAATAGCGTTTCGGGGTCAGGTTCCTCCTCCTTTCCTCTGCCCCGGCAGCGGAGCGAAGGAGGTACACCTGTTCCATTGCATCCGAACCCTGGAAGACGATCCTTTCCCGGCTGTTTCCAGACCTCCATAAATCCAGATGCTCCATCTGTCCCGGTGTTTTCTGTTCTCACCACCATCAATGTTGCTCCTTCTGTGTTGTCGTCTCTTTGTAGTCCTTCTGCTCTCCTTCGCCGGGCGAGCAGGTGAGCAGTTCCTGTGTTCCATAGGCAAACCGTACCGTACCGTTTGTGTATTGTTATTATTATTATTTATTATTATTATTATTAGTGCTACTGCTTTATTTTATGGTTTCAGTTTATTTATTCCGTTTCTTTTTTCCCTTTTTTTTCTTTCTCCTTCCCACAGGACTGTGTTCATCTATGCAGAGTTCCCACAGTAACCCCTGTATCCAGACCTCGCTAACCAACCCCTCCCTGCGCTCGTCTCCCAGCAACTCCTCCCTCCCCTCCTCCATGAGCAGCCAATCCCTCTCCTCCTCCCTCAGCAACCCCTCCCTCTCCTCCTCCCTCAGCAACCCCTCCCTCCCCGCCTCCCTTAGCAGCCAATCAGTGCAGTCCCCTCCGGGCAACCCGCCCCTGCAGCCGCAGCCGCAGCAGCCGCCCCCTAGCTTTGGAGGCCCGGCCTCTTCCTCCGCTTCCGTCCCCTCCACCCCTTCCTACGTGCCCCTGAACGCCTCCCCGCGCCGCCGGGTCCCCCTCAGCCCCTTGACCCTCCCCATGAGCGGAGACTCAAGAAGGCAGCACCCAAAACAATTCTCGCCAACTATGTCACCTACATTGTCCTCCATCACACAGGTACGCATGGGAACGCGGCAGGGTGCTTGGTGGCGCCCCTTTTGCGCGCACTTCTCCTCCCCCTCTCTGTGGTGTTGTTTCACCTCCCCCCCTTCCATCGTCATCTGTCTTTTCTTCACTGCATCTCATCTGTGTTCTTTCTGATGCCCCGTTGTCCTTCCTTAGCTAATGGGTGAGGACCAGGGTATCCGTGGCTGCTAGAAAGGATGCCTAGATACCACCTCCAGGTTGGAGAGACAGGCAGGAGGCCTCTCGAGGCTATTTGCAGGGAGTCAAGAACAGGTGAAGGTCTCTCTCTGTCTCCAGCTTAAGAAGCCCAGAAGAAATTGGTGGGTTACTGGGTGGGACAGGACTAGATAGGCTGTGGCCTGATCCAGCAGGGCTCCTCTTAGGTTCTAATGTTCTAATGTGTTTATTTTTCAAGGCCTTACATGTGTTAGGTTCCTTCTAGGACCCCTTAAAGAAGTGATTGTGGAAGTGGTTCTTTAGACCAGATGGGTACCCCATTCTCATTCAGGAGGCTGGATAGAAATCCTGTCCACAGATCTTTCTGGCTTCCTGTAACAAAGACCCGAAAGATGACTTGTAGTCCTTGGAGCCATCATTGTTTAGAAGACGTGACGGCTTTGGGGAAGAAAGACAACCCATTTTGGGGCATACCAAACCCCTGTGATAGGTCTGTGATGGGTAGAAGAACAGAAGGTTTGTCAGCTGCTTTGAGCGAGGGTGAGAAAAGTGGGGTATAAAATCCAACTCCTCCTCCACCACCACCACCTCTTCCTCTTCCTCAGCTTCCTCTTCCTTTCTTGACCACTTGCAGACATTCCAGGACAGGTCTGTCTGCACACTGTGCCACTGTTGCTGCTGTCCTAGAGCATCTACAGTAGGAGCTCCCTCCTGCTGCCGTGATCTTCAGTAGCTATGGGCAAATAAAAATGTACCCCATAGCTTGACTGGCAGTGACTGATGAGCTCCTGGATGCAGCACAGACTCATCGCCATGGCAGCATCCAGGTGCAAGGTAGAGGTTGTTGCAGCCGTTGCCACGGTGATCCAGCCTGTCTGGCCCAGATCATCTGCACTTCACGCGCGGGAGGTCTGTTTAGGGAGTGCAGCAGCACTTGAGGTGTGGATTAAGGATGTGCACAGACATTTGTAACATCAAAATGTGTACGGATTTGGCCGAATTCAGACATTGGTATTCAAATCAAATGTAGGCACATTCGAAGATTGACGTTCAAATTTGAATCGAATGTTTTGATACGTTCGTATGAAGCTTCGTATGGGATTCGTATGCATTTGTATGCGTTCATCTGTGATTGAATATTCGAATTTGAATCCCGCTGCATTCGAAGGGGATCTATTTGAACGAATACAAATTTTCTTGCATTCAATACGAATTGAATACAAACCACAACAACCACCCATTTGTGCGTGTCTCTGGTGTGGATGCTTCCTTCCGTGCTGGATCCTGACCACAGTGGAATGGTATTATACAAGTCCCATTGAGGAAAGCCTGAGCAGGCTCCAGGACTGGTGCATTTTGGTTTTATTCAATTCCCTCTGCTGCGCTCATGATCCAGTAAGGTCACTGCAGACATGAGCAGGAGTGAGTGAGTGTTAAGCAATTGCTGCACCACCGTGTGAGACAGGATGCTGGACTAGATGGGCTGTGGCCTGAGCTAGCAGGGCTCCTTTTAATTCACAGAGGACAGCGTATCAAGGACTAATAAAATGGATGTTCAGGTACCACCTCCAGGCTGGGAAGATAGGCAGTATGCCTCCGATGGCCATTTGCAGAGAGTCAAGATCAGGTTGAAGGTTTTTGCCCTTGTCTTCTGCTTGAGATGCCCAGAAGCAACTGATGGGCCACTGTGTGAGACAGGACGCAGGGCGCCTCTTATGTTCTTCTTAAGTTCTCTGCATCCCTGATCACTTGCATTGGTTTGGCTAGGACTGAGAGGCCGAGCCTATCACATCACATCTGGAGGACTGACATTCTCTACTCCTTCTCTACCCCAATAGAATCATAGAGTTGGAAGGGACCTCTAGGTCATTTGAGTCCAACACCCTATTCAGTGCAGGATTTCCCTAAGCCGTCCCAGATAGATGGAGGTCCAGCCTCTGCTTGAAGACCTCCATTGAAGGAGACCCCACCACCTCCCGTGGCAACCTGTTCCACTGACTGATCCCCCTCGCTGTCTGGAGGCTTTTCCTCGTATCTCATCTGTATTGACTCCCTTGAAATTTCACAGCGTTGTTTCTAGTCCTCCCATCTTGTGCCGATGAGAATAGGGACGACCCCTCCGCGCTGTGACATAGTCCCAGGTTGTGGGATTCCTACCTCTTGTCTCTCACCATCACCTGTGCTTTCTGGTGCAAGTGGACTTCCACTAAGGTCTGGCCATCAGCATGTATCAGAGATCAGGCATTTGCAAGTTGTACATTCATAATGAAAGTTGGCCGGAACCTGAGGTTGAGTCATCGGGCGTCTGCATACTTTCCATACGCAGCTAGATTTGGACAAGCCAACTGCTGGTAGAGCAGGTCCTTCTCTCCAGCATTGGGGAGAAACAAAATAAGTCATTGCTCCCTCCTCCTCCTCCATCCCTGCTGAATAAAGCCAAAGAGTTCTGAGCTTAGTTGGGAGATGACTTGAAGGTTCCTGAGGGAAGAAAACCAGGAGTGAAATGTCTGCGGTGAAGTGCAACAGGAGCTGCTGGGCTTCAGGTCCCATCATGATGGAAGACCTAGACAGGTCACCTCAGGAGGGCCGTATATTATGTGTTAGATCCTGTTTAAAGTGAAGGTTCAATTGCTGAAGGTGAAACTCAAGGCCATTTGCTGGGATTCTAGAGCAGGAATAGGTTTGTCCTTGTCTCTGCTTGAGATGCCCATGAGCATTTGGCGGGCCACTGTGTGTGACAGGATGCTGGACTAGATGGGCTGTGGCCTGATCCAGCAGGGCTCCTCTGAGGTTCTTATGGACCAGATGGGCTGTGGCCTGATCCAGCAGGGCTCCTCTTAGGTTCTTATGGACCAGATGGGCTGTGGCCTGATCCAGCAGGGCTCCTTTTAGGTTCTTATGGACCAGATGGGCTGTGGCCTGATCCAGCAGGGCTCCTCTGAGGTTCTTATGGACCAGATGGGCTGTGGCCTGATCCAGCAGGGCTCCTCTTAGGTTCTTATGGACCAGATGGGCTGTGGCCTGATCCAGCAGGGTCTCTCTTATGTTCTTATGTTCTTAAGAGAACCTCCGTGTTAGGGGAAACATGTTAAAGTGAAACAGGAACGCTTAATACCAAAGCGAGCCCCCCTCTATCACCACCTCCACCACCACCACGCATGACTGGCACCTGCTTAGCTTTGGGATGCTGTGGGAAGCAGGGTGGCTGGGTGCTGTGGGTGACACAGAGGTGGGCCAACGTGGGCTCATCCGCCTGCAGTCTCACAGTGCCTTTTTGACACCCCCATTTCAGGGTGTGGCGTTGGATACCAGCAAGCTGCCAGCCGACCAGAGGCTCCCTCCGTACCCCTACAGCCAGCCTGGCTTGCTTCTCCAATCGAGCCAGAAACCCCTCCACCAGGCCCCGGCAGCACCTTCTCAGCACCTCCGCCAACCTGTACAGCAGCAGCAGCAACAGCAGCAGCAGCCTCTGCAGACATCCTGCCCCTACACAGCGCATTACCAGCCCAGCACTATGCTCCAGCATCAGCTCAGCCAGCCCCTGGGTGACTTTGGGCTGGGAAATGTAAGTATCACGGCCCCACCGCACCCCAGGAGGCCTCCACCGTGGCTGTGATGGGCAGAGACGTTCATGGCTGCGTGGGCAGAATTCTCTTCCATCACGTGCCATAGGGCTCGCTGTATGCATTGGTCAAATGGTTCTGGGAGTGGCGTGATGAGAAGCTGCAGTAATAGTCATTCTATTAGGCATCCTGTTATTTGTCCTGCCTGGTATCTATGTGTCCATGTGGGTGCTTTTCGCTTGTATCAAATGTTCTCTCGCGGAACAGAGCGGGTGGTATCGAGGGTGGTTTCTTCCAATAGATCCGGATCAAAAGGCTTCTAATCTGGATCTGGGGCCCCTCCTGCACACATAATTCCATGTCTTAGAGGCCCCACCTCCCCATGGATAGATCCGTCCATGCAGGATGGAGATAGATCTGGATCAAGAGTCCCTCGATCTGGATCTACTGTAGACCGCACTACGGATCATGGAGGCATACTGATGGCACTAGCGATGTGCATGAATATTCGGAATTTGTACAAATAGGTGCGAATTAGTAGATTTGTGGCCGAATTTCCCGTATTGGTCCATGAATTGGATTATCCAGTATTTGTCGAAGCTTCGGTCGAACCTTAGGCGGATACTGGAGACCGCGGCACAGTCTGGAAGGCCTAGTTTGCCTGCCGGAAAGCATGGAAAGAGGCCCCAGATGCTCTGGAACATGCCCCAGAAGTTAAGGGGGTACATGGGAGGCCACAGGGGGCGAGAGGCCGTGGGGGGGGGACACACAGATATCCTCTGAAACTTTGACCAAAGCTTCTATGAATACCAGATAATCTGAATTCATGGACAAATAAGGCCCTATTTGGTTCAGCCACAAATCTGCGTATTCACCCCGTCTGCCTCCCACTCGCCCCCTTACCTTTTGGGGTGCTTTCCTGCCAGCATCAAGGGCCTCTTTCTGCGCTCTCCGGGGGGCAAACTAGGCCTTCCAGAACACAGAAAAGGCACTTCCAGTCTGTGGGTACAGGCCCAGAAGTTCCTTAGAAGAAGGCGTGGCGTCGGCTGCACTTTATAAATAAACTATAATAATAAGGACAGGTAATTGGGAGGGGGGTGGGAATGGAGGGGCGAGGGGAGGCTGTATTCAATTTGTGCATGAATATTTTTTAGAATATTCGTGCACGAATATGAATGCCCCCACTTTCGCGGGGGGTGGGATTTGACCAAAGTTGCAGTTTTCCACATTCGATTCGGTATGAATCGAATCTCAAAAATGGCTTCGTAGATGGCGCTCCTTTGTGAGCTGTAATAGCTAGATTTTCTGCACGCCCCGCCATTGCACGGCGCTGAAAATCATCCCCACGTGCCCTGCGGCTAGGAGTGTTCGTTCGTTGCTGTGCGTTGGGGGCTGCCCCTGCCCTTTCAGACCAGAAACAGCCAAGATCCTGTCCTTCGGTCAGCAGCTCGTCCTGCTTGCTGATCTTTCGGTCGGGTCCTTTTTTGCAGTGGCTTCTATACTCTCCGGCTCGCTTGCTCCCCCTGCCTGTTCAGTCTGTTACTGTCAGGATCTTTCCATATCAAGCAGGCAGACAAAGGAGGTGGCAGAGGTGAGCAGGCAGACCACAGGAGGAGGCAGCAGCAGTGGGATAAGCTTCTGGCTCACCAGTATATAAGGTTTTTTCAATACACTGTGCAGCTTCTGGGGCCAAAGCTGTGTCGCTGAGTCCTGGTTTAATCCATTGTTTTTCAGACTGATCCTCCGTAGGTTCCTGAGCAGCAGCTCCCAGCATTTCTGGGCCTGGCACAGGATGCTGAAGGATGGAATTCTGGGAGCTGTAGTTAAAAGTTGGCACAGAACACTGGGAGTGGAATGTTAGACCGTGTAGTTCACTGTTGGCACAGAGTGCTGGGAACTGTAGTTTAATGCTGGCGCAAAATGCTAGGAGTTCTAGTGAAGGCTGGCATGGCCTCCTGGGAGTAGAATGCTGGGAGTTGTAGTTCAGGGCTGACATGGAATGTTGGCAGTTGTAATTCCAGGCAGGCACAGAATGCTATGAGTTGTTCACCCTAGAGGACCAACTGTGGTTTTCCTGTCTGTGGTGAGATGTGACCCCCTGACATAGGTTCTGTGGGCCGTAGGGCTATTGTTTTTCACTTTGCTCCTGTCCATTTCTGCCCGCAGTACCTAAGTCTCATTCTCCTTGCAGTTCGACCAGTACAGCCTCGTTGAGAACATGAGTGGAGGCTTCACGTTCAGCAGCAACGCCTTCACAGAAGACCTGGGTGCCTTAAATTACCCCCAAGGCGACAACATGGGCTTCTCAGGGGGTGGGGGAAGCAGCACTACCACGACCAGCACCGCGCATGACCCCCACCTGCTTAACCGCCAGAACCTCAACAACTGCAGGGGTCACACCTCCATCCCAGACATTATCCTCACAGGTAACAAGGGTCTGGGAGGAGTGAGGGTCATAGGTGGTTCTGATTGGGCAAGCCTGTAGCTGTGTGCTGGAGCATGCATGCATGCATCCAATAACCCACCCACCCACCCACCCACTCAGTATAACATATTTTACTACATCCTTAAGCAATCAACCTTCCATTGACTGACTGCGCTTTGACCACCCTTCCACACACACACACACTCATTATAAGGCATTTTACTACATCCTTAAGCAATCAACTATCCATTGGCTCACTGCATTTTAACCATCCATCCATCCATCCATCCATCCATCCATCCATCCATCCATCCATCTCTTCTCTCTCCTTTTCTCTGTCTACCCACCCATCCATCCATCCATCCACGCACCCACCCACCCACCCACCCACCCACCCACCCATCCATCCATCCATCCATCCATCCATCCATCCAACAAAAAAGCCCACCATCTTCCCACTCCATCTATTATTATTTCCCTCCTTTTCTCCACTTCAGGGGATTCGCCACCTGGGATCTCTAAGGAGATTGCCAACGTCTTGGCAGGCATGCCTGGTTTTGAGGTCGATTCTTCCTCTCTGGGCCTGGACGAGGACCTGAAGATCGAACCGCTCACCTTGGACGGACTCAACATGTTGAGCGATCCCTACGCCCTGCTGACTGACCCGGCGGTGGAGGATTCCTTCCGCAGCGACCGTCTGCAGTGAAGGGACGAAGGGGGCTGCAACCCCAGGCCCTCCTGCCTGGCGAGAAGGACAGAGACCCTTGCGAGCCGTGGAAAAAAACAACAAAGGCCAACTCCCCCCCTTTTTGAAATTGGTGCACCATTTGTGTGTGTGGGGTAACACACACACATGTACACACACACACACACACGGAGGAAGTGCTTGCCTGCCTGCCTGCCTACCCGTGCCTTCACCACCACCCTGCCACGGTGTCCTTGTGCCCAAAGGACACCTGGGCTCTAAAACCACCGGGGAGCGTCTCTCAGGCAGGAGAGCGGGGAGCAGGCCAAGGTTAGCGGGACCTTGGAGGGGGCAGAGCTTGTTGGCACATGCCCCCCCCCCCAGGGGCAGAGGGGAGCCCCAAGGCTCTTCTGAGGCGGCGGAACCTTGGCCACGTAGCTTCAGACCCACGTGGAAGGAAACCACGGCGGAGCAGCGAAGGAAGGTTCTGGTCCCTTTGAATGCGAAAGGACGGGTGTCCACCTGAATGGAAGGCAAAACGTGCGCCCCTGTGACTTCCAGCTGTTCCTGCCTGTTGTCCTGCGTTTGCTTCTACACCTGCACCAATAGCTAGAAATCCCTGTAGTGCGCAGAGCAGGAAAAGCGGGTGGGGCACAGCGGGTGGGTGTAAATCCCTGGTCTATTTTTTTTTTCCGTTCTGTCTCCTTTATCCTTTATTTTATTTCATTTTTTTTTAAATTTTTGAAAAAGCAATCCTGTACGTAACCCCACCGGCCCTCTCTTCACCCCTCCGCTCTCCCTTCAGAACTGCCGTGTACATGGGCGGGGCAGGGCGGGGCGGGGGGAGAGGGGGCAGGGGCTTCTCTCTTGTAAAGCACTTGTAACTTTTCGTTCTTTATCTGTCGTGAGGTCCAGCAACTGTGCTTGAGTTTGGGTTAAGTGATGGAGGGGGGTCCTTGGAGGGCAGGGGGAGGCCTTACGCGAGGTGTGTGTGGCACTGACCTCCTTTGGTCTCCCCCCCCCTTGCTCTCCCCCGCCTCGGCCCAACGGCGGAGGATACAAACCAGAGTGATTTTATTATTATTTTTTAAAAATATATGTTAATTATAACAATTTTTTTCTTCCTGTCGAGTGTGATTCTGGGTGAGTTGCGCGGACAGGAGGCCGAAGAACGCGTGGCCAAAATTGTGTGTGGGGGCGGGGGGGATTAGAGAAAGCGCGGAGAGACTGCGTCCCAAAATGGCTACCGTGGAACGTGGAAAAGCATGTCAAAGTCAGAAACAGGGCTTCCATTGTCCTGGATTTCTTTGGGAGTGTTGTGGCCTTGGAGCATCGGCGGCCAAAACCACATGTTCGCTTTGCCACTGAACCATACACCCATTTGCGTGGTTTACTGGGAAGCTGTTCAGTCAAACCAACAGCTGTGTGTGTTCAATTTCAAACTGGTTTGAAAAGAAGAAACATTTTTTTTTCCTTTGGAAAGCAAAAGCCCCATTTGGGGGCAAACTATTCAGTTATAAGTGGATAATTAGTTGGATTTGGTTTGATCTGATTTTGATTTTTTGCCTGTTCGAACAACTAAATGTTTGGTTTGACACAAATGTTTGTGAACTAGCTGGTTTGCCGCCAGTCAGCTGAACATTGTGGGCACCTGTGATTGTGTGGAACCATGGGGGGAAACACACACACCCCAACTTGCGTTCAAAATGGAGACCCTCACTCTTCAGTTGGTTTTTATACCCCGCTTTTCTCACCCTTAAGAGGACTCAAAAGCTGCTGGTGCACCTTCTGTTCTTCTCCCCACAACAGACACCCTGTGAGGTGAGTGGGGCTATGAGAGCTCGGAAGGAGAGCTGTGACTAGCCCAAGGTCACCCAGCTGGCTTTGAGGAGGAGTAAGAAATCAAACTGGGAGATTTTAAGAGTCTGGCACGTTAACTACAAGACCATATTGGCCCACAGTGGTAGAAAACATTGTGGTGTCTGCTCTGCTAGGTTCTTGGGGTACTGAGAAAATACCAGTTTGATCTGCTGCTCAGACAGGAGGATTATGGGAAGATAGAGAGGAGATTTGTCCAAGGCTGATGGGATTTATGAGCAGCCTCAGTTCTGGCTCAGGACCTGTGTTAATGTTTTCTTTATTTCAGGGGAAGACACAGTGGTTTTGTTTTTTCTGCCCTTTTGTTCAGACAGAGGTAGGTAGTTCAACATGGCCTCAGAAGATCTTCACAGTGGCACAGTGGCACCATGGCCTCTTACATACTAACCTTTCCTCCCTCCTTCCCCCCTAATAGCTGTTTCTCCTGGAGCTTTGGTTCTAGGAGAGAAATGAGCTTGAGGCCACTTTGGTTCACAGGATCGGCCCTCTTGCCGGGCCCGGCAGCTGCTTCTGGAAGCCAACTTCAGCATCTTCAACATCTGCACTAGCTTGTTGTGAGCGATGGTGGGTGTCGTTGTCTGGTGACAGCTAGAGGTAACGCATTCCCTCCCAGAATTCTTTGGTGTGGCCTTGGTGCTAAAACAGCCAAACAGGTCTGTTCAAGATCCAGCTGAGTACCGTACATGGGGTGTCTGGCGAATCTACAAGAGAGAATGTTGGATGGGACTTGAGCACTAGGCCTTTTGGAACGCGTGGAGGACGCACGGGGATGGAGCATTTGCTCCTCTGGGCCGGCCCAAGGAGTTCCAAGCGTTCCGCATGTAGAGTACTTAATTGTGCTCTGCATGCGGCCTAGCGCGTTCCGGCCATCCCCGGCTGCCCAGGGAGGGAAGCATTCGCACGCCTTCCTCCCTGACAGCTGCAGGCCCCTCCCCAGTCCAGTCCGGATTTGTCCTGCTGGACGCAGGGGTGAGCAGTCCTGGCACGGTCCCTTCCCCAGTCCCTGCGAGTTCTAGGGGACAGGATCGGGTCCCCTAGGGCCCACAGCCCCCCCCTGCCTTGCCCCCCACGAGGATGGGCCTAAAGAGGAACATGCGCGCATGCATGGAGCACTTACTTCCTCCTTACCGGCTCCCAAAATGGTGAGCTGAGTACGCCTGTGCGGGCCGGGCGCTCTCTGATTGGCTGCAGAACAAGCCAAACAGAGCAAGCCCAGCCTCGTGGCATGCTGCCCGTACGATGCGGGGTGGTGGTGGTGGTGGTTATGAAGTGGTATGATCTTTCCTGCGGTATGATGTGCAGTGTGTGTCCAGCATCCTGCCTCACAAAGTGACCCACCAATTGCTTCAGGGAATTTCAAGGATCAGACAAAGGGAAAACCTTCCTGTGCTATTGACTTCTAATAAGGCCACCCTGGCTGCGGCGGAGGCCACAAGACGGTACTTGACTGCCGCTCCCGTCACCTCTTAACTCCTGGTTGTACCTACTATTGCAGATGGAGCATGGAGACTGGCATATTGGAGCCGTGCTGGATCAGGCCATGTAGCCCTGCACCCCTTCTCACATAGTGGCGCGGCAGTTGCTTCTGTGCATCTCAAGGTGAAGACAAACACAGAGCCTAGCCGTCCGTATTCTAGCAGCCATCGGTATACCGGTCGTGTCTTGGGGGCTTTAGGGTTAAACACGTCAAGAGAGCCCAAGGGTCAAAGATCAGAGTGTTCAGTCGTAAATCTAGAAGCAAGGTCACGGAATGCCGGAGTTGCAGCTTTATGAGCGTTTGTCTGGAACAAAGCTTAACAGAATGTTCTGCCTAAAATAGGCAGGTCAGAGTCATGGCTTCTTCACTGCAGGTGATGGGTGTGGGTTCTAGTATAGACTCAGTGTCCTCACCAGCTGCTTGCGTTAAGCATGGCTCATCTTGCCTGGCCAGGTAGCCTGCCTGAGCTTGACTACCCTTTCATCCCCGCCAGGGACGTTTGAAGGATCTAGGGATGTTTAGCTTGCAGAGGAGAAGACTGAGAGGAGACATGATCGCGGTCTTCAAGTACCTGAAGGGCTTTCACAGTACTGAGGGTCAGGATTATACTTCAAGGGAGTCAGTACGGATTAGATATTAGGAAACAACTTAACTGATCATGAAGGCGATCAGTCTGTGGAACGAGTTCTCCTTTGCTGGAGGTCTAAAAGCAGAGGCTGGACCTCCATCTGTCTTGGATGGTTTAGGAAATCCTGCATGGAGCAGGGGGTTGGACTGGACAACCCTAGAGGTCCCTTCCAACCCTATGATTCTATGAATGTAAGAAATTACGGGGCCACAGCCTATCTAGCCCAGCATCCTGACTCACAAATTAACCCACCAAATGTTTCATAAGATTTCAAGAATAAGACGAAGGGAGAACCTTCATGTGTAGTTGACTCCTTGCCAATGGCCTTTAGAGACATCCAGCCTGTCCATTCAACCAAGAGGTGGTACCTGGCTGCCCATTCTAGCAGCTGGAACCCACAATTACCCTTTTTTCAAAGAAAGAGCATCAAATCTGTGCAAGGGTTAAGTTTTATTGGACTTTTATCAAGTAAGTCGTTGATGTATGGCTACATGGATGGGGGACCTGTTAGTGACCAGTCAGACCTGCATCGTGGCCAAATCCCCCACTATATGTGAAAACTCCTTGAAATTCAGCTGTTGGTTCCCATTGACATCCAGGTCTGACATCAGATTTTGGATCTGAGCATTGCTCATTTTCTGGAAGAAAAACCAACACAAAACTTATTTAAGAATTTCTCTTCCGTCCCTCATCTAAACGTGCCAGGGTAGGTCACAACAATGAAGGTAAGATCTATATAGCTCCCGAAATATTTAAGAGATTACTGTTCCTCCATATGTATCGATCAGGACAGCATGAAAAACACTTAGAACTATCAAGGACAGGCATTCCAGATGCAAATATTACAAAATCCGCTGATTTCCCAAGCAGACACGGAAACTGAAATTTGGGTGGTGGTGGTGGTCTCTTGCAGTTCAGCCCTCTACTGGTTTTGCCATGCCTTTCCCAATGGAAGGAGCATGCTTAGTCTAAGGAGACCTGCATACTATGATGCTAAGTACCCACTAGGGACCCACTAAGGACCCATTAGGCTCAGAGCAGGAAGACCCCGTTTCCACTGCAGACCCCATTAGAGCCACATTTGTTTCCATCAGTTCTAGGGAAATCCGGACTGAATGGGTCCTTCAGGACCTATAGTCCGGATTTCCTGTAGACCCCATTAAAGGGGTCCACAATGGGATCCTCAAGCATCAAATCCGGATTATACAGAGCGTGTTTCCGCCATGATCAGGCAATGGGGGCTAGGGGGGGGTCTGGGGGGGGACACACGCACCCATGGGGGGGGGGGTGCCTCAAAGCTCCAAAGCCTGTGCACAATCTCTGAAGCTGGCTCTGAAGAGGACCTCACACAAGAGCAATGCCAATCCTACAGACCTTTGTCAAAGGCTCCGGGGAATCTTGGAAGTTTACGGCAGATCACTCTGGAGATTCTCCAGAGCCACTCCAGAGAATCTGAAGAATCTTTGGGGCGTCTACAAAGACTGCACCCCCTATCCCCCCAAAACCCTGGGGTGATGGGTGGGCCCCACATGGGTCAATCTGGACTCAACACATTGGTGCTCCAGCGTTTCCGCTGCGGGCAGATTAGCACCCATTGCTATTGGGTGCCTCACCGCCTGTGGGGACGTGTTGGTTACCTCCCTTAATCCGGATCTGCTAGATCCAGATTAGTTGAAGGACCCATTCCTTAGATCTGGATCATCTTCGATCCAGATTAAGGGAGGCCAGTGTAAAAAAAACAAACGTGAGTGTAACTAAGATCTACATAAATGCGAGAATACATTGGTTGCATGCATATAGGAAATAAAAAACCGGTATACAACTTATCTCTAAAGTGAATACATTGATACACACTTACCTGACTGATACATTGTCTATCTAGATCTGGAGTTTTGTAGACCAAGCACAGCGTCTCTGCCTCGCCTACCTCAGAGGGTTGTTGTGGGCTTATATTTGGGAAGGAAAAGGGACTTTGGAATATAGCAAATGTCTTTATTTTTCATGGCACAGTGGGAAAGTTACCCCACCATAGCATCAGTGCTTCCCCTTCTTCGGTCTTAAGTGATGGAAGCACCGAATGGTGCCATATCAATTTACAGCCTCACAAATCTTCCGCACGTCTATTAAGAGGATGCCAGGGGAAAGAGGAGTCCCTCCTTCGGTTTACAAAAGAAACTTCAGCTGATGGCTTCGCTTTTCCTGGTACTCACCGGCCCAATGCTCGACTCATTCCGGATCATTTCCCTGAACTCCGTTCTTCCCATGGGTTCATACTTTTCAAACACGGAGAATAGAAGGTTATGGCTTTGTTGAGTGTTCTAGCCATCTTCAGCCGTCAAACTGGAGGTTGATCTGGAGGGAGAACAAAATATTCAAGCTTTTAAGCTTAGGGGATCTGGTTTAGATGAAACTTCACAGTGAAAATCCCAGTTTTACTTTTTAGTGAAACAGAACATTGTTTCCCTTTATTTAAACCCTTCCCTGTTTTTCGCATAACTGCTAAAGAAGAGTGAAGAAGAGTTGGCTTTTCTAGCCCGCTTTTATCAAAGAAAGAGCATCGGCAATGTCAAACGTTTACATTTTATTGGACGTCAAATGTAGTAGTTGACGTATCGTTCCCCATGTGGACGGGGATCTGTTAGCGACCACCCAGACCCTCGTACCGGATCACGCCCAACGCTGCCACGAAACGTAGATACTCCTTGAAATCCACCTGTTCATCCGCGTTGCTGTCCAGATCTTCCATCAAGCTTTGGATCTGTTTGTCCTTCATTTTCTAGGAAACAAACCCCACAATATTATGTATGCATGTATGCGTGTATGTAGTAACTTTTATCCCATCCTTTAGCTAAAGGTCCCAGGGTAGATCACAGCAATAGAAGGTGTATATATATAATATATAGATCACAGCAATAGAAGATCACAGCAATACAAGGATACTGTGAGGCGAAAGTCCCCATGCAAAGCCCTAATTCGGGCTACACGAGGGACCAGATCCTCAAAATCGAAACAAACAAACAAACAAAACCCCTTTCCAACTCCTTTTGCTGCAAATTAGGAGCCAAGCACGTATTATTCTGATTCATGGTGACACTCCCGCATTATTGCAATTGTGTCATTAGCTGGCAGATTTTCATCTGTGCTTGGTGTTCCTGCCGTGCCCACTTAAATTGTGCTGAAGGGAAGCGACGGGGGTCAGAGCGCCGCCATTTGCGCTGTCGTTTACCTTCTCCCACACGCGCGCATGCAAGCATGCCCGCCCGCCCGCCCACGAGCGCTCACGGGGCTGCAGAACGGAGAACTAAAGGATCCAGATGTGCTTGAAAACTCAATGATCTGTCCACTCCGAGCCCGCCAGAAGGTCTTGCTGGCTGTCGTGCTTTTTTCTCCACCCCCTTTGCCCTGATTGTAAGCAAAGAGGGGAGCCAGGAAGCATGACGGAATGCATTCTGGAGGAACGTCTTCCTCTTCCCCTCCACTCTCTCTCTCCCTCCACCAGCCCCTGGGCCCTCCTTCTCCTAAACACACACACGATGCATGCATGCACAGACACGCGTGCTCACGGGGCTGCAGAACCGAGAACTAAAGGGTTCAAGCTGCCTGTTGCCTCTGAGCCTTGGAAAGTGGTGCAGATTAATTAGCTCCTTGCTGGCCAGGCTGGCGGGAGGCTGACTCCTTTGGAGCTTACTGGTGCTGGGAAGCAAAAGCTGCCTCGCTTGCAAGCCGGCCTCACTGTCGGATGACATTTTAGGTCGGTTGTCTGGCTACCCCCCTTCCTTGTTCTCTGGCTGGCTGTCATACTTCCAGGGTGGAGGGGGAGAGGGATCCCTCCAGCCCTTGAACTCTCCAGCCTCTGAGCTCTCCAGCCCCTGAGCCCTCCTTCTCTGAGCACACATCTGTGCTTGCAGTCATGCAGATGTGCGCACTTGCGCTAAAAGCTTCCAATCAGGTCCAAAGGGAGTGGAGAAAAAAGGATGCAGTTCCTCCGATGCCGGGGTTTACCACGTTTGCTTGGGGATGGGTGAATTCAAATTGAACCCCTGCTCTCCTCCACCGCATGGGGACATCTTAATCCAAACTACAATGCGGATTAATAATGCCCCGGGTTAGCAGCGAGGTAATTGGAGCCCATGGGGACGAGCCCTAAGACAGACATTCCAGACCCAAATATTACAAAAGGCCACATGGCTGTCTAGATCTGAGGTTTTGCTGGGCCAAGTATGGCATCTCTACCTCGCCTACCTCGGAGGGCTGTTGTCAGCTTATATTTGGGAAGGAAAAGGGACTTTGGAAGCTAGCAAATGTCTTTATTTCTAATGGCACAATGAGAAAACCACCCCACCCAATATATTTTTTCCTCCTCTTGCCTTAAGAGATGAAAGCATCAAATGTTGCCCTATCAATTTACAGCCTCACAGATCTTCCCCTTGCCTTTTAAGAGGATGCTGGCAAAAGAGGAGTCTGTCCTTCCGTCTACAAAAGACACTTCAGCCAATAGGTTCGCTTTTCCTGGTACTTACTGGTCCAATGCTCAAGTTAGTCTGGATCATATCCTTGAATTCCGCTTTGGTCAGAGTATTTCTGCTGCCATCCGCGGGCAAATTCCTGTTGAAAACGCCGAGCAGAGCGTCAATGGCTTGGTCAAGTGCTCCCTCCATCTTCAGCCGTCAAACCGGAGGTTGATCTGGAAGGAGGTAACACAAGAGGCCAGATGTTCAAGATTTTAAGCTTGGGGCATCTGGTCTAGAGATGAGGGATGGTCTTAGAGTGTTCTTTAAGAACTGGATGGAGTTCTAGGATGTTTCCACACTTTCCTTGCCACTCCGTCTGGTCCCATTCCTAGGGGAGACGTCCATCAGCTGGATGGATCCACATGTCCCAGAACAATTCCGTCGGCTCTTCTGAGAAAGCCACCATGCCGGCCCCCTAATTTGCATGAGAATGGCAGCTGGCCTCCTCCATCTTGAAGGGCCCGAAATGAAGTGTCCTGGTCTCAGAGCCCACGCGGGATCCATTTTGGCAGTGTGTTGAAATGGGTCCCCTGGTAAACCAGAGCATGGAACCATGCTCTGACTTTTCATGCCTCCATGGTCCGGTTTCATGATGCTAGACCATGGGAATACTTAAAGTGCAGACAGAACATTCTAGAAGCAGGCAGGACAGGTCTGGTTTGTACCCAGGCGTGGAACAAAGAGGTCCTGGAGAAGATTATAGAAAGCTGCCTTCCCTTGATGCCTTCATAGGAAAATGTTTGGTTAAGAAAAAGAGAAATTTGGAGGTACTTGAGATCACATGGAACATGTTTTGTCATTTGTTCCAAAGACCAGGAAAAACTGTATCTTTCTTTCTTTCTTTCTTTCTTTCTCTCTCTCTCTCTCTCTCTTTCTTTCTCTCTTTCTCTCTCTCTCTTCCTTCCCTTTTTCCTTCCTTCCTTCCTTCCTCTCTCTCAATACTTCCTCTGCCTAAGTTCCCAACATCTTTGTCCATCAGACATGCCAACTCAGATTGATAGCCTCGTATTTTCTTGCCCTTGGTTTTTGCACTGCCAGGTACCTCCTACCTGGAAGATCAGGCAAATAAAGATGGAGAAAGAGATGGGGGAGAGAATAACATTCACCTGAAATCTGAAAAGAACAGATTGAAAAGGGATCTGTAAAAAAAAAAAAGCCCATGAGAAACTGATCTGGAATGGGAATCAGTTGATTTATCCAGCTACAAGCTGATTTATGCAGTGGTCATGGCAAACCACTTCTGTGTCATGGCCACAAAACCTGCACTAAGCCACCAGGAATTCTAGCTCAGTTTGAAGTCACCTTTCCTGTGAGGGGGAAAGCTCAGTGGTTAGAGTGTCTGTTCTCCAGGCTGAAGGTCCCAAGTTCAACCCCCTGGAGCTACCCAGAAGATGGGAAATGTGTCCCTGCAGCTGAGAGTCAGAGTTTTGCTTCACCTGCGTAAAACCCCCGGGTCAGTCCCCTACAATCCCTTGGAGGAAGGAAGGGCAAACTGATTAAGAGGAGAGAGAAATGGAGAGAGAAAAGGTAGAAGGTGAAAAGAGCCAGCAAGTCTGTTGGAGAAGAGCGTTTGTTGCTCCTGGGCTTTGTGGGGAGTGAAGGGCATCTCCCCTTTGGAAATCCAGCCTCTGGGCTAAAAGAAAGGCAAGAGACCACATCTGGAAAAAGTCAGTGGCAAGTTTGTCCTAGGAAAGAGGAACAAGCATGAAGACTTGCCCAATGCAGAGAACCCAGCAGGCTGCTTAGGAACCAGAAAGTGTGGCTGATGGAGAAGAAGCAGGTATTGATAGCTGTCTGCAGTCCACGCTTATAGGTAGGAGTGGAGTCTGGGTGGAGGAAACCAGCCCTCTCCCGCAGGCTTCTGATTGGATAAGGAATGGGGAGCCCCTTCCTCTGGGCCGATTTTGTATATGTCACAAATTGCCTTTCTTGGCTTCCATTAACCCATCCAACGTGCCTTGTGAGTCCTCCCACGTGTTAGAGATGGAGCAACGTGTTCCACCTTAGGAGCTAAAAAAGCCTTTGGGTATTTGGGTCCCAAATACCGTGTTATTCACCCAGTAGCAGAGTGGACACTTGGAGGAGGCTTAATTTGTTTTGGCAAACTTTGTTACATTTTGTTTTCTTCCTGATCGGGACGCCAACGTGGTATCATCAGGAATTTCCTCTCTGTGCTTTCCTCCATGTTCTTGATGGGAGCGTTGGGGCTAGAATGTTGCTCTTAATCACTGAGTTGGATTCCACCCTCCTTCACGAAGCCAACTGAGTGACGTTGGGTAATGACCCCTTAACAAATACTCTTTAACAATTTACTTTGCTAAGTATATGTTAGTTGAGATATCAGCTGAAAGAGGCGTGGCTTATTGCATCCTGGCAGGGAAGGGGGTAAGTTAACCCAGAAAACAGCCAATCAGCATCCAGTGCTGGGAGAGAGAACGCTATAAAAGGACATGTTCAGAGGAAGGAGGGGTCTTTTGTCTGATCACCTCATGGGGGTGTGGGTAGGACAAGGGCTGGGTCCTTATCAGCCTATAGGGATTGATAGGTTAGGATCCTGAGTATTAGCATAAGTGTTTAAACAAGAGAAAGTGTTGGAGCTGAAGTAACCGTATTCTTAAGCTGTTCAATATATTAAGAAGTTGTGAACAATTAAGCAAGGCATCTCATTTTGTTTCAAGTGAGCCAGACTGAGATCTGTCAGTAGGAAACGTAAGAAATATAAGAACGAAAATAGCGTACTGTCACTTTAAAAAGGAAAAGTCAAGCCGACAGAGCGCAGTGGTTGGCGACAGGGAAAATCTCTCCATTTAAAGCAGTAAACTAAATGGAGAGAGAGTGTATGTCGTGGAGGGGGATGTTTGCCAGCACGGAAACTAGGCTTTTGAAGCTGCTATAAATCTTAATAAAAAGAGAGTGAGCTTACAAAGTGCCAGGTGAGGCTGAGGTCGAACCCCAGCTGCAATACCTTGGGCTAGTCACAGCTCTCTTTCTGAGCTCACACAACCCCACTTGACTACACAGGTGCATCAATCACCTTTGTTTTATACATTTTGGGAGGCAGTGAAGATGCATCTCTTTGCCCTGGCCTTCAGTTAAATGGGGATACACTTTTCCCTTCCCACTTGCAGATGCTATTGTTTTAATAAATCCTGTTATTGTTCCAATAATGTTGGATTTTGAATTTTGTAACCCACCCAGAGACCAACCGACCGACCAACGCAATTGACCAATGCACACAGCGAGCCATACGGCATGTGATAAAGTGAATTCTGCCCCTGCAGCTGGGAACGTCTGCCCATCGCAGCCATGGTGGAGGCCTCCTGGGGTGGGGCCATGATACTGACATTTCCCAGGCCAATGTCACCGGTTGACCTGATGCTGGAGTGTAGCGCTAGGCTGGCAAGGCATTGGGTAGCGGCAGGATGTCTGCAGAGGCTGCTGCTGCTGCTGCTGCTGTACAGGTTGGCAGAGGTGCTGAGAGGGTGCCATGGGGGCCTCGTGGAGGGGTTTCTGGCTCGACTGAAGAAGCAAGCCAGGCTGGCTGCAGGGGTATGGAGGGAGCCTCTGGTGGGCTGGCAGCTTGCTGGTATCCAACGCCACCAGTGTCCCACCCGCTTTCCATAGCATCCCAAAGCAAAGCAGGTGTCGGTCATGCATGGTGATGGTGATACATAGGATCTTGCTTTGGTATTAAGCATTCCTGTTTCACTCTGAAATGTTTTCTGTAATCTTTAAGGCCTGTTAACATGAGTTTCCCCTTTAGCGACAACTTTAAACAGGCCCCTTATGTCTAACTCGAGCTGTCTGGGTCTTCCATCTCGGGACCTGAAGGGCAGCAATTCCAGCCCCTCTTCACCATAGACATTTAATTCCTGGGTTTCTTCCCCCAGGAAACAATGACTCTCCCTCCCTGCCCTACTGAAGCTGAGGACAATTATTATTATTGAGCAAGGCTGGAGGAGAAGGGAAGGAGGGACAATTTAATTTGTTTCTCCTCATCCTGGATAGAAGGTTCTGTTCTACTATGAGTTCTCTTTGCACTACCTGTCCAAACCTAATTGCATATAGAAAATATGCTGACGCCCAGTTCCTCAACCTCACCCTTCTGCAAACTTTATTTGTTTACAACCTGGGAATGTCTAACCTGGGACACATGCTGGCGGCCAGAGTTTACCGGGCATCAACTTCCACCAGAAAACACAACTGATGGTGAGGGGTGATGAGGTAGGAGCCCCACAGCCTGCGACACAGGTTGTTTCCGCACTGGCCGGGGAAACCGGTTTAACGACGCATTTAGAACACATTTTAAACCCTTGGGTACTCAACCTTCCGCATTGCAGACCTCTTCAGGGACCCTTCTAGGTGGCCGCTTCCGCGTTTAGGCACGCGAGATCCATCTCTAAATCGGGCCTTGCCGCCAAAAACTGGATCTAAATGAAGACCTAAAAAATTAGGTCTTCGGTCCATCCCTTCGCCTTGATCCGTGTGGAAGCAGGATACTTCTGCACGTGGACAGGTGAAGGGATGGATGTCCCTGTGGCCGCCATCTTGGGGAGGGCGGAAGCAGGCCGGTTTGCCTCATTCTGCTCTCCTGTGCGCGCTGAGCACCACCGGAAAGGCGCGGTGACTGGCAGCTGTATGCTCCAGTCTTGCGGCTCCGGGGGCAGCATTGGCGGGGTCGGTGGCACGGGAGGCTGGATCCCCTTTGGAATGGGTGCTGCGGCCTCCGCACAGCACCCAGGGGATCCGGCCGGCCGAATCCGTCTCCCCCATGCATGTGCGGATGTGTGGGGCTTCCGCGGATCCGTCCCTATTTGGGACGGATTCTTAGGAGTCGTATCGTTGAGAAACGGATTTACTTTAATCCGTTTCTCGGCGGCCTGTGTGTAAACACCCACAGATTCTCTTCAGTGATAGCTTTGGTTCCTAGAGAGGAATGGGAAGCCAGAGAGATCCAGAATAGGCTAGAGAGCGGATAGCGAATGTCAGTCCTCCAGACGTGATAGGCTCTGCTTCTCATCAGTTCTGGACAAATATCTAAGCCCAGCTTCATCAGGCCACAGACTGTCTAGTCCTGCTTCCCATCCAGTGGCCCAACAATTGCTTATGAGTATCCCCAACAGAAGTCAAAGGGAAAACCTTCATCTGCTCTCCTCTCCTTTTCTACCCTGCTTTTCTCACCCATTTAAGGGGACTCAAAGCGGCTGACAAAGCTTTCTATTCTTCTCCCTACAACAGAACACCTTGTGGGGTAGGTGGGGCTGTGAGAGGTCAGAAGAGAGCTGTGACTAGCCCAAGGTCACCCAGCTGGCTTCATGGAGGAAGAAGAAGAGTTGGCTATTCCACGCCACTTTTCTCACCCATTTAAGGGGACTCAAAGCAGCTGACAAAGCTTTCTATTCTTCTCCCCACAACAGAACACCCTGTGGGGTAGCTGGGGCTGTGAGCACTCAGAAAGAGAGCTGTGGCTAGCCCAAGGTCACCCACCTGGCTTCGTGGAGGAGTGCACAATGAAACCTGGTATTCCCAGACAAGAGTCTGGCTCCCCAACCACTAGACCAAACTGGCTCATTCCCTCTGAGGTAGGCGAGGCAGCGATGCCGTGTTTGGCCCAACAAAACCTCAGGTCCAAACAGACATGTGGCCTGCAGAAGACATTTTTGAATCCAGGTCCCCTTATGCTAAACATGTTCCTTTGATTGGGAAAGGCGTGGCAAAACCAGTAGAGGGGTGAACTGCAAGAGACCCTCTGCTTTCCCCTTAGGAATTCAGTGGACTTTGTAGTTTTTCCATCTGGAATGACTGCGCTAGATGGTTCTAGGTATATCTTCAAGCTGTCCGGCTGGGGACAGAGTGAGGGAGGGTTCTCTTTCAAACATATTTTGTTTTATTATATCTATTTTACCTTCTACTGTTGTAAGCTACCCTGGGACCATTAGCTGAAGGATGGGAGACAAGATCTTAAATAAATTAATAAACAAACAGTCGTGTCTCCAGATAGTGAAGGAGAAGCAGGAACCGAATGCTGTCTGCAGTCTGGACTTACAGGTAGGAGTGTAGCCTGGGTGGAGGGAACCAGCCCTTTCCTGGAGTCGTCTGATTGGATGGGAAACGGGGGGCGTCTCCCTCCCGGGCCTATTTTTCATGTGTCACAGATCACATTTCTTGGCTTCCATTAACCCATGTCACGTGCCTACTGTGGCCTCCAATGTATTAGAGATGGATCGCTGTGTTCCACTCTGAGGACAAGAAAAGCCTTTGGGTCTGTTCCTGCTTCCTTCCCTAACGTACAATTGTTCCTCACCTAGTCATTGTCAGAGAGGGCGCTTGGAGGCAGGATCCTGCTCATGCATGGTTTGCTTGTTCCGGTCACGTTTTGTTTACTTCCTGACTGGGACACCAGCATGATGTCAGCAGCCCTTTGCTCTCCATGTTTTCTTCCCTATTCTGGTTCAACCCAGTTTGATCTCGTGGTTTAGCGTGTTGAACTCTTAGCTATTAGTCGCCCAACGGGATCCCGCCCTCCTCCACAGACCTGGCCAGGTGGCCTTGGGCTGGTCCCAGCCCTCTTTCTGAGCTCCCTCAGCCCCACTGTCCTTACTGGGTGTCGGTTCTGGGGAGAAGGACAGAAGATTCATCATCCATTTTGAGTTCCCTTGAAGTGAAATGAAGAATAGACTGTTGACTTGAACCCTGTTCTTCCAGGTCCGAGGTGAACTCTCGGGTCAAGGGCTGACCTTTCGTCCCAAAGCACACGTTAGCTGCCCATCGGTCATTGGATGCAGCCAGCCTAGGCATGCCTGTCCATGCTCGCAATGCATTTGTGACATATGCAAACTGATCTGCTGTGAAAGTGTTGTGGTCTCCCCTCCCTCCTCGTGGGAAAAGGGACTGATCCTGCCTTGATTGTTTTCCTGTTTGGCTGCTGTGGCCGCTGTCCAAAGAACGTCCATCCTTAAAGGATTGCATTGGCTATTGATTTGCTACGGAGCCCAATTTCATTGCTCTTGCTAGGGGTCCTCCTTGGAGCCTGTGCTATTCTTCAGAGCCAGCTTCGGATCCGGTTTCGGAGATTGTACACAGGCTTTGGATCTTTGGGTTAGGGGCACCCCCCCAATGGGTGCATCCCCCCAGGAGCTCCCCCCCCCCAGACCCCATTGTAGACCTTTAATGGGGTCTACAGGAAATCCGCATTATAGTTGCTGAAGGACCCATTCAATCCAGATTTCCCTAGAACTGTTGGGAACAAAATTGGCTCTAATGGGGTCTGCAGTGGAAATGGGGTCTTCCATGGCCTAATTGGTCCATAATGTTCCCTAATGGGTCCTTAATGGGTCCTTAGTGCTCGTGGAACACCCCCACCCCACCCATAGGTATACCTGTAATTTAAACTTAAAGTCGCCAACTTTATTTCTCCCTTGGCTTCATCCTCTTTTTCATCCAGGCGTTCTGCTCTCGGCATGAATCCACACACAATACGTATTTGGGATTTTTTTTCAATGGAACTGATCTTTATTGGATGCCTTTTGGGCGGCTGAGGGATCCGTCCTCATATCGATCAGGATCACTTAGTTACTAGAAGTTGTATACCGAAAATTACTCCAGGAATTCGTCAAGAGGCAGCAATAGGTCCCTGTCGCTGTCCAGGTCCTCCATCAACCTTAGGTTCATCTGATACCTAGATGAAAAACCAGAGCCGTATTTACTTCATGATTTAAGAATGAATATCCCATCTTGGGGTGTGTATGAATATTCAGAATATTAATTATTCGTATGAATTTGCGTAAATTTTGACATTCATAGACAAATCAAATGTTATGACCTTCCTACATTGACATTGGTACGGGTAGGTGGGAAGCCGGCTGTGCCAGTTACGTCTCCAAAAGACCTAGAGTATATTCAACATGGATCGAGAGTGGATTCAAAGTGGTTTCAGAGCAGATTTGAGGCTTTCAGTGGGGATATCTTACTGGATACATATGCCTTTGTATTGGATATTTCTAGGAATTTGCAAAATTCGTTCATATCAAATCTAGGGTATTTTTCCACTGTCACTAAAAGTACCCATTAAGTACCCATTAATGAGTAGGAAATGGCATTTGTGTACCCATTAATGGGTACTTAATGAGTACTTCTAGTGACAGTGGAAAAACACCCTTAATCCCTCCACATTGGAAAGGGATCTATTTGAACAAATATGAATTTTCTTACACACAATTGGATATAAATTGAATGTGGAAAAACCCCATTTGTTCACCTCCCTAGTTCTCTCAGTCTTAAAGTGGACTGAAACCAGGTTAAAATCTAGGTGTGAACGCAGTCTGAGACCTTTTCTTCACTGAGCCTCCTTCTGGATTATAGTCCAGAATAAGGTCCTGTAACCCTGATCTTATTTGAAAGGAGAATCCTGTCTACAATTCTACTTAATGTTTGCGCTATGGTACTTTTAAATATGGATTTTTTTTACTGCTCGGGGCCACCTTGGGTCCCATTATTCAATAAGAGAGGTGAGTGAGTGAGTGAGTGAGTGAGTGAGTGAGTAAAATCATAGTTCATGTTGTTCTGGATCAGTTCCTTCAAGTTCCTTCTTCTCATAATAGATTTGTTGTCCAACCTCACACGAGTGACCACAATTTACCAAGTGGATCATTCCAGGGCTGTTATTCCAGGGATGTTATTCCTCGAAACTAACACCTTTGCTACGCGGTCCAGGAATTGGTCAAAACGCATCAATAGGTCCCTGTAGCTGTCCAGGTCCTCCATCAACCTTAGGTTCATCTGATATCTAGATGAAAAACCAGAGCCATATTTAGTTCATGATTTAAGAATGAATATCCCACCTTGGGGTTTGTACGAATATTCAGGATATTCATTATTCCTATGAATTTGTGTAAATTTCGACATTCATAGACAAATCAAATGTTATGACCTTCCTACACTGACATTGGTACGGGTAGGTGGGAAGCCGGCTGTGCCAGTTACGTCTCCAACATACCTAGAGTATATTCAACATGGATCGAGAGTGGATTCAAAGTGGTTTCAGAGCAGATTTGAGGCTTTCAGTGGGGATATCTTACTGGATACATATGCCTTTGTATTGGATATTTCTAGGAATTTGCAAAATTCGTTCATATCAAATCTAGGGTGTTTTTCCACTGTCACTAAAAGTACCCATTAAGTACCCATTAATGGGTACGAAATGGCATTTGTGTACCCATTAATGGGTACTTAATGAGTACTTCTAGTGACAGTGGAAAAACACCCTTAATCCCTCCACATTGGAAAGGGATCTATTTGAACAAATATGAATTTTCTTACACACAATTGGATATAAATCGAATGTGGAAAAAACCCCATTTGTTCACCTCCCTAGTTCTCTCACTCTTAAAGTGGACTGAAACCAGATTAAAATCTAGGTGTGAACGCAGTCTGATACCTTTTCTTCACTGAGCCTCCTTCTGGATCATAGTCCAGAATAAGGTCCTGTAACCCTGATCTTATTTGAAAGGAGAATCCTGTCTACAATTCTACTTAATGTTTGCGCTATGGTACTTTTAAATATGGATTTTTTTTACTGCTTGGAGCCACCTTGGGTCCCATTATTCAATAAGAGAGGTGAGTGAGTGAGTGAGTGAGTGAGTGAGTGAGTGAGTGAGTGAGTGAGTGAGTAAAATCATAGTTCATGTTGTTCTGGATCAGTTCCTTCAAGTTCCTTCTTCTCATAATAGATTTGTTGTCCAACCTCGCAGAAGTGACCACCATTAACCGAGCGGATCGTTCCAGGGCTATCTCCATCTTGAACCTTCACTCCAGAAGTTGACCTGAAAGGAGGGAGCACAAAAGACCAAAGTTTCAAGATTTTAAGCCTGGAGCGTTTGCTTTAGGGGAAGGATGGTTTTAGGACAGGGATGGCCACAAATATTTGAAATATTCATTGCTCTTATGACTTCACACGAATCCAGACACTGGTAGACAAATGGAACGTCGAGACGTTCATCCTTTGGTATTCGTATGAATACGAATATTTTGAGTTATTCATGCCGATAATTTGGACGTTCACATGTGCATGGAGATGTATCCGTACATGCCTTGTGCATATACATACACATCTGTATGGATACATACAGGATTCGTACAGATGCATATGAGATTCGCATCAATGGTTACAGATTGAATATTCAAACAAATAGTGATGAGTGTATTCGTATCAGTTGAAATGTCTAGACATTTGTTTTTCTTCATTCACAAGAATTCAGATTTTTGGCGGCTCGCGCGGCTTCTCCGTTGACCTCCCCACCCGGCATAGGTGCGAATGCTCGCCGGCCGGACACTTCAGGTAAGTGTCTGGGGGAAGGTTAGCGTGACCTGGGAACACAATTTTCTTCCCCACAGCTAGCATGCAATTAGCCAACCTCTGGGCAGGCAGGGGGCATTTCTAGGATGTAAATGCGTCTAGAAATACAGACGTTGCCTACCTGTATACGATGGGCTGAAGTGCGAATTCCTCCCTCTGCTCTGAGCCCCTGAGGGATCCATTTGGAACTAAAGCAACGTCCGCTACAAATTTGCCTCCTGACAAAGCCTGGGAAAGGGGAACAAGCACGAAGACTTACCCAATGCAGAGAAGCCAGCTGGCTGCGTAGGAACCTGGAGGTGCGGATGGTGAAGGAGGAGCAGGTACTGATCACTGTCTGCAGTCTCAACTTATAGGCAGGAGTGTAGCCTGGGTGGAGGGAACCAGCCCTTTCCTGGAGACTTCTGATTGGATAGGAAATGGGCCTCTCCCTCCCGGGCCTATTTTTCATGTGTCACAGATCACATGTCTTGGCTTCCATTAACCCATCTCATGGGCCTACTGTGGCCTCCAATGTGCTGGAGATGGATCGCTGTGTTCCACTCTGAGGACAAGAAAAGCCTTTGGGTCTGTTCCTGCTTCCTTTCCTAGCGTACATTCTTCCTCACCTAGTCATCGTCAGAGAGGTTGTTTGTGGGCAGGATCCTGTTCCTGCATAATTTGTTTGTTCAGAAATGGTCACGTTTTGTTTCCCTCCTGACGGGGACACCAGCAGGATCTCAGCAGCCCTTTACTCTCCATGATTTCTTCCCTATTCTGGTTCAACCCAGTTTGATCCTGTGGTTTAGAGTGTAGAACCCTTAGCTATTAGTCACCCAACGGGATTCCGCCCTCCTCCACAGACCTGGCCAGGTGGCCTTGGGCTGGTCACAGCTCTCTTTCTGAGCTCCCTCAGCCCCACTGTCCTCACCGGGTGTCGGTTGTGGGGAGAAGGACAGAAGATTCATCATCCGTTTTGAGTTCCCTTGAAGTGAAATGAAGAATTGACTGTTGACTTGAACCCTGTTCTTCCAGGTCCATGGTGAACCCTTGGGTCAAGGATGACCTTTCGCCCCAAAGCACACGTTAGCTGCCCATCGGTCATTGGATGCAGCCAGCCTAGGCATGCCTGTCCACGCTCGGAATGCATTTGTGACATACGTGTGGAGATCAGCTGTGAAAGTGTTGTGGTCTAATCTGGATCTGATCCGGATCTAAGGAGTGGATCCTTCAACTAATCCGATCTACTATATCCGGATTAAGGGGGGTACATGATGAGTTCCCACGGGCGGTTCTCTAAAGTGATCAGCTAGCTGCAAACTTGGAAGATTCTCCAGAGCCTTTGACAAAGGTCCGTAGGATTGGCATTGCTCTTGGCAGGGGTCCCCCTTGGAGCCTGTGCTATTCTTCAGAGCCAGCTTCGGATCCAGTTTCGGAGATTGTACACAGGTTTTGGATCTTTGGGTTAGGGGCAACCCCCCCCCCATGGGTGCATCCCCCCAGGAGTCCCCCCCCCAGGACCCCATTGTAGACCCTTTAATGGCGTCTACAGGAAATCCGCATTATAGTTGCTGAAGGACCCATTCAATCCAGATTTTCCTAGAACTGTTGGGAACAAATTTGGTCTAATGGGGTCTGCTGTGGAAATGGGGTCTTCCATAGCCTAATGGGTCCATAATGTTCCCTAATGGGTCCTTAATGGGTACTTGGTGCTCGTGGAACTCACACCCCCACCCCAAGATATACCTGTACTTTCAACTTAAAGTCGCCAACTTTATTTCTCCCTTGGCTTCATCCTCTTTTTCATCTAGGCGTTCTGCTCTCAGCATGAATCCACACACAATACGTATTTGGGTCTTTTTTTCAATGGCACTGATCTTTATTGGATTCCTTTATTCTTTCCTGAAGACATCAGATTGGTCACAAATTGCTATACTTTGCTTCTATTAATCCATCCAGTGCCTCGTGAACCCTCCAATGAATAAGAGGTGAATTACAGTGTGTTCCACTCTGAGGACAAGAAAAGCCTTTGGGTCTGGTCTTCCTTCCTTCCTAAATACTATGTTATGCACCTAGTCATTATCACAGAGGGCTCAGGATTTGTTTGTTCAGAAATTGTCACATTTTGTTTCCTTCCTGATTGGGACGCCTATGTGTTTGGTCTTCTGCTTAGAGTGTTGGACTCTTAGCTAGTAGTCGGCCAATTGAATTCCGCCCTCCTCCGCAGATCCAGCCGGGTGGCCTTGGGCTGGTCACAGCTCTCATTCGGAGCTCTCACAGCCCTGCCTACCCGCCTAGTGTGGGGAGAACAGCAGGTTTGTCAGCTGCTTTGAATCCCCTTAAGGGTTAGAAAAGTGGGGTATAAAAGCCAACTTTCCTTCTCTTCCTCAAAGCAGGCAAAATGGTGGCGCCCGGAGGACAACCGGACCCTGGATAGAATAATGTAAGTATTCAATGTTGGGAGAAGGGTCAGAGGACAGGCAGGGGATTTTCCCACTCATCCATTTGAATGTTATAGCCAAAGTTTCTAAGCCCATCTAACTATACATCCTTTCACTTGTTTGTGTTCTAGGTCCATCTGCAAAAGTAGCTTATATATCACTGCAATAATTCCTCTTTCTGCCACTTTCCACTGTTGTGGTTGCATATAGGCTTCCACTGCTGGCTTCAATCTTATTTGTAGTAATTTGGGGGCTGTTGTGCCATATTCTATAGATTTCTTCTGGGAACCTAAGCGTTTATATATAGCTGCAATATTCATCTTCAGAGGATTTTGCTCTTGGAAGAGTCAAAAGCAACTGGTGTCTAGATCTTGTTTCCCTTTGCATAGATGTCTGCTGTTTGTTCAGCAGTTCTTTTGTTTTGTTTTGTTTTTGTTAATGAGGCATTGGTCTTTTCCTGGCTGTAAACTGTTGACACTGCTTTATTAGAGGGAAGAGTTAATGGTGGATTGTTGAACTCCATATCTCAGCTCACAACCACATAACACACCAGTGACTCACCCCCACCCCCAGGAATTATGCTATTAGGCTAGTACTTAACAAACAGGAAAGCCTCAAGAACCCCCCATTAACATCTGCAGCCTCTGCAATTATCCAGCCCAGCAGCCAGGGTTGCCTTCTTAGAAGTTCCAGCAGTGCAAGAAGAGGGTATTTTAACTCTCTTGCCTTAGTTTTGGCACCAATCCTCTCGCTGATTCAGTTTAAAAAATGCTTGTCTTCTGGGGGTGTAATCAGGGGGTGTTTTTCCACGGTCACTTAGTACCCATTTTAGCACCCATTAAGGACCCATTTGGGTGAGAGCCGGATGACCCCATTTCCACCAGGGCACTCATTAGGGACACATTTGTTTCCACCGCGCCTCAGGAAATCTGGATCATATGGGTACTTTTTGGGCTTTAATCTGGATTTTCTGCAGACCCCATTAATGGTTATTGGCATTTTGACCAGGGGCCTTTCTGCGCTTGGCCTTATTCTGGGATATATCTCAGGATACGGGTCTGTTGTCCGCATGCCAGCACAGACAATGGAAGGCCTCAGGGGAGCCCTGCCATAGACTGCATTAGCTTGTGGCCAGCAGACCGCTCTCCCAAGATAAATTCCAGAATAAGGGCAAGGGCTCTATATGTAAGTAGTACCAGAGACATCACAGCCCCCATAACTGACCGAAGTGCCCACCTGGCCATTGCCATAGGAATCTGGGCAGCTGTTTCTCCTGACCTTTTGAAAGCATGTGTACTCCACTCAGAAGATGTCTGGATATCATCTACTCATTTATTTTTGGGCCCTGGGTATCTGTAGGAACTCCTTCTCCTATATAGAGCTGCTCATACACAGAGGTCTCAAGGAGAGGGCCTTCTTGGAGTTCCTTCTTTCGCAGAGGTATGAGGCATAGGGACATACGAGAGGGCCTTCTCTCTGGTGGCCCCAAGACTTTGGAACAACCTCCCTCCTGAGGTTTGCCAGGCGGCTACATTGTATACTTTTAGGCGCGTGGTGAAAATGTATCTTTACAACCGGGCTTTCCCCATCTAAATAGCTTCCTCAGGGAGCTGTCCTCTTAGAGAGGGAGGGAGGGGGTGATATTTTTAATTATTATTTTTTAATATGTTTTATTCTTATTGTAAGCCACCCAGGGACCATTTGGTGAAGGCTGGGATGTACGTAAATAAATAAATATTCATATATTCATATATTCATGTATTAATACATGATAAACAAGACATGACAAATATCCCACCTTTCACCAATTGGTCCCAGGGTGGGTTACAATAATAAAGCAGCACATCTTAAAAACATAATTAAAAATATAACTCTTTCTTCCACCCATCCCGTCCCTCCCTCCCTCCCTAAGAGGACAGCACCCAGAGGAAGTGAAAAGATATGTTTTCCCCAGGTGCTGAAAACTATACAGTGTAGGCAGGCACCGTGTGAACCTCAAGAGGGAGGCTGTTCCAGAGTCTAGGGGCCACCACATAAAAGGCCCTCCTGCATGTCCCTGTACCTCATACCTCTGCAGGAGAAGGAACTCCAAGACTGCCATATTGGGATCCCAATAACATATTTCTCACAAGAACCTAGGTGGAGCCCTGCTAGATGAGGCCACAGACCATCTGGTCCATAAGAACCTAGGAGGAGCCCTGCTGGATGAGGCCACAGCCCATCTGGTCCATAAGAACCTAGGAGGAGCCTTGTTGGATCAGGCCACAGACCATCTGGTCCATAAGAACCTAGGAGGAGCCCTGCTGGATGAGGCCACAGCCCATCTGGTCCATAAGAACCTAGGAGGAGCCTTGTTGGATCAGGCCACAGCCCATCCAGTCCATAAGAACCTAGGAGGAGCCCTGCTGGATGAGGCCACAGCCCATCTGGTCCATAAGAACCTAGGAGGAGCCTTGTTGGATCAGGCCACAGCCCATCCAGTCCATAAGAACCTAGGAGGAGCCTTGTTGGATCAGGCCACAGCCCATCCGGTCCATAAGAACCTAAGAGGAGCCCTGCTGGATCAGGCCACAGCCCATCCAGTCCATAAGAACCTAGGAGGAGCCCTGCTGGATCAGGCCACAGCCCATCCAGTCCATCAGAACCTCAGAGGAGCCCTGCTGGATCAGGCCACAGCCCATCTGGTCCATAAGAACCTAGGAGGAGCCCTGCTGGATCAGGCCACAGCCCATCTGATCCATAAGAACCTAGGAGGAGCCTTGTTGGATCAGGCCACAGCCCATCTGGTCCATAAGAACCTAGGAGGAGCCCTGCTGGATCAGGCCACAGCCCATGTAGTCCACCGTCCCATCCCACACAGTCGCCCACCAGTTGCTTCTGAGCATCACAAGCAGAAAATGCAGGCAAAGCCACCTGCTCCCAAATCCCCTCTTTCATCTACACGTTCTGCTGTTGGCATGAATCAACATCCAGTATTCATTTTATTTTTTCAATGGGAGAGAACTTTATTGGTTACCAGGTAGATGGCTGAGGTATCCTTCCTCCTAAAGATCTGGATGACTTAGATACTGCCTGAGCATTAATTTGAACACCTTACTGAGGAATTCCATGTAGTCCACGAATGTCACGGGTTCATTCTCGTTGTGGTCCAGGTCTGCCATCAGACTTTGGTACTCTGGCTTCTGTAATATCTAGATGAAAAATGAGAGCCATATTTATTTAATTAATTAAGAATGAGTGTCCCATCTAGGAAAGTGCACGAATATTTGTAGCATTCATTATTTGTTTGAATTCACGTAAATGTGGACATTCGTATAGAAATCCCGTGTTACGACATTTGTATATTGAAATTCATGGTTACAGACCTAGGGCGTGGTCTCATGCAATTCCCTGATCTAATTTTAAAGGAGAATCCTGTCTATAATTCATTTTTAATGTTTGTGCTATGGTACTTTTCATATGGATTTTTTAGTGTTGTGAGCCGCCCTGGGTCCCATCATTGGAGAAGGATGGGGAACGAACGAACGAACGAACGAACAACGACAATAACAACAACAACAATAATAATTTAATTAAACACTGGATGCAGTGCCAAAAGATCTCACTGGGCACCTAAAATCAAATGGCATTGACAAAATATTCATCTGCCAACTCCAGGATACATCACGCAGTCCTAGGTGCTTGGGAAGTGTCCGACTAGTGATATGATACGAAATCCGGCATAGTGATCTCGTTTGCTGTGTGTAACTGCTGTTTTTACATCATCATCATCATCATCATCATCCAACCCAGTAGCTTATTCTTTTTCTTTCTTTTTTTAAAGGCACTTTGGAAGATAAGAAGCTTATCTGTTTGTCTGTCTGTCTAAGTTTGTCCCAATGCAGGTCTTTCTCCCTCCTGGTGGGAAAAGAGCTGGGTATCATGGATCTCTTTTCCCCACCTGGAGGAAAAGGAGCCCCAACAGTTGTTCCATCAATTTGCAGCCCACAATCCATCCCCTCGTCCTTTAAGAGGATGCAGAGGACAGAGAGGCGCCTCCCTTTGGTCCAGAGAACCAACTTCAGCCAGGGTGTTTGCTTTTCCGGATACTCACTGGTCGAACGTTCATCTCATTCTGGATCAGTTCCTTCAAGTTCCTTTTTCTCATAATGTTTTCATCGCCCGACTTGACTGAGTATTTATTGTAAATTTCATCCACAGTTCTAATTGGTTGCTCCAGGGGTGTCTCCATCTTGAACCTTCAAACTGGAATTTGCCCTGAAAGGAGCGAAGAGAAAAGACCAAAATCTCAAGATTTTAAGCCTGGAGAGTTTGGTTGAGATGGATGGTTTCAGAACAGGGACCTGGACGAATATCTGAAATATTTAAGACTCATATGAACTCAGACGAATCCAGACATTCGTATAGTATTTGGATGAATACAAATACTTTGAGCTATTCGTACGGATAATTTGGGCATCCATATGTCGACGGATACGTATCCATCCACCTCTTGTGCATATCTGTACAGGTACGTAGGGATATGTAGGAGGTGAAGTACGAATTCCGCCCTGTGCTCTGAGCCCCTGAGGGATCCAGTTTGAACCAAAGGAAGGGTAAGGGAGCCCATCTGGGAAAGGTCTGGGAAAGAGGAACAAGCACGAAGACTTACCCAATGCGAAGAAGCCAGCAGGCTGCGTAGGAACCAGGAGGTGCGGATGGTGAAGGAGGAGCAGGTACCGATCGCTGTCTGCCGTCTGGACTTATAGGTATGAGTGGAGCCTGGGTGGAGCGATCCAGCCCTTCTCTGAAGATGTCTGATTGGATAGGAAATGGGGGGCCTCTCCTTCCTGGGCCTATTTTTCATATGTCCGAGATCACAATTCTTGGCTTCCATTAACCCATCTCATGTGCCTAGTCTGGCCTCCCATGTGCTAGAGATGGATTGGTGTGTTCCACCCTGGAGCAAGGGAAGCTTTTGGGCCTGTTCCTCCTTCCTTCCCTAACGTACATTTGTTCCTCGCCTAATCATCACCAGAGAGGGGGTTTGTGGGCAGCATCCTGTTCATGCATGATTTGTTTGTTCAGAAAGGGTCACATTTTGTTTCCTTCCTGATCGGGACACCTAAGTGGTAATAAACAGCAATTTCCTCTCCATGTTTTCCTCCCTGTTCTGCTTCAAAGTATTAACCCAGTTTCACCACAGTTTGATCTCGTGGTTTAGAGTGTTGAACTCTTAGCTATTAGTCGCCCAACGGGATTCTGCACTCCTCCACGGACCTGGCCGGGTGGCCTTGGTCTGGTCACAGCTCTCTTTCTGACTCTCCCAGCCCCACTGTCCTCACTGGATGTTGGCTGTGGGGAGAAGAACAGAAGATTCTTCATCCATTTTGAGTCCCCTTGAAGTGAAATGAAGAATTGACTGTTGACTTGAACCTTGTTCGTCCAGGTCCAAGGGGAACGCTTGGGTCAGGGGCTGACCTTTTGCCCCAAAGCACACGTTAGCTGCCCATCGGTCATTGGATGCAGCCAGCCTAGGCGTGCCTGTCCATGCTGACAATGCATTTGTGACATACGTGTGGAGATCAGCTGTGAAAGTGTTGTGGTCTCCCCTTCCTGCTCGTGGAACATTTTGGGGGAAATGGGATTGATCCTGCCCTGATTGGTTTCCTGTTTGCCTCCTGTGGCCGCTGTCCAAAGAACGTCCATCTTTAAAGGATTGCACTGGCTATTGATTTGCTACGGAGCCCAATTTGAGATGCTACCTTTGAGGTGTAAGATCTGCAGGGGGGGCCCTCCTGGTTGTCCCACCACCCTCAGTAGGCAAAGGGTAGCCAAGAAGTAGAAAGCGCTAGAAATGTGGCAGAAGAAGAGAAAGGAGGTGTGTGACCCTTTCCAGCCCCTTTTGGTCTCTGCCAGATGTTTTCTTTTATTATTCCTACTCCTGGGCTCTTTTGTTTGAGCAGTTCTTGATGGAGCTTATTGCAGAGGATCACCATTGACTAAGCTGAATCAGTCAGAGGGCTCAGAGGGTTGGTGTTGAGTAAAATGAACCCTTGCTACTGGAGCTGATGGGACATTGATGCAACTGCCATATTGGGATCCCAATAATACATTTCTCACATGAACCTAAGAGGAGCCCTGTTGGTTGAGGCCACAGTCCATATGGTCCATAACAACCTAAGAGGAGCCCTGCTGGATGGGATCACAACCGATATGGTCTATAAGAACCTAGGAGGAGCACTGCTGGTTCAGGCCAGAGCCCATCCAATTCATAAGAACCAAGAGGAGCCCTGCTGGATCAGGCCACAGCCCATCTAGTTCACCCTCCCTTCCTACACAGTGGCCCACCAATTGCTCATGGGCATCACAAGCAGAAAATGAAGGCAAAGCCACCTGCTCTCCAATCCCTGCAAATCATTCCTGGGGCCCTTCAGATGTCCGTGAAATGCCTCCTGGCTGTCTCTCCAGTCAGGTGGGGGAATGTGGGTAACCATTCCAGTTAATCATTGATATAGCTGTCATTTAAACTTGATGTTGCCAAGTTTATAGCCCCCTTGGCTCCATCCCCTCTTTCATCTACACCTTCTGCTGTTGGCATGAATCCACAACCAGTAGTCATTTTTTCAATGGAAGAGATCTTTATTGGATGCCAGGTAACAAGGCTGAGGTGTCTTTCCTCCTATGGATCAGCATGCCTTAGTTACTGGTCCTTCTGCAACCAACACCCTACGTATTATGTCCACATACTCCGCGAAATTCACTCTTTCGTTCTTGTTGCGGTCCAGGTCTGCCATCAGACTACGGTACTCCGGCTTCTGTAATATCTGGATGAAAAATGAGAGCCATATTCAATTAATTAATTAAGAATGAGTATCCCATCTAGGAATGTGCACACATATTTGTAACATTCATTATTCACCTGAATTTGTGTAAATTTAGACAGATCTGGATATTTTTTCTGCCTACCCCTCTTTATCTGGATCTAAGATGATCTGGGTGTAAGGAATGGGTCCTTCAAGTTATCTGTATCTAGGAGATCCGGATTAAGGCAGGTACCCAATCCTTGCCCAGCATGCTGGTTACGTAGGGGGTGGTTTCATGCAATTCCCTGATCTTATTTAAAAGGAGAATCCTGCCTATAATTTTATTTCAATGTTTCTGCTATGGTACTTTGAAATATGGATTTTTTAGTGTTGTGAGCCACCCTGGGTCCCATCATGGGAAATGGGTGGGAAATAATAAACAAACAAACAAATAAATAAAAATAATAATTTAATTAAACACTGGGTGCAGTGTCAAAGATCTCACTGGGCACCTAAAAACCATTGGCATTGACAAAATATCCATCCGCCAACTACAAAAGGCCGCTTTACCGTGGTCTGCTTGCATAATTTGCCAATACATCACGTACCCCAAGGTGCTTGGGAAGTGCCCGACTAGTGATATAATACGAAGTCCAGCATAGTGATCTCGTTTGCTGTGAGTAACTGCTGTTTTTACATCATCATCATCATCATCCAACTCAAGAGTTTATTCGTTTTTTTAAAGAAAAGAACTTTTCTTTTAAAAACCAAGCTTATCTGTTTGTCTGTCTGTCTAAGTTTGTCCCAATGCAGGTCTTTCTCCCTCCTGGTGGGAAAAGAGCAGGATATCATGGATCTCTTTTCCCCACTTGGAGGAAAAGGAGCCCCAAAATTTGTTCCATCAATTTGCAGCCCACAATCCATCCCCTCGTCCTTTAAGAGGATGCAGAGGATAGAGAGGCGCCTCCCTTTGGTCCAGAGAACCAACTTCAGCCAGGGTGTTTGCTTTTCCGGATACTCACGGGTCCAACGTTCATCTCGTTCTGGATTAGTTCCTTCAAGGTCCTTCTCCTGAAAATGAATTCATCGCCCGTATTGATTGAGTAGTTAATGAAAACTTCAATCAGAGATATAAGCGCTTCGTCCACGGCTTTCACCATCTTGAACCTTCGAACTGGAAGTTGCCCTGAAAGGAGCGAACAGAAAAGACCAAAATCTCAAGATTTTAAGCCTGGAGAGTTTGGTTGAGATGGATGGTTTCAGAACAGGGACCTGGACGAATATCTGAAATATTCAAGACTTGTATGAATCCAGACGAATCCAGACATTTGTAGATGAATTAAGAGTCCAGACATTCATACTTTAGTATTTGTATGAATACAAATATTTTGAGCTATTTGTACGGATAATTTTGGCATCCATAGGTGTACGGATATGTGTCCATCCACCTCTTGTGCATATCTGTACAGGTACGTAGGGATATGTAGGAGGTGAAGTACGAATTCTGCCTTGTGCTCTGAGCCCCTGAGGGATCCAGTTTGAACCAAAGGAAGGGTAAGGGAGCCCATCTGCGAAGGTCTGGGAAAGAGGAACAAGCACGAAGACTTACCCAATGCGAAGAACCCAGCAGGCTGCGTAGGAACCAGGAGGTGCGGATGGTGAAGAAGGAGCAGGTACCGATCGCTGTCTGCCGTCTGGACTTATAGGTATGAGTGGAGCCTGGGTGGAGCGATCCAGCCCTTCTCTGAAGATGTCTGACTGGATAGGAAATGGGGGGGGGGGGGCTCTCCTTCCTGGGCCTATTTTTCGTATGTCAGAGATCACAATTCTTGGCTTCCATTAACCCATCTCATGTGCCTAGCCTGGCCTCCCATGTGCTAGAGATGGATTGGTGTGTTCTACCCTGGAGCAAGAGAAGATTTTGGGCCTGTTCCTCCTTCCTTCCCTAACGTACATTTGTTCCTCGCCTAATCATCATCAGAGAGGGGGTTTGGGGGCAGCATCCTGTTCATGCATGATTTGTTTGTTCAGGAAGGGTCACATTTTGTTTCCTTCCTGATTGGGACACCTATGTAGTAATAAACAGCAATTTCCTCTCCATGTTTTCCTCCCTGTTTTGGTTCAAAGTATTAACCCAGTTTCACCCCAGTTTGATCTCGTGGTTTAGAGTGTTGAACTCTTAGCTAGTAGTCGCCCAACGGGATTGCGCCGTCATCCACAGACCTGGCCAGGTGGCCTTGGGCTGGTCACAGCTCTCTTTCTGAGCTCTCTCAGCCCCTTGGTCCTCACTGAGTGTCAGCTGTGGGAAGATCAGAAGATTTATCATCCATTTTGAGTCCCTTTGAGGGTGAAAAGAAGAATTGACTATTGACTTGAACCCTGTTCTTCCAAGTCCAAGGCGAACCCTCAGGTCAAGGGCTGACCTTTCGCCCCGATGCACACTTTAGCTGCCCATCAGTCAATGGATGCAGCCAGCCTAGGCATGCCTATCCATGCTCACAATGCATTCGTGACATATGCACACTGATCTGCTGTGAAAGTGTTGTGGCCTCCCCTCCCTGCTTGTGGAAAGTTTTGGGGGAAATGGGATTGATTCTGCCCTGATTATTTTCCTGTTTGTCTACTGTGACCGCTGTCCAAAGAACATCCATCTTTACAGGATTGCACTGGCTATTGATTTGCTACAGAGCCTAATTTCAGATGTTAACTTTGAGTTGTAAGATCTGCAGGGGGGGGGGCTCCTGGTTGTCCCCCCACCCTCAGTAGCCAAAGGGTAGCCAAGAAGTAGAAAGCGCTAGAAATGTGGCAGAAGAAGAAAGTGCAGAAGAAGAGAAAGGAGGTGTGTGACCCTTTCCAGCCCCTTTTGGTCTTCTGCCAGATGTTTTCCTTTATTATTCCTTCTCCTGGGCTCTTTTGTTGGAGCAGTTCTTGATGGAGCTTTCTGCAGAGGATCACCATTGAAAAAGCTGAATCAGTCAGAGGGCTCAGGGGGTTGGTGTTGAGTTAAAAGAACCCTTGCTACTGGAGCTGATGGGACATTGATGCAACTGCCATAATGGGATACCAATAACAGATTTCTCACAGGAACCAAGGAGAAGCCCTGCTGGGTGAGGCCACGGCCCTTCTGGTCCATAAGAACCTAGGAGGAGCCCTGCTGGGTGAGACCACAGCCCATCTGGTCCATAAGAACCTAGGAGGAGCCCTGCTGGGTGAGGCCACGGCCCTTCTGGTCCATAAGAACCTAGGAGGAGCCCTGCTGGGTGAGGCCACAGCCCATCTGGTCCATAAGAACCTAGGAGGAGCCCTGCTGGGTGAGGCCACAGCCCATCTGGTCCATAAGAACCTAGGAGGAGCCCTGCTGGATGAGGCCACAGCCCTTCTGGTCCATAAGAACCTAGGAGGAGCCCTGCTGGATGAGGCCACAGCCCATCTGGTCCATAAGAACCTAGGAGGAGCCCTGCTGGATGAGGCCACAGCCCATCTGGTCCATAAGAACCTAGGAGGAGGCCTGCTGGATGAGGCCACAGCCCATCTGGTCCATAAGAACCTAGGAGGAGCCCTGCTGGATGAGGCCACACCCCATCTGGTCCATAAGAACCTAGGAGGAGCCCTGCTGGATGAGGCCACAGCCCTTCTGGTCCATAAGAACCTAGGAGGAGCCCTGCTGGATGAGGCCACAGCCCTTCTAGTCCATAAGAACCTAAGAGGAGCCCTGCTGGATGAGGCCACAGCCCATCTGATCCATAAGAACCAAGAAGGAGCCCTGCTGGATCAGGCCACAGCCCATCTAGTTCAGCATCCCTGGGGCCCTTCAGATGTCCCTGAAATGCCTCCTGGCTGTCTCTCCAGTCTGGAGGTCGAATTTAGGAGCCCATATTAGTAATCATTGATATAGCTGTCATTTAAACTTGAAGTGGCCAAGTTTATTGCCCCCTTGGCTTCATCCCCTCTTTCATCTACATGTTCCTCTTTTAGCATGAATCCACACCCAGTATTTATTTTATCTTTTCAATGGAAGGGAACTTTATTGGATGCCAGGTAGGTGGCTGAGGTATCTTTCCTCGCATGGATCAGCATGCCTTAGTTACTGGTCGTTCCTTCTGTAGTCAACACCCTACGTAATATGGCCACAAACTTCTCAAAATCCACGATTCCATCCTGGTTCAGGTCCAGGTCTGCCATCAGACTTCGGTACTCTGGCTTCTGTAATATCTAGATGAAAAATGAGAGCCATATTCAATTAATTAATTAAGAATGAGTATCCCATCTAGGGAAGTGCACGAATATGAGTAACATTAATCATTTGTATGAATTTGTGTACATTTGGATAGATTTGGGGATTTTTTCCACATACCTCCCTTTATCTGGATCTAAGATGATCCAGATCTAAGGAATGGGTCCTTCAAGTTATCCGGATCCAGGAGATCTGGATTAAGGCAGGTACCTGATGCGTCCCCAGCATGGCGGTTACAGATGTAGGGCGTGGTCCCATGCAATACCCAGATCTTATTTAAGAGGAGAATCCTGTCTACAATTCTATTTTCATGTTTCTGTTATGGTACCTTTAAATATGGATTTCTTAGTGTTGCGAGCCACCCTGGGTCCCAACTTGAGAGAAGGGTGGGAAGTAAATAAATAAATAATAAAAAAATCATAATCATAATCATAATAGATTAATTAAACACTGGGCGCGGTGCCAAAAGATCTCAGTGGGCACCTAAAAGCCATCGGCATTGACAAAATATCCATCTGCCAACCACAAAAAGCCACCTTGCTGGGTTCTGCTGGCATAATTTGCCAATACATCACGTTCTCCTAGGTGCTTGGGAAGTGCCCGACTAGTGATATAATACGAAATCCGGCATAGTGGTCTCGTTTGCTGTGTGTACCTGCTGTGTTTACATCATCATCATGCAACCCAATAGCTTTTTCTTTCTTTTTTTAAAGGCAAATTGCAAGATAACAAACTTGTCTGTCTGTCTGTCTAAGTTTGTCCCATGGCAGGTCTTTCTCCCTCCTGGTGGGAAAAGAGCTGGATATCCTGGATCTCTTTTCCCCGCTTGGAGGAAAATGAACATCACCACTTGTTCCATCAATTTGCAGCCCACAATCCATCCCCTCGACCTTTCAGAGGAAGCAGAGGACAGAGAGGCGCCTCCCTTTGGTCCAGAGAACCAACTTCAGCCAGGGTGTTTGCTTTTCCGGATACTCACAGGTCCAACGTTCATCTCGTTCTGGATCAGTTCCTTCAAGTTCCTTTTTCTCATAATGTATTCATCGCCCGACTTGACTGAGTATTTATTGAAAACTTTGATTAGAGTTCTAACTGCTTGTTCCAGGGGTCTCTCCATCTTGAACCTTCAAACTGGAAGTTGCCCTGAAAGGAGCGAACAGAAAAGACCAAAATCTCAAGATTTTAAGCCTGGAGAGTTTGGTTGAGATGGATGGTTTCAGAACAGGGACCTGGACGAATATCTGAAATATTCAAGACTCGTATGAATCCAGACGAATCCAGACATTTGTAGATGAATTTCACGTCCAGACATTTGTAGATGAATTTCACGTCCAGACATTTGTAGATGAATTTCACGTCCAGACATTTGTAGATGAATTTCACGTCCAGACATTTGTACTTTAGTATTTGTGTGAATACAAATATTTTGAGCTATTCATACGAATAATTTGGGCATCCTTATGTTTTTTCTTTGTTTTTTTGTTTTTTTTTTGTTTTGTTTTTTTTCCACCGGGTGCTTTATTAGCTTTCAAGCCATTTATGATCACTTTAATTTCCGATGGAAGCACAGGAGGCCAAACAGGCACCTGAGACCAGCTTAAGAGCTGCTTAGGTTTGCCTCTGGACGGGTCAGGCTCTGGAGTATTGAAAATCTCTCTATAGAAGGCTTCCCATTTTGCGCATCCGCATGTCGACGGATACGTATCCATCCAGCTCTTGTGCATATCTGTACAGGAACTTAGGGATACATAGGAAGTGAAGTACAAATTCTGCCCTGTGCTCTGAGCCCCCGGGGGACCCATTTTGAACCAAAGGAAGGGTAAGGGAGTCCATCTGGGAAAGGTCTGGGAAAGAGGAACAAGCACAAAGACTTACCCAATGCGAAGAACCCAGCAGGCTGCGTAGGAACCAGGAGGTGCGGATGGTGAAGGAGAAGCAGGAACCGATCGCTGTCTGCCATCTTGCCTCATAGGTATGTCTGGTGCCTGGGTGGAGCGAACCAGTCCTTTCCTGAAGATGTCTGATTGGATAAGAAATGGGAGGCCCCTTCTTCCTGGGGCTGTTTTTCATATATCACAGATCACGTTTCTTGGCTTCCATTTACCCATCACATGTGCCTATTGTGGCCTCCCATGTGGTAGGGATGGAATGGTGTGTTCCTCCCTGCAGCAAGAAAAGCCATTGGGTCTGTTCCTGCTTCCTTCTCTAACCTACATTTGTGCCTCACCTAATCCTCATCAGAGAGGAGGTTTGGGGGCAGGATCCTGTTCATGCATGATTTGTTTGTTTAGAAACGGTCACATTTTGTTTCCTTCCTGATTGGTAATAAACAATGCATTTGTGACATACGTGTGCAGATCAGCTGTGAAAGTGTTGTGGTCTCCCCTCCCCGCTTGTGGAAAGTTTTAGGGGAAATGGGATCGATCCTGCCCTGATTGTTTTCCTGTTTGGCTGCTGGGGCCGCTGCCCAAAGAACGTCCATCTTTACAGGGGGGGGGCCCTCCTGATTGTCCCACCACCCTCAGTAGCCAAAGGGTAGCCAAGAAGTAGAAAAAGCTGGAAATGTGTCAGAAGAAGAGAAAGGAGGTTTGCGACACGTTCCAGCCCAGATTTTGGTCTCTGCCAGATGTTTTCCTTTATTATTCCTTCTCCTGTCCTATTTTGTTGGAGCAGTTCTTGGTGGAGCTTTCTGCAGCGGATCCCCTTTGACTAAGCTGTATCGGTCAGAGGGCTCAGAGGTTTGGTGTTGAGTTGAATGAACCCTTGCTCCTGGGACTGATGGGACATTGGTGTGACTGCCATATTGGGATCCCAATAAGACATTTCTCACAGGAACCTAAGAGGAGCCCTTCTGGATGAGGCCACAGCCCATATGGTCCAGCATCCCATCGCGCACAGTGGCCCACCGACTGCTTCTAGGCATCATAAGCAGAAAATGAAGGCAAAACCACCTGCTTTGAAATCCTTGCATCTCTGTAGCTTTGTCAAAACTCTGGAGATTCTCCAGAGTGATCTGCTGCAAGCTTGGAAGATTCTCCGGAGCCTTTGACAAAGGTCCGTAGGATTGGCATTGCTTTTGCCAGGGGTCCTCCTTGGAGCCTGTGCTATTCTTCAGAGCCAGCTTCGGATCCGGTTTCGGAGATTGCGCACAGGCTTCGGAGTTTAGAGTTAGGGGCACCCCCCCCCATGGGTGCGTCCCCCCAGGAGTCACCCCCAGACCCCATTGTAGACCCTTTAATGGCATCTACAGGGAATCCGCATTATAGTTGCTGAAGGACCCATTCAATCCAGATTTCCCTAGAACTGCTGGAAACAAATGGCTCTAATGGGGTCTGCAGTGGAAATGGGGTCTTTCAGCTCTGAGCCTAATCGGTCCTTAATGGTCCCTAAAGGGTCCTTAATCTGTACTTAGCACTAGTGGAACACCCCCCCCCCCGAAGATATACCTGTAATTTAAACTTAAAGTTGCCAAATATACTGCTCCCTTGGCTTCATCCCCTTTTTCATCAAGGCTTTCTGCTCTCAGCATGAAGTCACACACAATACGTATTTGGTTTTTTTTTTCCAATGGAACTGATCTTTATTGGATGCCATTTGGGCGGCTGAGGGATCCGTCCTCGTATGGAACAGGATGAGTTAGTTACTCGTCTTTGTACCTCAAAGCTAACACCTCTGCTACTAGGGACAGGAATTCGTCCTTCCTCAGCACTATGTCCCCGTGGCGGTCCAGGTCCTCCATCAACCTTTGGTACTCTGGTTCCTGCGATATCTAGGTGAAAATCCAGAGCCGTATTTATTTCATGATTTAAGAATGAATAACCCATCTAGGCATCTGCATGAATATTCAGAATATTCGTTATTCCTATGAATTTGTGTAAATATTGACAGTCATAGACAAATCAAATGCGATGACATTTGTACATTGACATTCGTATGAATAGCTTATTTTTTTTTTAAAGAAAAACACTTTGGAAGATAAGAAACTTATCTGTTTGTCTGTCATTATCATCTTCATCATCTTCATCATCATCATCCGACCCAATAGCATATTCTCTTTTGTTCTTTTTTTAAAGGCACTTTGGAAGTTAAGAACCTCGTCTGTTTGTCTAAGTTTGTCCCATGCCAGGTCTTTCTCCCTCCTGGTGTGAAAAGAGTTGGATATCCTGTATCTCTTTTCCCCACTTGGAGGAAAAGGAACATCACCACTTGTTCCATCAATTTGCAGCCCACAATCCATCCCCTCGTCCTTAAGAGGAAGCAGAGGACAGAGAGGCGCCTCCCTTTGGTCCAGAGAACCAACTTCAGCCAGGGTGTTTGCTCTTCCGGATACTCACGGGTCCAACGTTCATCTCGTTCTGGATCAGTTCCTTCAGGTTCCTTTTTCTCATAACATATTCACCGCCCAACTTGACTGAGTATTTATGGTAAATGCCAATTACAAATCTCATTGCTTTTTCCAGGGGTGTCTCCATCGTGAACCTTCAAACTGGAAGTTGCCCTGAAAAGAGCGAACAGAAAAGACCAAAATTTCAAGATTTTCAGCCTGGAGAATTTGGTTGCGATGGATGGTTTCAGAACAGGGATCTGGATGAATATCTGAAATATTCAAGGTTCGTACGAATTCAGATGAATCCAGACATTCGTAGACCAATTTAGCGTCCAGGCATTCATACTTTAGTATTTGAGCTATTCATACGGATAATTTGGGCATCTGTATGTGGACAGATACCTATCCATACACCTCTTGTGCATACATATGGGGTGTAGTACGAATTCTGCCCTGTTCTCTGAGCCCCTGAGGGATCCATTTTGAACCAAAGGAAGGGTAAGGGGAAAGGTCTGGGAAAGAGGAACAACCATGAAGACTTACCCAATGCGAAGAGCCCCGCAGGCTGCGTAGGAACCAGGAGGTGCGGATGGCGAAGGAGAAGCAGGAACCGATCGCTGTCTGCAGTCCGGACTTATAGGTATGAGTGGAGCCTGGGTGGAGGAAACTAGCGCTGTGCTGCAGATGTCTGATTGGATAGGAAATGGGAGGCCCCTTCCTCCTGGGCCTATTTCTCATATCTCACAGATCACGTTTCTTGGCTTCCATTTACCCATCTCATGTGCCTAGTGTGGCCTCCCATGTGGTAGGGATGGAATGGTGTGTTCCGCCCTGCAGCAAGGGAAGCTTTTGGGTCTGTTCCTCCTTCCTTCCCTAACATACATTTGTTCCTTACCTAATCCTCATCAGAGAGGTGGTTTGGGGGCAGGATCCTGTTCATGCATGATTTGTTTGTTCAGAAAGGGTCACATTTTCTTTCCTTCCTGATTGGGACACCTATGTGGTAATAAACAGCAATTTCCTCTCCATGTTTTCCTCCCTGTTCTGGTTCAAAGTATTAACCCAGTTTCACCCCAGTTTGATCTCGTGGTTTAGAGTGTTGAACACGTTGCTATTAGTCGCCCAACGGGCTTCCGCCCTCCTCCATAAACCTGGCCGGGTGGCCTTGGGCTGGTCACAGCTCTCTTTCTGAGCACTGCCAGCCCCACTGTCCTTACTGGGTGTCAGTTGTGGGGAGAAGAACAGAAGATTCATCATCGGTTTTGAGTCCCCTTGAGGGTGAAAAGAAGAATAGACTGTTGATTTGAACCATGTTCTTCCAGGTCCAAGGGGAACCCCTGGGTCAAGGGCTGACCTTTCACCCCAAGGCACACGTTAGCTGCCCATTGGTCATTGGATGCAGCCAGCCTAGGCATGCCTATCCATGCTCACAATGCATTCGTGACATATGCACACTGATCTGCTGTGAAAGTGTTGTGGTCTCCCCTCCCTGCTTGTGGAAAGTCTTGCGGGAAATGGGATTGATTCTGCCCTGATTGTTTTCCTGTTTGGCTGCTCTGGCCGCTGCCCAAAGAACATCCATCTTTACAGGATTTCATTGGCTATTGATTTCCTACGGAGCCCAATTTCAGATGTTAACTTTGAGTTGTAAGATCTGCGGGGGGGGGGGCTCCTGGTTGTCCCACCACCCTCAGTGGCCAAAGGGTAGCCAAGAAGTAGAAAAAGCTGGAAATGTGTCAGAAGAAGAGAAAGGAGGTTTGCGACACTTTCCAGTCCAGCTTTTGGTCTCTGCCAGATGTTTTCCTTTATTATTCCTTCTCCTGGGCTCCTTTTTTGGAGCAGTTCTTGATGGAGCTTATTGCAGAGGATCACCATTGACTAAGCTGAATCGGTCAGAGGGCTCAGAGGTTTGGTGTTGAGTAAAATGAACCTTTGCTACTGGGACTGATGGGACATTGATGCAACTGCCATATTGGGATCCCAATAATACATTTCTCACATGAACCTACGAGGAGCCCTGCTGGATGAGGCCACAGCCCATATGGTCCATGAGAACCTAGGACGAGCCCTGCTGGATGAGGCCACAGCCCATATGGTCCATGAGAACCTAGGACGAGCCCTGCTCGATGAGGCCACAGCCCATATGGTCCATGAGAACCTAGGACGAGCCCTGCTGGATGAGGCCACAGCCCATATGGTCCATGAGAACCTAGGACGAGCCCTGCTTGATGAGGCCACAGCCCATCTGGTCCATAAGAACCTAGGAGGAGCCCTGCTGGATCAGGTCACAGCCCATCTAGTTCAGCATCCCATCCCACACAGTGGCCCACCAATTGCTTCTGAGTATCACAAGCAGAAAATGAAGGCAAAGCCAACTGCTCTCCGATCCCTGCAAATCATTCCTGGGGCCCTTCAGATATCCCTGAAATGCCTCCTGGCTGTCTCTCCAGTCTGGAGGTGGAACCTAGGTACCCATTCCAGTTAATCATTGATATTGCTGTCATTTAAACTTGATGTTGCCAAGTTTATTGCCCCCTTGGCTTCATCCCCTCTTTCATCTACACGTTCTGCTGATGGCATGAATCCACACCCAGTATTCACTTTTTAAATGGACGAGATCTTTATTGGATGCCAGGTAACAAGGCTGAGGTGTCTTTCCTCCTATGGATCAGGTTGACTTAGTTACTGGGGGTTCACTAATATGAACACCTTACATATGATGGATGCGTAGTACGGTAAATCCACTCTTTCGTCCTCGTTCCGGTCCAAGTCTGCCATCAGACTTCGGTACTCCGGCTTCTGTAATATCTAGATGAAAAATGAGAGCCATATTCAATTAATTAATTAAGAATGAGTATCCCATCTTGGGATGAGCACGAATATTTCTAGCATTCATTATTTGTATGAATTCACATAAATGTGGACATATGTGTAGAAATCCCGTGTTACAACATTTGTACCTTGAAATTCATGGTTACAGACAAAGGGCAGTGCCTCATGCAATTCCCTGATCTCATGTAAAAGGAGAATCCTGTCTATAATTCAGTTTCAATGTTTCTCCTATGGTACTTTTAATAAGGATTTTTTAGTGTTGTGAGACGCCCTGGGTCCCATCACCATCATGATCACCCAACTCAATAGTTTATTCTTTTTTTAAAAGAAAAGCACTTTGGAAGATAACAAGCTTATCTGTTTGTCTGTCTATCATCATCATCATCATCCAACCCAATTGCTTATTTCTTTCTTTTTTTAAAGGCACTTTGGAAGATAAGAACTTTATCTGTCTGTCTAAGTTTGTCCCAATGCAGGTCTTTCTCCCTCCTGGTGGGAAAAGAGCAGGATATCATGGATCTCTTTTCCCCACTTGGAGGAAAAGGAGCCCCAAAATTTGTTCCGTCAATTTGCAGCCCACAATCCATCCCCTCGTCCTTTAAGAGGATGCAGAGGATAGAGAGGCGCCTCCCTTTGGTCCAGAGAACCAACTTCTGCCAGGGTGTTTGCTTTTCCGGATACTCACGGGTCCAACGTTCATCTCGTTCTGGATCAGTTCCTTCAAGTTCCTTTTTCTCGTAATGTATTCATCGCCCGACTTGTCTGCATATTTATTGAAAACGTCAGTTATAGTACTAATTGCTTGTTCCAGGGGTTTCTCCATCTTGAAGCTTCAAACTGGAAGTTGCCCTGAAAGGAGCGAACAGAAAAGATCAAAATCTCAAGATTTTAAGCCTGGAGAGTTTGGTTGAGATGGATGGTTTCAGAACAGGGTTCTGGAGGAATATCTGAAATATTCAAGACTCGTATGAATTCAGACGAATCCAGGCATTTGTAGACGAATTGAGCAGCCAGACATTCGTACTTTAGTATTGGTATGAATACAAATATTTTGAGCTATTCATATGGATAATTTGGGCGTGCATATGTGGACAGATACATATCCATACACCTCTAGTCCATACATATGGGGTGAAGTACGAATTCTGCCCTGTGCTCTGAGCCCCTGAGGGATCCATTTTGAACCAAAGGAAGGGTAAGGGAGCCCATCTGGGAAAAGTCTGCGACAAATTTGCTCCTGCCAAAGCCTAGGAAATAGGAACAAGCAAGAAGACTTACCCAATGCGAAGAACCCAGCAGGCTGCGTAGGAACCAGCAGGTGCAGATGGTGAAGGAGAAGAAGGTACCGATCGCTGTCTGCAGTCCGGACTTATAGGTATGAGTGGAGCCTGGGTGGAGGGAACCAGCCCATTCCTGGAGACATCTGATTGGATATGAAACTGGAGGCCCCTCCCTCCTGGGCCTTTTTTTCGTATGGCACTGATCACGTTTCTTGGCTTCCATTTACCCATCACATGTGACTAGTGTGGCCTCCAAGGTGCTAGAGATGAATTGGTGCTTTACACTCTTGAGGGCAAGAAAAGCCTTTGGGTCTGTTCCTGCCTCCTCCCCTAATGTACATTTGTTCCTCACCTAATCCTCATCAGAGAGGCGGTTTGGGGGCAGGATCCGGTTCATGCAGGGTGTGTGTTCATAAACGGTTACCTTTAGTTTCCTTACTGATTTAGACACCTATGTGACAATAACCTGCAATTTCCTCTCTGTGTTTTCCTCCCTATTCTGGTTCGAAGTATGAAGCCGGTCCCAACCCTAGTTTGATCTTGGGGTTTCGAGTGTTGGGCTCTTAAATAGTAGTCGCCCAAATGCATTCCTGCCGCCTCCCCGGTCACAGCTCTCTTTCTGAGCTCTCGCACCTCCACCATCCACACCTTACAGCCCTACTGTCCTCCAGTTGTGGGGAGAAGGATAGGAGATTCTTCAACCATTTTGAGTGGCCTTGAGGATGAACAGAAGAGTTGAATAAGAGAACAGCCAGTGAGAAAACCATTCAGATTAACCAGGCTATAAAACCAGTGATGGCAAACCTTTTGAGCTCGGTGTCTCAAAATTCGCAAGAAAACCTCGCTTAACTCGGGTGCTGTGTCACATCTAGAAATATCCATAATTTTGTGATATTTGTGGCTCTAGTAAAAAAGTTATATTTTTGATATATGTATTTTATTAAAAGCAAAAACAAATAATTCTTTACATTAGTGACTTTTGTTGCTAAATCTTCAATTGAAAGTTGGTATTTCGTACACTTCAAGAACAAGCAAGCACTACACGCCCAGGTGCCAGGGTGGCCATGTGTGTCACCCAAAAGGGCTTGGTGTGTCACTTGTGACACGTGTGTCATAGGTTGGCCATCACCGCTATAAAACCCACAGCCCAGGATGATTCACCAATTCAAAAGTACTCAATGGGTGCGTTCCCACGTGACTTTTTTTGTCCCAGTTTACTCCTGTTTGCACTTTTTAATAGTCCCATTTCGACTATTTTTAATCCAAATAGAATACCTGAAGATTAATCTGTATATAGCCCTTCCCACTCACAAGGGATAATCTGAATGTACCTGTGTGTCCCCCCCCCCGCACAAACCCTGGCTCCATTCAAAGCAGCCAGACTTTCCGCTTATTCACTCACCTTTCGATGTTACCAGGAACTGCGCGCTCAAGCAGATCAGCGAAGGAGCACAGCGCAATTGAAGGTGAGCTGTTTTTTGCTTCAAAGCCTTGTTGCTTATATGTATTTTTCTGATGGTGGTTATCAGCTGCTAGCTACATTTCTAGTACCTACTAACAACCATCAGAAAAGATACAGGTAAGATACAGGTAAAAGGATTTCATCAATACTCTTTTTTTCTCTGGATTTCTGCAGGATGGTCCTCATAAAATCCAGGAATAAGAAATTTAATGAGGACACTGGATACTGAATTTGGATTTATTGCAAAAGTAAATGGGGACTCTGGATACTGAAATCGGATTTCAATTTGGAATATAAATGCCCATGTGAATGCGCCCAATGAGAAATGGCTGGCAGGCTAAATGGAGATAATGGAAGACATTCCTGGCCGTCACTGCCACATGACAGTGAAGAATCCAGGAACACCCCCAAGACACATAGCTTTGGACAAAGCTCCATAGAAATGACATTGCTCTGACAGGTCATCTTCAAAGCCTGTGGAGTTTCTTTCGTAGCCGTCTTCAGAGCCGTCTTCGGAGGTTACGCATAGGCTTCGGAGCTTCATGTTTCAGGGCACCCTCCCCGTGGGTGCCCACCCCTGGAGCCCACCCCTAAACCCCATTGCCCGACAGTGGTGGAAATGTGCTCTGTATAATCCAGATTTGATGCCTGAAGACCCCATTGTATCTCCCTTTAATGGGGTCTACAGGAAATCTGGATTATGGGTCCTGAAGGACCCATTTAATCCGGATTTCCCTAGAACAGGTGGAAACAATTGTGGCTCTAATGGGGTCTGCAGTGAAAATGGGGTCTTCCTGCTCTGAGCCTAATGGGTCCTTAATGGGTCCCTAATGGGTCCTTAATAGGTATTTAGTGCTAGTGGACACTGCCACCCCCCACCCCCCCAGGGGCCTGGAGTTTAAACTTGAAAGTTGCCAAGTTTATTGCTTGTTTGAGTTCATCACTTTTTTCTTCTACACATTCTGCTATCCGCCTGAATCCATACCGGAGGTTTTTTTTTTTTTTAAATAAATGCCTTTTTTTTCAAACAAAGACAGCACCAAGCACTTCTTAACAAAAAGTTAAATTTTATTGGCCATCAAATAGGTCGTCGAGGTATCCTTCCTCACATGGATCGGGAATGGTTAGTGAGAGCACAGAGCCTCGTTGTAAATCATGCACAGAGCTCCGAGGAAAGTTACGTACTCCTGGAAGTTCACCAGTTCATCCTTGTTGCGGTCCAGGTCTGCCATCAACCCTTGGATCTCAGCTTCCTGCAGTTTCTAGAAGTAAAATCAGATTGATTGATTGATTGATTGATTGATTGGAGAAAAAGAAGAAGAGGAGTTGGCTTTTATACCCCATTTTTCTCACCCATTTAAGGGAACTCAAAGCGGCTGACAAAGTTTTTCTATTCTTCTCCCCACAACAGACACCCTGTGAGGTAGGTGGGGCTGTGAGAGCTCAGAAGAGAGCTGTGACTAGCCCAAGGTCACCCAGCTGGCTTCATGGAGGAGTGCGGAATCAAACCGGGTATTCCCAGATAAGAGTCCGGCTCCCTAACCACTAGATCAAACTGTCCACCTCTGCCATTAAAAATAAACAAATAGTTGCAGTCTTCCAAAGTGCTCTTTAATTTAAAAGATCATTTGTCTCCAATTCCTTCTTCTTCACTCTTTTTAAATTGGTTTTTTAAATCAGTTCGCATCTTTCCCTACCCCCATGATTTCTCCCTTCTGGTGTCCAAAGAGTCGGGGTGCCTCAATTAGAATCGAATATCCGAAGATTCTAATCCACTGGAATCCATACGTACAAATTTTCAATTTGTATTTGAAGATACAAATGTAGACAACCTCTGCATGTGTCTGTACGCATCTGTACGCATCCCATTTTTATCTCATATGCATCCCTTTTTCGTCCTGTACGTATCCGTATAAATGCGTATGGATACGAATAAGATACGTACGGATACATATGTAATGCGTATGTATCTGCACACCTATGAATCTCCGAATAATCCGCATGAATGATTTGAAAGATTAGAAAATTCATTCGAATGTTAAGTTCTGAATGTATAGACATTCAGTTCGAATTTGCATGTCTGAATTGGATCAAATTCGATAGAATTTCAAACCTTTTGAATATTCATGCATATCCCTACCAAAGAGATGGATATCCTGTATCTTTTTTCCCAGCTTGGAGAAAAGGCGCATTAAATGTTGCCCGATCAATTAAGCAGCCCCCTTGTCTTTTAAGGGAACGCTGGGGAAAGCGGGCTCTCTCCTTCGGCTTAAAAACGAAACTTACACCCATGGGTACTCACCGGTCCAATGGTCAGCTCCTTCTGGATGAGTTCCTTCAACTCCTTCTTGCTCAGAGTATTTTTGTCTCCATCCTTGCCTGAATATTTATGGAAAATGGCCACCAGACCGCAAAGGCATTGGTCAAGGGCTGCAGTCATCTCGAGCCGTCAAACTGGAGGTCGGTCTGAAAGGAGGCAACATAAACGCCAAATGTTCAAGATGCCAAGCCTGGAGAGTTTGGTTTAGATGAGGGATGGTTTTAGATCATTCTTTCAGCACTGGACATTTTTTAAAACCATTTCTGCACTTAGGTAACCACTCCATCTGGTCCCCTTCCTAGGGGAGACATCCATCAGCTGGATGGAGCCACGTGTCCCAGAACCATGCTGGTCTTGAAACCTATTCACACTTAGGCCTGTAGTGAAGGAGTAGTGAACGGCTGGTGAAGAGCATACGCATGTCAACTAGGCCTCCAAGCGTGCCCATCCTCACCAGAAGTTCACTAATCGCTGATTAGGTATGGAGCAGGATTTTGTGCTCTATGCCGTAACCAGCATTTACCGAAAGCTGCTTGTTCTTCTTCTTGGCGTTGGTCGAAAGAAATCCGGTTTGTAACCTGGATTCTTTTTGACCAGCGGGAACATCGCCTTATTGTGGGTGCTGGGTTGCACATCAGGTAGAGAGCAAAGCAACACCTCCACCCTCAAAGGGCATAATCTGTCACTCACGTGGGAGAGCATTAACAGCATGGTGCACAGAGTGGACAACGATTCCTTATCCGACGCCCTATGCTCAGCCTTCCTTGGGTGTGGCAGCCGTGGCATGCTTTCTGGATCTCACCCATGCCCAGGACAAAGGCTGTTTGCTGTGGATTGCATCATGCTTGATGTGGGAGCATATTAGCTACAAGAAGGCGGTTAGCATGGTCAACAAGGAACAACAGAAGTGACTCAGATTAAGTGGGAATGCACTGTTCTCTGCCTCTGCTCCCAGTGTCTCTCTCTCTCATTAGTTCTTTTGCAACATCTAAGTTTGCAACATCTTTGCCCATCAGGCATGCTGACTGGTAATGATGGTAATTGGAAGATCTCAGATTTTCCTGCCCTTGACATTTGCCCTGCCAGGTACCTCCTACCTGGACGAACAGGTAAAGAGAGATAGAGAAAGAGATGGGTGAGGGAATAACACACACCTGAAAGCTGTAAAGAATGGATTGAAAGAGACCTATGAGTCAGCCAACAGGAAACTGATCTGGGAGTCTATTGATTTATCCAGCTCCAAGCTGATTTATGCAGTGGCAATGGCAAACCACTTCTCTATGATTGCCACAAAGCCTGCATTGAGTCACCAGGGGCTCTAGCTCAGTTTGAAGGATTCTTTACTGTCAGGGGAAAATGCTGTTGCTTAGTGGTTAGAGTGCCTGCTATGCAGGCTGAAAGGACCCAGTTCAGCCCCAGGTGGTCCCCAAAAGATGGCAAATGTGTCCCTGCAGCCACTGACTTGTGCCATTGCAACCTCTGGGGAAAGGACTGCAGCTGAGAGTCAAGAGTTTTTCCTTCGCATGCTAAAAAAAACCCATTTCAGTCTCCAACATCGCCTTGGAAGAAGGAATGGCAAACCACCACTCTATCATTGCCAAGAAAACTGCACGGGCGTGTCCGTGCGATCACCAGGTGTTTGGCTCAGCTACTGGGCGCATTTTACCTTTCACCATCTCTGTCTGAGCGGCTGCTGTCTTTGCTCTTTGTTTTAAGTGTGCAACGTCACACGTGAAATACTCCGATCTAGCATGGAGACAAAGATAAAGCCAAATTTTCACTCTAGGCCCCTCCCGCCTCTTCTGGCCTGGTGCCCTATACCTGAAGGTCTCAGGGCAGGTAACATTACATTTAAAATCAGACATATATTAAAAGAACAATGTTTTATATATTAAAACAAAACAGTGTCCCTAAAGTGGGAAGAGACCATATATTCCCATTTACCCAAAGGCCAGAGCAAACATATACAAGTGAAGGAGCCTGATGCACCTCAAGGGGGGAACTATTCCATAGCCTAGGGGCCATCACTGAGAAGACCCTCCCCTGGCTGCCCACTCCTTTTACCACTGAAGGTGGTGGGACAGCCAGGAAGGCCTCCCCTCCAGATCCTAAGGCCCAGGCAAGTTGATAAAGGGGAAGGCATTCATTTAGATAATTTGGGGCCCAAGTCATTTAGGGCCTTATATGTCAAAGTTATAAATATTTAGTTACAAAGTCCTAGCTAAAGATTTAAAAGGACCAGGCAAGTCTGGATTGCAGGGACATTTGGCCAGGATTAGGAAGATTTCAAATTCTCTCTGTAGCTGTGACAGCGATGAGCTGCTGGCTGAAACTTCTTTTTGAACATGTTAAATTTTCCAGTTCGTGATCATTTTTTAAAACAACGACCTAGTTGTCAGGTTTTAATGCAGTAACAGCCTTTCCCCACCAGGTGGCAGTGCAGAGGCTGTTTTCAGATGCGCATGAAAGTTTAGTGCAAGGATGCCACACCCATGGGAGTTGTGGCTCACTTTCTCTGCCCCAGAAGCGTCTTTCCTGCAAAATTCTTCAGGTGGGGGCAGTCCTATCCTTGCTCAACATCATCAGGTGGAAACTCCCCCACTCTGAAAGCCTGGAACCTGTTTGACTCGCTGGAGAGAGCAAAAGAATGTGGGAATTTTCCATCCTAAGTCACAGGACATTATGGGATCCACGCGGTGAAAGATGAAAGCCCCATTCACAAGGCGTTTTTCTCCTTGGTTTTAGGAGAATGGGTGCTTCCTTGCCAGAAAGTGCTTCCTTGCCAGAGCTCAGGCATGAGAGTGAAAAGGCATTCTGCATGCACTCAGAGGCACTGCCTGAATTGCTCAGGCCACACCTAAGCTTTAATCCAGCTTCAGTCCACCTTCCAAGCAGGAGAACTCACCAGTAATTTTCTTTCTGCATTATCTGTCCCAAAGGTGAGTTTTCTGATTTATTTAACACTGAAAGAAAACAGCTTGCCTCTTTGCTGATGCATTCTCTCACTCCAAAAGTGGACTGAAGCTGGATTAAAACTTAGCCGTTTTGGTCTAGTGGTTAAGGAGCTGGACTCTTATCTGGGAATACCCGGTTTGATTCTACTCTCCTCCAAGAAGCCAGCTGGGTGGCCTTGGGCTGGTCACAGCTCTCTTCTGAGCATTCACAGCCCCACCCACCTCACAGGGTATCTGTGGTGGGGAGGAGAACAGAAGGTTTGTCAGCCGCCTCAAATCCCCTTAAACGGGTGAGAAAAGTAGGGTAGAAAAAACAACTCTTCTCCTTTAGTGTGACCACAGCCAAAGGCTGAATTTCTGTTCCAGTTCTGGGCTGGAAAGTGAATAAAACACTTTACAAGTGCTTGCTTCTCAGGGGAATAGCTCTATACGTAGCATCTCTACCCCAGATTTCCTCCAGACCCCACAGTATGGCACCCTCTTCTCCCCTCTTCTTATTCTCCACACAACAGTCCTGCAAGGTAGGTGGGGGTGAAAGGAGGCATTTGGCCCAGTGACCTTCCATGGCCAGGGGTCCGATTTGTGTGCTTTGTAGCAGAGAGAGGAAGAGAAAGAAAAGACAATGTTATATCAAGTGAGGAAAGGTGGAAGGAAAAAGAACCAGCAAGTCTCCCCTTTTCTACCCCACTTTTCTCCCCTATTTCAGGGGACTCAAAGCGGCTGACAAACCTTCTGTTCTTCTCCCCACAACAGAAGACCCTGTGAGTTAGGTGGGGCTGGGAGAGTTTAGAAAGAGAGCTGTGAGTAGCCCAAGGCCACCTAGCTGGCTTCATGGAGGAAGAAGAGGAGTTGGCTTTTCTACCCCACTTTTCTCACCCGTTTCAGGGGACTCAAAGTGGCTGACAAACCTTCTGTTCTTCTCCCCGCAACAGAAGACCCTGTGAGGTAGGTTGGGGCTGTGCGAGCTCAGAAAGTGAGCTGTGACTAGCCCACGGTCACCCAGCTGGCTTTGTGGAGGAGGGTGGAATCCAATCCGGCATTTCCCAGATAAGTGTCCAGCTCCCTAACCACTGGACCAAACCGTGGAAAGGCAAAAAGTCTGGAAAAAGCCCTCTGCAAATTTGCCTCCCCCCCAGGCCTGGGAAAGACGAGCGAGCATGAAGACTTACCCAATAAAATGAAGCCAGCAAGCTGCTTAGGTGCCGGGAGGTGTGGATGATGATGATGAAATAGGAACCGATAAGTGTTTGCAGCCCAGACTTATAGGAGGGAGAGGAGCCCGGGTGGAGGAATCCAGCCCTCTCCTAAGAACCTCTGATTGGATAGCACATGGGAGGCCCTTCCCCTCTAGGGCTGGTTTGCACATGTCATGGCTCACTTTCCTTTCCTCCTGTTAACCCCTATGATGTGCATAGAGAACCCTCCAATGCTCCAGAGATGAGCTAGAAACCTCTTTGGGCCTGTCCCTCCTTCTCTCCTTCTCTCCCTCCTTCCTTCCTTCCTTCCTTCCCTCCCTCTAGGTCTCTCCTTCCTTCCTTCTCTCCTTCCTTCCTAATATATAATGTTCTTCCCCTTGCCATTAGCTGAGAAGGTGCTTGGAGGCACGATCCTGAACTGGGGGTCGAACTGAATGCCCCAAAATTGGATCCAATTTGAATCTCTGAAATTCAAATCTAACCAAATTCGATCCGAATTAAGCAAATTTGAATCTATCTGTTTGGATTCTTAATTCAAATTTGCACTTACAAGTGCCGACAGCACCCGTACCCATCCATACCTGGCCACATGCATCCCGTAGTTATCCCGTATGCGATCCGTTTTCATCCCGTATGGACCCGTACAAGTGCGTACGGACGCGGGAAAGAGGTCAATACTCAAGCGCGCGTCGTGTACGAACCCGTACGCATAGGAACTAATAGGTCTGAAGTTCGACATTCGAAGTGAATGTTTAAATTCGAATTTAAGGGCATTCGATTTGGATTCAAGCGCCGAAATTTGGTCGATTCGATCGCATTTTGGATGCACTTGAATATTTGTGCGCTGTCCCTAATCACAGCTTAATGTGCTTTGCACACCACCATCGCCACCACCTCCAGGCACACGGCTGTTGGAGTCCCTCTTTGGACTGGGCTCCCCTCAGACGCTCCAGATTTGGAGCTCTTGGATTGTGCAAGGGTGAACCATCCCTGATATTTTAATTATCCCCCAGGGAAATGGCAGCCCTGTGATCTTAAATATGTGGTGAGTGGAAAAGTCCCGGCCCAGATCAGGGATCTGGCAGCCGAACTTTCCTGTCTGTGCTGTTTAACGTGCTCAGATTTAAAAGTGCCCGTAGGAGTTCCTTTATTTGAAGGAGAAAGAGAGAGGGGAATGTTCCACACATCCTCTAGGTCCGTCATAGAGATCGGCGTTTGTTTCCCACAATGGAGATGGCAGAGGGGCAACTGTTTCAGATCGGGCCAGACTCCCAGAATCCTTAGCGCTGGGTTCAGAGTGGACGCTTAACTTACAGAAGGGTAGAAGGTGTGTTGGATAAACTGATGGATCTCGTGAGCATCCCATGCATGCTGTTTTAAACCACACAAAACCCAGGGGTGGCCGACATGAGCGTGAGCAATGCAGTGTCCTCCCCAGGGGTGACCAGGGATGGGGGGTGTCTAAGGTGGAAGATCTTCCTCCACACCATGCTGGTTTGCCAGCCTCTTCTTCATGTTAGCCTCACAATACTCCTGTGAAGGAGGTTAGGCTGAAAGGCAGGGACAGGCCCAAAGTGGTCTGCCCACTCATCTGTCCATCCATCCATCCATCCATCCATCCATCCATCCATCCATCCGGCTATCTGGCTTCACGCCAATCCTTCATCCATCCGTCTGTCCATCTCTCCATCATCCAGTTATGCATCCATCCATCCATTCATCCATCTGTCCATCCATTCATCTGTCTGTCTGTTCATCCATCTGTCCACCTGCCATCTATCCATCCGTCTGTCCGTCTGTCCAAGCATCATTCTTCCATCCAGACATCCATCTGCACACCCGCCTGTCCGTCTGCCTTTCCATCCATCCATCCATCCATCCATCCATCCATCCATCCATCCATCCATCCATCCATCCATCCATCCATCCATCCATCCATCCATCCATCCATCTACCTGGCACCGCTGGCACGGGAAAGGGGTTGTCATTCCCTCATCTGAAGGCCAGGATAAAGCGATGCTTTTTCACCAGTCCTTTGAATACATAGAATAAGAGAACCTGGCGCACTGCGATGCCAAGATTGTTCCATAGCCTGGGGGCTACCACCAAGAAAGCCCTGCCATGCATCCCCATCCCCTTAATTGTTGAAATGGGTGCCACCACCAAGAGAACCCCACCGACGGTTTTTAGGAGGCCGGCCGGGCCGGTCTACACGGGAGGAAGGTTTCTGCTCTGATGTGGTCCAGACTTGAGAGAAAAAGCATTTCAGATATCTGGGATTGAACCGGTTTGCAGCAAACAAAGACCGTGTTTCACTCTCTTTCAGTGCAACGTGTTTCACGTCGTTTTGGGGGCCACAGAGCAGAGGGAATATTCAGGGACCTAAGCTGGCCGGCAGGTATGCTTCAAAGCAAAATGGCGCCAGCAATGTTTAGCAGTGTGGGACTTTATTCAGTGCTGCAGCATGGTTTCCGAGCAAGGCAGGGACCAGCTGGCGAGGGGGGGATGACGACGACACCCTTGTGGTCTCCCCTCCTTCCCCCTTACTTAGCATCTTTCTGGAAAAAGTCATTGTAGGACATGCAGAGGGCAGAGAGGAAGCCGGTGTATTCCTTGAAGTCAATCTCGTCGTCTTTGTTTTTGTCCAGGTTTCCCATCAGCTTGTCGATTCCACCATCTTTCAGCTTCTGCCAAAGGGTAAAAGAGAAGGAAGTCAGTATGGTGATGGTGGGGAGAGGAGAGGAGAGGGGCTACGTCCTTTCTTTAAAAATCTGTTTTCCTGACTGGAAAGTCCACATATATTCACTTCCGAGCCTAATTCAAGGTCTTGATGCTAACATACGTAGGAAACCTAAATGCCTTGGGCCCTGGGTACCTGAAGGAGCGCCTTCTCCCATATAGACCTGCCCAGGCACTGAGATCTCAGGGAAAGAGCCTTCTTGGAGTTCCTTCTCTTGTAGAGGTAGGAGGCATAGGGACTTGCAGGAGGGCCTTTTCTGTGGTGGCTCCTAGACTCTGGAAAAGCCTCCCTCTTCAAGTATACACTGTATCTTTTCACCCAGGCTTTTGCCTTTTAAATAGCTGCCTCAGGGTGCTCATCTTCTTAGGGAGGGAGGGAGAGAAGGAGGGTGGGGTGGGAGGGAGGGGGTTCTATTTTTAATTATGTTTTAATATTTGATATGTTTTTATTCTTGTTGTAACCCACCCTGGGACCATTTGGTGAAGGGCGGGATATACATTTCTTAAGTAGAAGAAGAAGAGGAAGTTGGCTTTTCTACCCTTTTCTCTCACCCATTTAAGGGGACTCAAAGCAGCTGACAAACCTTCTGTTCTTCTCCCTGTGAGGTAGGTGGCACTGTGAGTGCTCAGAAAGAGAGCTTTGGCTAGCCCAAAGTCACCCAGCTGGCTTTGTGGGGGATTGCAGAATCGAACCCAGTATTCCCAGATAAGAGTCCGGCTCCCTGACCACTAGGCCAAACAGGCTAAATAAATAAAACCGATAGAAGTGAATATGTCTTGGCAGTCAAAAGTGAAGAAGGGCTGAAGAAGGTTTAAAGGGAAGCCATAACCGTGGCCTCAATCAGAGATATTGGGCTTCATATTTGGGGTCTTCTACCTGCAAGGTAGGTCCCTTTCCAATGTCCCTTCCCTTCTGAACCCCCCATGATCAGGCAGACCTTGCACCTAGGCCTTGCTTCTCCTGATCTTGTCCCCTAACTGGATCCAGAAGAAGGAGGTCCAGGTTCCTGCTTTACAATGGGACCCTCTGGGCGCTTACCTCCCCGAGAGCAAGTTCTTTCTTCACCAGCTCCTTCAGTTCGCTCTTGCTCAGGGTAAACTTGTCCCCCTCCTTCCCAGAATACTTGTGGAAAGTGAACACCAGGGTGGCCAGAGCTTTCTCCAAGGGGGTCTCCATGTCCAAAGGCAGGGCAAGACCTGAGGAGGAGTAAGGAAGCGGGAGAGACAAAGGAAGAGACCAGAGAATCACGAAGCCCAACCTTGCGCCAACCCCAACGCAAGTGAACACCATGGGTCTGTTCTCACTTACTCGACTGATGCACATTGAGGCGCTCCCGGACGCTCCATTCGCACACCATGTCATGGAGTGTGCCGGAGCGCCCCGATCTTCTGCAGTTGTGAAGAAGTAAAACCTTCAGCTCCCACACGCAGCGTTCTCACCCGCTTCTGTTGCACGCCGGGCAACAGATAATTCGAACTGAATGCCCATAAATTCGAATTTAAACATTTGAATGAATTTTGAATTTCGAATCTATTCGTTTGCATTATTCGGACATTCGTACGTGTACGGATACGTACACGATGTGTACTTGCCCGTACGCATCTTTCCTGCATCCTTGCGCTTTCGTACGTATCCGTACGGGTTGAAAACGGAATGCATGCAGGATAAATACGGGACGCGCACGGGGCACATACGAAGGTTGTATGTGCAAATTTGAATAGAAAATTCGCACAAATAGATTTGAATGTATTCAATTCTGATCGAATGTGAATACACTAGAATTTTAAAGATTCGACACTATTTGAAATTTTGGGCATTTGGTGCAATTCGAATTGAATCCTGAAAACCGTGTTTGTGTTCACCGCCACACGGCAAGTAGAAGTAGCCATGGCTATTGCTCTGGCTATTCAGACGGTTTGGGACAGACCATCCACACTGCAAGCTCGCTTCCCTGAACGTAACCATCCCACCCCACAAAGCTCGGTGCAAACAGGCCCCTTGTTCGTAGGTGTCGAACTAAACCAAACACCATGCTGCCCGAAGGGAAAAAAGTCCAGGTTTGGAATGAACCACCCCCTGTTTGCTTTGATTCGGTTTGAACCGAACGCACACACAAAAGTTCATGCGCACTAATGTACTTGTTCACATAATGACTGTTGCACATCTGGGGTGGGTATTGCCACAAGAAAGGGCTTCAGAGCAAACCACGATAAGGTGTGGCGGTCTGTTTTAATGGCTTCTGTTTCCAACGTTCACCCACATTCTGTGACTGCCATCAATTAGTAACGATAAACGACGCATCATGTTGCGGGTATCCCATAGCAAGAGGATGAAATATTGATTCTGGTAGAAGACGCTAGAATTCTAAGTAGTTTCTCCGCAGGCCTGATTATGTATAAAGCAGGCGTGGCAGGGTCATTAAAAAGTTCCGCCGAGGGAGGAAATTAGCAGATAAAGGGGCCCATTAAAAAGGGTGGGGATTTTCAGGGAACGCAGTTCTGTCTCCGGCTTGGAAACACATCTTAACAGCTTCGGCGCATTTCCATTACAGACATGGAGTGCCGTGTCTTTGAAATGCACATCCATCCGTCCGTCCGTCCGTCCGTCCGTCCGTCCGTCCGTCCGTCCGTCCGTCCGTCCATCCATCCATCCATCCATCCATCTTTCTATCTATCCACCCACCCACCCATCCATCCATCCATCCATCCATCTTTCTATCTATCCACCCACCCACCCATCCACCCACCCACCCACCCACCCATCCACCCACCCATCCACCCATCCATCCATCCATCCATCCATCCATCCATCCATCCATCCATCCATCCATCCATCCATCTTTCTATCCATCCATCCACCCACCCACACACCCACACACACCCATCTTTCTATCCATCCGTCCATCCATCCATCTGTTCGTCCATCCATCCATCCATCCGTCCGTCCGTCCGTCCATCCGTCCGTCCCTCTATCCACCCAAGGTCTCAGTCTGGGTTACAACATTCAAAACCAAATATAATCATATTAAAACAATACGGTTTTGTTCGCATCTAAGTTTTAATCCAGTTTCTTCAGTCCACTTTCAGAGTGGAGGGATACACGAGCAAAGTGACTAGGCATTTTCTTTCCTCTTTATTTTTAGATAAAACTGAAAGAAAACAGCTTGATCCTCCCTCCCTCCCTCCCTCCATTCATTCATTCCACCCTTTACTCAGACAGTTTAAGAAAGGATTGGATAAGTTCATGGAGGACAGGGAGACCAGGGGATGCCTAGGATGGGTGCCCAGGTGCCACCTCCAGGTTGGAGAGCCCAGCAGGAGGCCTCTAAAGGCCATTTGCAGGAGTCAAGAGCAGGTGAAGGTTTTGCCTTCCTCTTCTGTTTGAGATGCCCAGAAGCAGCTGGTGTGGGACAGGATGCTGAACAAGATGGGCTGTGGCCTGATCCAGCAGGGCTCCTCTTAGGTTCTTATGGCCTAGATGGGCTGTGGCCTGATCCAGCAGGGCTCCTCTTGTGTTCTTATGTACTTATGAGCTGACACACCTTAACCCCTGAAGACAAGCAACTTCCATTCCATTCATTAACCTTTGCAACAAATTAGCTAATGGTTCTGAAACTCTCTTAGGACTCAAAGGGCAGCGTTTCCTTTGCTAATCACTGGGAGCTTCTTCCGCTGGAGCCTTCCCAGCCAAAACAATGCCACCCACACACAACACGGAGGTTCTGTGTACCTGGAGGAACCGTAGTGTTTGTGGCCTTTTGAGCCAGTGAGACCCAGAGACCAGGAATATTCAGAAATATCTGTAACATTCGTTATTCATACAAATTTGGCCAAATTCAGAGATTTGTACATGAATCTAATGTTACAACATTCGTAGATTAACATATGAACATGAATGTTTACAGACATTTGTTTGAATAGTTTGGTCATTTGTTAAACTGGAGAGGTGGGTTGCAGAGTATATTTGACATGGATTGAGACCAGATTCAAAATGGATTCAGGTCAGATTTGGTTCTCTCAGAGCAGATATGTTACAGGATACGTATTGAATATGTGTTTGTGTTGGATATGTATTGGATACATATTCATTTGTATCTGATATTCGTATGAATTTATATGAATACATTTGTATTGAATAGAATCCTACCACATCTTAAAGGGACCTATTCAAACAAATACGGATTTTCTAACATTCGGTTCGTTACAAACCGAATGCCAAAAGACCCATTCGGGTACACCCCTACCAAAGACCCCTCTTCCTTCTTAAAACTGGTTTGGCAGCTTCCTTTGGAATCTACCTAGATGCAATTTCCGGGATACGATTCAATTTGCAATATCTGAAAATTCAATTCAGTTTGAATCTCAAAAATTTGAATTTAACCAAATTCGGTTCGAATTGAGCAAACCCGCGTCTATTCATTCGAATTTTTGATTCAGATTTGCACTTACAAATGTTGACAACATTCGTGTGTGCCCGTACGCATTGTTAGGGATCCTGTGTGCATCTGTACATATCCGTACAAATGTATGCATCCTGTAGTTATCCCGTATGCAACCCGTTATTGTCCCGTACAGATGCGAGAAAGATGCATATCTGCAAATACGCATCATGTACGAACCCATACGTGTTTGAGTGTCGGAATAATTCAGACAAATAGATTTGGAAATTTGGAATTCGTTCAAATGTTTAAATTCGGATTTGTGGATATTCAGTTCGAATTTGAACATAGAAATTTGGGCGAAGTCGATTGAATTTCGAATGTCTTCAAATATTCGTGGACTTCCCTAAATCTACCTGGCAAAGGAAATTCACGAACTGGCTTTCATCAGAGGGAGGGTCCTCCGGCCAATGGAGACTGAGCACCACTAGTGGTCATGAAGGACTCACCTACAGATGCGATGGGAGTAGGGGAGCGAGAAAAAGCCTGGAAAGAAGAATAGAACTGAACCTTCTGGATATCGGTATAGCTGGCACCTAGGAAGAAGAAGAAGAAGAAGAAGAAGAGTTGGCTTTTCTAGCCCGCTTCTCTCACCCATTTAAGGGGACTCAAAGCAGCTGACAAAGCTTCTGTTCTGTGAGGTGGGTGGAGCTGTGAGAGCTCAGAAGAGAGCTGTGACTAGCCCAAGGTCACCCAGCTGGCTTCATGGGGGAGGTCAGAATTGAACCCGGTATTCCCAGATAAGAGTCCGGCTCCCTAACCACTGGACCACTAGAGCTCAGGATCCCCTTGTGAGTACAGGGTGCGGAAGTTGTTGCTTTCACCGCCTGTGGCTAATTTGCACCATGGGACCTGGCCGTTTATGGAAAATCTGAGGGCGCCATGTCTTTTGCTTAGAGTCTGTAGTTTTGCGCGGCTCCCAAGATGGTTTCCAAAACACTGCAGTAGCTACAGTATCTCAAATAGCTCACTAAGTATCGCCTGAGGCATCTATCCTTTCATGTTGCACACTGTGGCGTATTAAAGTCAGAGAATCGGTGGAGGAAGTGGGGCTTTCCATGGGTTTATGGCCTCCAGTTTCCATCATGCCTCGGTCCTGTCAGCCAGGAACGTTGGAAACTGGAGTCCCAGCAACTTGATGAACAGAAATGGCATATTTCTCAGGGACTATTCCAGGGTTAGGGGGCCAGTGCAGAGAAGGCCCCGTCGTTTGACTCTCCTAGCTGCCGTATCCTTTGAAAATGGATACCGTTGCCATGCCCAGAAGCTCAGGTTCAAAGCAAATCTTTTGGACGTCACATAACGACCCCAAAGCTGTGACAAGTGAGATGCAGCTTTGATCCTTCCAGACAAGGGAGGCACAGAAAGACCACAGATACATTGACACGCTGCTGTGCTGCTACTTTCTGGCGCTTTCCCCCAGTGAGGGCTGGTGAATTCAGGGTGACCCACCTGTGACCCACAAGTGTGGGTAGGTTGGGCACGCCACCCCTGACATCATCTTGGCATCCACAGGTCTCCTTTCTGAAGATCACGCTTGCCAAGGCATTGCCTACCCCAGGGGGAAAGAGCCATAAACCACCCAGCTCGAGAAAGTAAACACAGGTTTCAACAGGCCACCTGGGCTTGGCGTTAGCAAGAGGAACCGATCAGCCTGGGAAAATGGGGGTGAGATGCAAATCGGATTAACCGTGACTAAGCCGGAGCGGCCATTTCCGCATCCCACCCCACCTTCTCCCGGACCAGAAGGGGATCCTCTAGTCTGGGACGGGCAACCCTTCCCAAAGCAAATTTGTAGACATTTGTTTATTCAAGGTGTGCTAGGTACAGATGTGGGAAAATATTAGAAACGTCCGAAGTTCGGTCAAATTCGAACCAAACGTCTACAAACTTGCTTTTTAACATTCAGACGAATTAGTGTGAATTATTCAGACATTCAGATGTGTACGGATGCGTGCGCGGTGCGTCCGCAAGCATTCCGTTTTTGTCCCGTAAGTATTTGCGCAACTGTGCACGGATGCAAATATGATTCGCGCAGGTACGCAGGTAATGCCTACATGACCGCACACATAGAAATATCTGAATAATTCATATGAATTATTCGAATGGGAGATTCTTTCCGCCTGTGTCTTCCGAACAAGCGATTCTGACCTGGGCTTTTAATTTTTATAGGCTGCTCCTTCTTCATTCCAACAGTTTAAAGCAGAATTGGTTTGTTTGCTAGTCATTTACTGGTTTATTTCCTTGTGACAATCATTATGACCATTGCTTGCAAACTATAATCCACAGGCTGGTAGGTAAAATTGAGGGATCAAATACAGGATTCTTAAACCTGGAGAACAGCGCAAACCGTCTGAGACAGAGGAGGTGGAATTGTGTGTGTGTGGTATGTGTGTGTGTGTGTGTGTGTGTAATTGTCTGAAAATATTGTGTTACACAAGGGTTTGGCTTGTGTACTGAGTGGGTTTGTTTTCTCCGGCCAAGTCATTTCTACTTCTCTTTGAAAGGACGTGTGCAAATGTGTTTTTCGACATACGATTGAATATGCTCTCAATCCACACTGAATGCACTTTAGATCCACTTCCCCAGTTTAATGAATGTCTGAACTATTCACACAAATGCTCCGAAAAATTCGTATTTGCATGAGTGTCAATTTACAAATATTGTAACGTGTGGTTTGTGTACAAATGCCTGAATTTGTCCGGATTCGTCTGAATATCGAATGTTACGAAGGAGTGCGGATCCAGGACCTATTTTTGGAATTTAGACAAGTGCCACAGAGCATGCGCAGAGTGCAATCCCTCCCTTGATCACAGGGCTGCAGGAGGAAAACCCCGCTTTCTGCTCCGACTCCTACCCTTCTGTTTGCTCCAGCAATGCGCAAAAACAGCGAAGCGCAGTCCTGGCTTTCAGAGACTCGATTGAGCCCAAGATCCCATGTCTGCTTGCTCTTCCAGACTGCCAGCAAAACGCAGGGCCTCCATTTCGTCCTGCATTCCTTAAGGAGACGCACACAAATGGAGCGCCTGTGTTTGCAACGATCCTGCCAGGCTCTGACTCATCAGCCACCGGCGCAGTTCAAACAGAAGGGCGTTGTCCGGCGCTCCACATACAGAACTCAGCATTCGCAAGCTTGCAATGGAATTGGGGCCATTTTGGCAACCTCTGGAGGGGCAGGAATCTCCCCCTCATGCAGTCAGTTTGCCTTCCACATCTGGAAGTGCGCAAACATCTGGGGAAGAAATCGCTTCCTCCTTTACCTTGGGCTTGTGGTGTCCAGTTGGAGGAAA